>JALMQS010000149.1:16841280-17096344 GCA_024734495.1 Forficula auricularia
AACTACTATAAAATTATCTTAACACCTTTATTTTTATTTACAATGATTTATAAAAATATATAATATATAATAATAATAACATACAAAAAAAGAAACAGGTATTTATATGAATAATAATAATTGCTTCAATTACAGTTCTATCATAGAAACTATAGCTTTCATAACTTAAGATATATATTGTGAATATTCGATTTCAGAAGCAACATCTCGAGAAAACAGCATCGATAGTAGTATTGTCTCTCAGTGGATTCATCTTCATTATTGTTCATATTTAAATCAAATGTATTTTTGAGAAAAGTTTTAAATGATTTCGATTGCTTATCTTTGAAGTTAATATTGAAGTCACCAAAATTAGTGGAAGTTGGTCATAATTGGTACCATACTCTTCAAGTAATGCTGTAGATGCTGCAGAATACTCCAACAGCATCGATGTATGAATCCTTGTATGTCTATTAACTTCTGTTTCTGTGCAATGTAAACGACTACCATTACGATTTCAACGCCGTTTCATCTCGCAAATAGCAGAACAAATATCTCCAACAGGTGAATGTCTAAAACCAAAGTCATTAGCATTTCTCATTATTATGTCCATATTTGGTGAAACAATATTAACAGTGTCGTCATTCGATTAAATCGCAACTCCACCTGATTCAATCATTCTTTTTATAATGGACGATACATTAAAATTCGAGTAAAATTCTCAGGGATTCCCGACCACAGCACAAGCCGAGGCCCTGCCTCCAGAGTGACCTTAGTGGATGCGCGCATGAGCATTGGCACGCTTTTTTTTTAACGTTACGGACGTTTTTCACCGGCTAGGTACCCCTCCGAGGCGTCCCATAAGGAACTTCGTTCCAAAACTTCGTTCCAAAACTTCGTTCCAAACTCGTTCCAAAAAACTCGCCAACTGGTATATACTACTGTGGGCAATAAATAGTAAGACTTTGTTCTTAATTTTAAAATTCGTTATTTATTCTTCCAAATCTATTTCTCCCTCCTCAAAGTAATCCCCCCCCCCCCGGCCTCAATATACTTGCGCTAACATTTTTTCCAATCCTCGGAACAGTTGTTAAAGCCACTTCCGGAATAGCCTTCAATGCGCATAGCGGTTCCCGTTTAATATCTTCAATTGACTCAAAACGGTTTCCCGAGCGGTCGCTTGAGTTGCTGAACAGCCAGAAGTCACAAAAGAGCTAAATCAGGCGAATACGATGGTTGTGGAACGATATTGATTGAATTTTTGGCGAAAAACTCACGAATAATCAATGCAGTATGCGAAGGCATTATCGTGGTGCAAAACCAAGAGTTGTCGGCCCATAATTCCGGCCTCTTTTTACGAATAGCTTCGCGCAAACGACGATAACAATCAGTATTCCTTGTTGACCGTTTGGCCAGTCGGAAGGAATTCGGAGTGCACCACACCGATAATCGAAGAAAACTGTCAACAGGACCTTGATTTTTTTGACTTGTTCGTCGTCAACGCGTTCTCGGACCCTCTTTGAACAGTTTGAACCAATCAAAAACACTTGCTCGCGACATACAATTATCAGCGAAAGCCTTTTGCAACATTCTCGAACGTTTCGGCACCAGAAATTTGATTCAGCATACAAAATTTATGGAACTTCTTTTGTTGAATAATTTCACTCATTGTAAAAATCGCCGAATAACTTTTTGTACTTCAGAAAGACAAGCGTATACTAAACAACAATGATTATTTTGATGTGCATATTTTCGGCACAGATGTCACTGACAGTCACACCAACCTAGAAAATATATTTCGACGAATGGGTTTCCGCACGAAATTTAAATTAAAAAGTCTTACTATTTAATATTCCACAGTAGTATATATTTCTTTATAACAAATGATTATTTTTATGTTTAGAACGCCAGGAAGTAATTAAATAACAGGCAATCGAAAACTGTCAATTCATCGACATTGATAAATGTTCCCTGGTGTCATTCACACCTCCCACTTATCCAAATTCTCTTTCGTGACCATCTTCCCTTGAATTGATTTGTTCAATATCTAATTAATCGTTCAGTCAACATCAGAAATGAATAGGTGAATGTGAACATAACCGCACATCCTGTCGACACATTCCAATGAAAACAGAACAATAATTACGCAAGCAGAGGCCAGTATATCCAGTGCTCTATGAATATTGATAATTGAGTCCGTTTCGAAGGGAATGGGATGCTTAGGCAGGGAAATGTCCCCCCGCTAACAATGTTATAATAATTATCTCTACGATTCTGCCTAGTCAGCCATTGCCATTAACCAAAGAGACATCCATGAATATATAAATATTTTATTGATTGTTTTTATAAATTAAATAAATACAAATCTATATAATAGAAATTGAATTTTTCTTTGTAAGTGCAGATCTCTCAAATGCCTGGACCGATTTGGCTATTTTTTTTAATGTTCGTAATTCACGTTAAAACGTAAAAAAAAATCGAAAAGTTCCCTGGAAAATTGGAAAATCAGAAAACCAAAAAAAAAAAATCAGGTTAGCCAACATAGCTTGCCAGACAATAAAAAGAACTAAACGAGCAAAATCAATATTTAGCCACATTATCGTTGAAGGAAGAATTTAATAATGCAACAGCATTTAAAAAAACTATCTATTTTTTTAAAGTACATTTAAAACAAAATTAAAAAATAAAATTTAGATCGCGGCAACCAGTATCCAAATTCATTTGAAATATTAATATGTTTATTTTTATTAATCAGATATCATCGCACTTGACTTTAATTCAAAAATAATGATCAATTCTCTCATTTAACAGTCGAGGAATAACCATTCAACATTCGATTTTTGACGTTTCTGTTTTTATTGGTAGCCATTGGTGAAGACATGGAGGAATCGACTTTAAAATCAAAAATAGCAATCGATTCTCATCTAATACTTGAGGAATGGAGAAGAATTTAAGATTTTGACCCTTCGATTAAAAATTAACGAGACTAGCGCTACTGTTGAGCAGGAATTATAACTATCTCATCGTTCCAAAAAAAGAACAAAGGAGTTAGCAGCCCCTGCTAAGTAAGATCCGTCGAGTGCGATTCATAAAAGGTATATGTTTGGCACCAACTTCAAAAAGTAATTTCGTGCTAATATTTCGTCGTTTAGTTGTAACTAAATAAGATAATAATTATTTTATACCTTTTAGTGATTGATTGTTGCATTTAATTTTTTGAAGTCGGTTTTTATTTTTTTCTTTAAAAATTTTTATTTTTCTTTTTAGTGATGTCATAATTATTAATTATATCACTCGTGAACTGACCAAATTAATATGACACCATCCCTAAGACACCCAAAAAGAACCATCGAAAATCGGTTCATAAATGCTAGGTTAGGTCTAAACAAACCTAATAAAAAAAGGTCTAATAATTTTTTTGAAAAAAATCGAAAAAATGGGACCAATCGGAAGCTAGGCTGGACCCAATGCAAAAAAAATTTTCAAAATCGGTTGACAATTGGCGGAGATATGAGGTAACATAGGCACAAAAAAAAAAAAAAAAAAAAATCAATTAATACTAAGAACCTCCTTTTTTGAAGTCGGTTAAAAAACAGTGGATATCTTTTGTTTATTGAATTTTTGTTGTTTTTATTCTAAATTCTGCTGCTTATCTAAAATTTTGTGATTAGAAATGTCAAAATTGTATTCCAGGTTAGTTGAATGGCTAGCATGGTATATTCGTCTTTTTTTTTATTTATCAAAAAGTATTGGAGAGAAATAATTTGTCGTAAATACATA
This sequence comes from Forficula auricularia, assembly GCA_024734495.1. NCBI lineage: Eukaryota > Metazoa > Arthropoda > Insecta > Dermaptera > Forficulidae > Forficula > Forficula auricularia. The sequence continues at coordinate 16,845,040 of JALMQS010000149.1, forward strand.
TTTATATTTTTTTGATATTCCATCACTCGCTTCTATAATAAATAACAATTAAAAAAGGAATAGTAAGGAATTGGAAAGCAATGGCAACCTACCAAGAATATATATATATGTTTGTTTGTTTTTCTATTCATTGTATTATAAATATGTAATTACTTTCTGTAAGTGGGCTCATAGCCCGTACAATTGTTATAAATAAATAAATAAATAGTGAAATTATTTTTTGACAAAGAGTGATTAACTGTGAGGAAGTCGAAATAAATCTACGAAACGTCTGGCCCATTTAATTTTAACTCTGTGTTTTTAAATTTTAATCCGATTCCCTACTATATTCCTTTTTTAATTTAAATTTTTATTCAAGATAATTTATTCTCCGAGACAATCTGTAGTAGTGTCCATTTCCAAAATATTTATTTGTTTATAGTTGCTTTATATTCCTTCTTAAAGTATTTTTTTAATTTTTAATATCTATATAGGTACATTGATAAAAGGAGGAATCCTCCAGAAACGTTTAAATTTTAAATAAACTTTTCCCCAAGGCCTCGTAATTATTTAAAAAAATATTTTTAATAATAAATTAAAGGATCAACATCCAGCAACTGTATTGCAAATCTTATCTTATATTGTTAAATGAGCAATTCTTATATATATATAATCATTAAAGCCGTTTTCGAGAACCCGATTCTATTGGTATATTATATAGAATCGGGTTCTCGAAAACGGCTTTAATGATTTCGCTAAAAATTGGTGTTATTGTCAAATCTCACGAGTTATTAGTCGTGTATAAATTTTAATCCGATTGAAATAAAGGAAGGGGGTGTAAATTAGTCATGTTGCAAAATACATATTTTAATCGTTCATATCTCGTCTCCGGTAAGTCGCAGAGCCTTGAAATTTTAAACTCAAGCTATCTAGAGGTAAAAAGTTTCTGAGCATCGCTCGATGCTCCAGGCACTTTATATATTAAACGTTTTAAGATTGATTTTTATTTTTTAATAAAAGATTTGTATTTAGTTGATTTACTTAAATAGTTTTAAAATATTATCATTTCTTGATTTGATTATTACAAGGTGTTTATTTTGTAGATTCTTCAAACGATTTCGAGTTGCCTACAAAAATGGCTCTTCTGGATATCGGAGGAGCGGAAAGCTCGCCTGGAACCAGCACAATGGACTCTGCCGAGGACATGGCCACGCCGCCCACGAGAATGCTTCGCAATCGCCGGATTGTCCGATTAGATTCACAAAAAATCAGTCGAAAAAATGTGAAACGTCGCTGCTATACAACGCCAAGACGTCGCTCCCAATCGGTCGATTCTCAAGATCTAACCTCGATGACTGATATGCTGTGCGTGTTCCGCTCCGGAGGGGGCAGCCGTCGATCCCTGCAACAACTAGAGACCATTCACGAAGAGCCTCACCTGTACAAAGGCTCGTTAAGCTATCTGGGCCCGTTGAAAGTCAGACGAATTTTATTCAATGGAATTAATAAAACAAAAACGAAAAAACGCAAGGCTAAAGTGAAAAAATTATCATCGAAAATTTCTAAAGTTAAAAAAATACCTTTAGATGATTTTATTAAAAAATTGCATTCCTTGGAAAAAAATCCTCCAGATCATAATGTCATTTTGTCATAAAATTATTAACAACATGTTGAAAAGGTAATAATATTAAATCTCTTCCCGGATCTGACTTTTATAGAATTTTTTTATTTTATTCTCTTAAAACTTGTATTTATATTAATGGATTGTATTTTTGTATCTTCATCAGTATTTTTACGCAGGTACTTTTTTATACCAAAAAACTTAATATTTTGAATGATATAAAGATATTCAAAGGGAGGCCCCTGTATGATTCAGTAATTATTTATCATACATATTTAAATACAAGTATTCAGCTATTTATTTGTAACCTACATAATATATTGTATAGTTAGTCACAATTACATTAAACTTTTTATTTTTTTAAATATTGCTCATTATTTACAACAACGTCATAACCTGAAAAAACAACAAGTGTTAAAATATTTCCCATTTTAAAATAAAAAAAAAAAAAAAAAAAAAAAAAATATTTTATAGCATTTTAGGAATACACATTTGATAAAAATGGATACCATAAAATCATTCTTAAAATATATATAGTCGATAATTATCTTTTTAATGTATTATAACAGTGCTTCCCAAACTGGGGTCCGAGAAAATTTTCAGTGGAAAATACAAATATTTATTTATGAAACAGCATTTTGGTCATTACTTTTAATAAAAAATAAGCTCAGATCATGGCTTTCCACGAAAACTTTGGAAGATTCCTTGCGAGTTAGCCTTTGGGCAAATGAACCAGATATTGATTTGTTATGTAAAAATATGCAACCGTAACTATCTCAATAAATTGTTTTGTGAGCTTCATGCTATATATATATATATAGGGTGTCCCAAAATTCACACAAGAAGTAATTTTGATTGAAAACACAGCTATTTAATTAAGAATTGTACATTTTTTATTGATTCATAAAGAATACAGTATATAGCATAGGTGGGGAACCTGTGGCCTTTTTGAATTTCTTATGTGGCCTCGACGATTATTCTAGTTTTTTATCTTCTTGATATTTAAATACATACAAATAAAAATATTTCATAAATTTAAAATAAAATAACACCTATAAACACTTTGTCATCTTTTTATTGTCAATATTTTCTCTATATAAATCCCTTTTTGACGCTAAAAAGGATCCAATAGAAATCTGGAAAAATCCTGTTGAATCAATACCCATGCCTTCGAGATAATGCACGCCGTTTACTTTCCTGTTTTGGAAGTACATACAATTGCGAGTCAACATTTTCTTTAATGGCAAAAATTAAAACTAATTTAAGAACCCAAATTACAGATACTCATTTAGAAGATCAATTAAGACGTCGCTTTACCCGTTAGTTTCATCCAAATATTGAACTACTTTCAAGCAAGAAACAAATGCAAATATCTCACTAATACTTGAATTACATATTAAATAATGAATAAATAATTTAAAGTTTTTTATTTTTTGTTATTTATTTACTTTTCATTGAATTAAATTTTTGCTTTGTTTTATTAATTTAATTTGATTAATTTTTGTGTTTATTGAAAATATGTATAAAAAAATTGTGAATTTGAAATAAAAAAAAAATTGAATTTGAACAGCAATAACTTTACAAAAGTTACATTTATCGGTATTGAAACTTATGTGGCCTCCTTTGTAACTGCTATTTTAAATGTGGCCTCTCGGTAAAAAGGTTCCCCACCTCTGGTATATAGGGTTAAGTATGGAATAGCATATCGAGCAAATGGCCTCCACAGCTTTGCTGGCACATACGCAATCATTTGTCGAAAATTTTCCATGACCTTTTTGCATAAATGTATGTTTGAAATCTTAATAAGAAATTTTTTAATTACGCTCATCTGCAACCACGGTCGGTCAAGTGATTTCCGCCCTTCTAAATAAGGTCTTCCGCCCTTTCAGTAACCCATGGACCCTCTCTGAGATTATAGAGGAAATATATCATCATCAATCAGCCCTTTTTCTTGTCCACTGCTGAACATAGGCTTCCTCCAAATGTCTCCAGTTTTCTCAATCTTTTGCAACTTTTATCCAGTTTGTCGATATTCTTCTTATATCGTGTGGGAGGTCTACCTCGGCTTGGCCTCCATTCAAGGAGTTTCTTTGTCCATCTGCCATCCTCCATTCTAGCGATATGTCCAGCCAATCTCGACTTTTGTTTTGCAATGCGTTCAATGATGTCGTCTACTCCAGTTCGTCTACGGATCTCATCATTTCTTACGCGGTCAAACCAAGCATTGATCTTTCCATTCGCCTTTGTGTTACTCTCAGTTTTTCTGATGATATTTTTGTGAGAGTCAAAGTCTCTGCTCCATAAGTCAAAATTGGCAAGACGCTTTCCGCTTCAACGTTGTTGGGATATCTGCCTTAAAAATGTCTTTCAATTTTCCATAGGCTGCCCATCCCAGAGTGATTCTTCTTAACATTTCGCAGGTCTGGTTAATAAATTCAAATAATGACAAGTATGTGAATTCTCCAAATAATGTTTTTAACGGACGTATGGAATTTTCCATTTACTGTCACGTGATATTTCTTCTCCCACCCTAAATAATGTCAGCTGAGAAGCCCTAGCTGGACTTGCAATTCTCTTGCAAAGAGACAGCAGTCAGACAATGAACAGATTCAAACGATACATCATAGATTCAACCCCTTCCGCTTAAACGAAGTCTCTTAACGATTTACAATTAACAATTACGCCTTTTATAATTAATGCCCTTCAAGTGAAAGTGTTATTTAAACCTGTAAATGAATATTATACCTGTCAATAAATATTTTATCTTAAACGAACACCTTTTATTTGATAAACCCCTAGACACATTACGCAACAAGCCACAAGTGAACCCAAACGATAGGGATTAGTGAAGAATACAAATCCCACATAAATTTGGCTGAATTTCGTTTATCCAGCCCTCAATTTCCTCCTTCAAGCCGTGGGTGGGGTGGTTGTGGGCTTGTTGGCATAAACCTTAGACACCAAAGAAAAAAGAAATCGCATGATCTGGGCGGCCAATTCTGATCACAAAAACGGGAAATTATACAACCAAGAAATGACTCATGGAGTAAGTAATTGAATTGTATGGCATGTAGCACCATCTTGTTGTAACCACATGTCGTCCACATCCATATCTTGCATTTTAGGCACAAAAAACTGGATTATCATGCCACGTTAGCGAGCACCATTGCTACTACCTATTATTGCCTGACCAGCCGCATTTTCGAAGAATGGTCCGAAGATGCCAAAATCCACACCAAGCAGTGGATGCATTTGTTTCTCAACAATCACTCGTAGATTTTCTGAACTCCAAATTCTACAATTTTGTCAATCAAGATAAAAATGAGGCTCATCGCTGAAAATGATTTTGTTCGAAAAATCAGCATCCACTTGTTATTATTCCATAATCCATTCAAATAACTCTTCGCCAATATGCTATCCATACATAACTCTACCTGGTGAGTTTTTTTATCTTGAGACAGTCTTATAATTCAAAAACAGTGCATTATATGGAAAAAAGTTTCAAATAAAAGTTTGTTTATATCGAGAGAGAAACTAAACTACGCTATTGTTTGTCGACCTAGAGCAGGCTTTCAAGGGTATTTCAATGTCAAGTTCTGTTTTTTAAATGGAACCCTATATTTTTCTATACGTTTACTTAATCTACAAAACAAACTCATAAGAACTATTTTTTATACGACATCAAATGGACAAAATTCATGAATCAATTTGATCTCAAAAAAAATTCTTAATAATTATTTTTAACAATTATTTAACTTGATTATCAAATAATAATGATCAAATATTTAATTATTAAATAAATAATTTAATAATAATTATAATTTAATAATTTTTCGACAATATTCTGTGACATTCCAGAATGTATTGCAAGTCTTCTGGTTGAATTCCAATTTCCTTATTTTGGCCTGTTTCAGTTTCTTCGTAGCTTTTACATTTCCTGCTTTTTTTTTTAATAGATTTTACATCACAATGAAGCTTGTGAGGGTGTATTCTTAACAGGAAAACGCTCGGCATCCATTTCAATGGCAGCCCCTAACATTTCTTCCACATTCACCATAAATTAAGACCATTTTAATTCTGTCTTCAACAAAAAAATGCTCCATTTTTATTATGATAATACAATATAACTATCTACTCTGGATTGAGACGAGAAAAAATTTTTAAACTCAAGAATTTTAAATAGTTCTGTTAAGTAGAAAATAATCTCTTAAATCTGTTTATAATGAAGTTTTAAGATCATTATAAACACTTATTTTCATTGTTTTGACTTTTCGATTTAATAATTATTTATTTAATAATTAATTATTTGATCATTATTATTTGATAATCAAGTTAAATAATTGTTAAAAATAAATATTAAATTTTTTTTTAAGATCTAATTGATTCATGATTTTGTTTATTTGATGTCGTATAAAAAAATAGTTCTTATGAAAGCTGTTCAGTTTTTTTTTGGAGATTAAATAGACGTATAGAGAAATATAGGGTTCCATTTAAAAGGCAGAACTTGTCATTGAAATACCCTTGAAGGCTTGTTCTACGTCGACAAACAATAGCGTACTTTGGTTTCCCCCTCGATATAAATAGACTTTTATTTGAAACTTTTTTCCATATAATGCACTGTTTTTGAGTTATAAGACTGTCTCAAGTTAAAAAACTCTCCCGGTATACTGTATACTTTATGAATCAATAAAAAATTTACAATGTTTAATTGAAAATCTGTGTTTTCTATCAAAATTGCTTCTTTTGCATGAATTTTGGATACCCTTTAGTTTTTCTTATTTTATTTTTAAAAACTGTTTGTAAGTAAGTTACTGTTCTTTGTGATAAAATATAAACATGTGAAATAAAAATTTTGACGACTAAAATATGTTGTTTGTTTTTGTTTTTTCGGGGGCCGTGGCATGAAAAAGGTTGGGAAGCACTGTATTATTGTAAAGGGTGTTTTTTTTAGAGGTTCACAACTTTAAATTAAAATAAAAGAAAGAAAAATATTTTTAATATCAATGAAATGGCTTTATTGGAAAGATCCAATATCAAAAAATTATTACTATTGCATATTTAATGAGAAATTTTCAAAAAAAAACATGATTTTACCAAAAAATGTACTTAGATCGTCATGCGACACATGTTGTTTTTAATTCAAAATTTTACCTCGCGTTTTTTCATTAAAAGGAAAGGAAAATTTAATTTTTAACGACCCGTCTATTGTGCATTGATGATCTTAACAAATCGATAGACTGATTTGACTCAATCTCTTAAAAAAAAAGGCTTTAGAATTAATAAACGAGAAAATTTTAATTTAATTTCACCATAGGTAGTAACAACACTTATGAAACATAAAGTTGTAAAAAAAATTTTATTTTTGAATTTTTTTATATGTTAATTTCCTATTTACTACACTTAAAAAAAACCGTATCTATTTATTGTATAATAATGATATATAAGCTGAAAAAACATTCTTTTATAGCGTAAGAAATGAGCTATTAAATAATATATGATACATATTTTAAAAAATACAATGCCAAATAAAAATGTTACTGACTTATTTTACATTCTAATATACACAGGATGAGTCATAAGGTATTCGGATGTTTTTTAAATAAAAGTAAATTACCAATTGAATCGGTGATTATAGAAAGGACCTACCTACTAATGTCCATATTTTGATATTTAGTATTTTAAGATGATTTCTACAAATAGAAAAGTAATGAGAAAAAAAAATTATTAAATTTGTTAATATAAGCCTAAAGCACCTGGAGCCACCGAGCGATGCACGGTAACCCATGACTCTTCCCCCCCCCCTCAAAACCAGAAACCTCGCCCCCCATCTCCAACTCACCCCCACACCCAGATCCCCACAACTACACCCCCCACATCCATCCCCCAACCCGTGCCCATTTCTAGCTTTTTAATGGTCTACATATTATGTGTATATTTGTTTACTCGTACACCAATTTGCCCACATTCGTTCATATTGATAAACATTATAAAAAAATAAATAGGAAAAAAATAATAAAAACAATAATCGTATAGGGTCTGAAATAAAAACATAAAATTAAATAAGATTTGTTTCCAAGTTATATAAAAAAAGCCACTTGAACCACTTTATTTGTAAACACACCTGTTTTGTTATGATTTAGACACCTGTTAACTAAAAACAAACAAAAAATTCCTAATTTTAATATAGTATATTAATATTTGCTATAACCTATTAGTGGGTTTTAAAATTAAAAAACCAATTAATAAATAAAAGATAATTGAAAAAAATGTAAACAAACTTTTTTATTGAGATTTTCATCTATCAATAATTACTTTAATTAAGAAAAGATCAATTAAGATTAAATTTGTCGAGGTCCAGACCTAGCCAGATCGTTTTCTCATCCTCAACTTAACTTGTTAATAGATTTTGTTTCATCAAAATCGGTAGAGCCGTTTTCAAAATAGAACTAAGATACAAATATATATATATACAAACAAATATATATATAAACAATTTTTGCTCGTTTAATAAGAGTAGATATGTTGTCTTTTTTGTTTTTTTTTTAATTTTCTAAAAATTATAAAGATCCAAAAACAAGGGAACCAGCTTAAAATGGAAATGTCAAAATATGGATTTACCAGGTGTATAAGTTTAAAACCGTGCTTTTTTAGTAAAAAAAAAAACATATGTTTTTTTCATAGAAAACAAAATCAAATTTAATCAAAGTACTGGCCCTCACTAGCTACACATTTTTCCCATCTCTCGCGAAATTTGTGGATACCACGCCAAAAAAATTCCTTCTCTTTCGAGGCAAACCATTCATCAAGCCATTTTCGGACATCTTCGTAAGAATCGAAGTGCTGCTCAGCGAGCGCGTGGCCCATCGATGAAAAAAGGTGGTAGTCAGAAGGGGCCAGGTCTGGTGAATAAGCGGCATGGGGTACCACCTCCCAGTTGAGTCTCAACAAGTAGTTTCGGACTATTGTTCACGTGTGCGATGGCGCGTTGTCGTGGAGAAAAATCAGCTTGTCATGTCTTTGTTGATAATCGGGTCTTTTTGATGCAATTTGATCTGTTGTTGGTGGTAGCGGGTGGCATTGACATTTTCACCAGGCTTCAACAACGCATAGTAGACGATACTCTGCTGATCCCACCAAACGCACAGCATCGTCTTCCGTCCGAAGCGATTTGGTCTTGGGGAAGATGTTGATGGTTAGCCGGGATCAACCCACGATTTCTTGCGTTTAGGATTCTCAAAATATTTCCACTTTTCATCCCCAGTCACAATCCTATGCAGGAACGACTTTTTTTTTGTCTGGCGAGCAAGATTTCATATGTGGTTTGCGTCGCTCCATCTGCCTATCGTTCAATTCATGCGGCACCCATTTTCCGATCTTTTGAACCTTTCCCATGGCACGTAGGTGCATGGAAATGGGTCGATTTTCACGCTTCTTGTTGCTCTGGTCAAAATTGGCATGTTTGAACCGATGAAACCAATCTCTGCATCTTGTTTCCGATAAAGCACTGTCTTCTTAGGCCTCCACAAGCATTCGATCCGATTCGGCAAACGATTTTTTCCAATTAAATCAGAAAAGCAGAGCTTCCCGCATATGCTTTTTTTCTGACAAGAAACTAGACATGATTACCAAAGGAAAAATGTATGTTGTTGTATGAAATTGCTGGTGATTTGCACTGATTAATGTTTACAAATGTCAAACTCATAAAAAGAGGTTATAATATGTCGGTAAAGTAGCTTAAAATGCATACTATGAGCAATGCACGGTTTTAAACTTATACACCTGGTAGTCTTTTCAACAGGCACCGGATTCAATTAGTATTGAATTTAAAATGTATTTATTTACACAAGCTATTTGCTTAAAAATTAAAATTAAAAAAACTTTCAAACTATAGGTATGCCATTTCAATTACGATAAATTACTGTGAATAATTAATAATAATGTTTGTCAAATTTGACAACGGATTCGGAGAAATTCCATGATAAGGGGGTGGGGGTGATTTAACATTTTTTTTTTAAAAGTTTTTAAAATCCAAAATAGTATAATCTTTTAATAAATCCTAATTTAGAACAAATGTGAATGCTCTTCACAGTTCAAAATGTTAAAATACAACGTCTTAAATTTATGGGTAGTAGATTATTTAAAAAATCCTCTCTCTTATGGTCCCTCGACATTTGCTGACCTGGCCAGTCAGGCTCCAGCTCTAACTCGATGATAATTCAAATGGCATGGCCTAACAATTTAATTCCTCTTTGCCTCAGGTCTATACACCCAGACAGAAATGAATGTTGCAGCAATATTACATTGCATTATTAAACCTTGCACGAATCTTGCTGCAACATTGCAGCAACCCAGACAGAAGGGAATATTGCAGCAACATCGCAGCAATGTTGCGAACCTTGCACAATATTGGCAACATTGAAATGGTAATATTGCAGCAACGTTGCAGTGGCAACATTGAAATAGTAATATTGCAGCAACATTACAGCTTCAATGTTGCTGCAATATTACCATTTCAATGTTGTCACCGCAATATTGCTAATATTGTGCAAGGTTCGCAACATTGCTGCGATGTTGCTGCAGTGTCCCCTTCTGTCTGGGTCCTCTCTCATTTGCTGTGTACTATCTGTTTAAAAAACACCTGGTTCTTATGACTCACCTAGGATATATTTATACATTTTATATTTATTTTTTTTCTATACATTTTTTAATTTTAATTTATATTTTTTTATAGTATTGATTGAGAGGGACGGAATTAAAAAAAAAAAGATCCACACATCCACGACTGAAATGAATTTTTTTCATATTTAAAGGCTGCTTCAAAATTGACTACATATACATATGTATATTTCCAATTATAATAATAACTAGTAAATAGTATACATTTTAAATAAACACTAATCTCTAATAATAATAGTTGTCGTGAAATTAGAAACATTGACCCGCTTAATACAGACAGGGCTCTAGTCAATGCTTCTAATTTTGTGACAGCTAATAAATAAATGGAACATAATAAATTTCTCTATTCTATTTAGAAGGTAGATTGAGATTATTATATTTGTATAAAATACATATATACATTTCCTTCTACGAAATGGTTCCTAGTCCTGTTACATTTTTTTTCACATAATTTTTAAGCGCACCGTTTTCTCAATTTTATTTTATAGACTATATTTCGAGTAAAATAAATTATCCAAGCATATATATATTTTTTAATCTTCAGATAAAGATAAAAAGTTTCTTGCTAGAATAGGGGATTGTAAAATAAAATTGTTTGCATTCTGAAAGAAAAAAAATATATATCGTATATACAAGTGTCCCTAAACCAATTTGATAATGCATGATTCGCAAAATGTTACATTTAAAATAGAAATTCAATTTTTCATAATCAAATTTTTCAACATAAATTTTTTTTAATTTGTCACCTTTATTGGTGTAATTTTATATATGTATAGGGTAATTCACGAAAAAAGTATAAAAAAAACTTTAATAAATTAATCTGGAGATCATTTTAAGCTATATAAACATAAATCATATTTCAATTACTTGCTGTTCAAAATTTTATTTATATTTAATAATTATTTAACAATGAGAACAACACACGACTAAATTAATTAAACTATCCCATTGTTGTTCCAATTTTGTTAGCAGTTTCTTTTGCGACAAATATTCGCGAGTGTGTTTATTTGAACTCTATTATGTGAACGAGATTCTTTAGCTAACCCTTAAAGGTTAAAATCGAGTGGATTTAGAAATGTCAGCATACTCAATCAACTCCGTTGAGGAGGAATTCCTTCCATTTTCTTCTCACTTCTCCACTAATACTAAACTATACCAAATTATTATTGTTTTCATTTGATTGTTGCTATTCTGTTTATAAATAGCAATATTAATTGTTTATTATTTTCATTGTTGAATAAATATTAAATATATATATATACCGCCAGGTGAGTTTTTTATCTTGAGACAGTCTTATAACTCACAAAGAGTGCATTATATGAAAAAAAGTTTCAAATAAAAGTTTGTTTATATCGAAGGGGAGGCGAAACTGGCCTATTGTTTGTCGACGCAGAACGGGCTTTCAAGGGTGTTTCATGGTCAAGTTGTGTTTTTTAAATGGAAACCTATATATTTTTCTTTACATTTCTTAAATTTATTATTTATTAAATTGAAATTATTAATATAATGATGCTAGACAAGGGCGGATCCAGGGGGGGGGGGGGGGCGACCCCCATACAGGCCCGTGCAGGGAATTTATAACAATTTTTTATTTTTTTTTATTTTAATGAACTTAAAATATGAGATATGAAATTTGTAAAAAAATAATTTAAAAAAAAAACAAACATTTATTTTTGAAAATTTTTAAAATTGAAAAAAGTTCTATGTGTGTGTGTGGGGGGGGGGGGGGCGTCTCTGCTACCTCGGGCCCCGCTTGTGCAATTCGATCGCGACACACTTTCGAGATAAAAAGTAGATCTTATATATACATCGGGCACCTTATATGCATTCATTCTCCCCCCCCCCCCCCATAAAAAATTCCTGAATCCGCCCTTTTGATGCTAGACCGGAATATTTTATTTTAAACAATTTTCGATGCTCTTTTACTGGGTCTTTAAAAGAAAAAAAAAATTTAATAGAAATGACAAAAAAATAAACATTTATGCTTTTTTTATTAATTAATTCCGCGTGCCAAAAAACGTAGACAATATTGTGATCGTTGACCTTCCCTTGACTGGTCATTAACATTAATTAGTTCATGTTAAATTTAGACCAGCTCGAGTACTGATTAATTTTTGATTTTTTAAATTTCATTCGGACTTCATTATAAAGAGATGTAAATAATTGTATATACTCGCATGTTATCTCATTTTGAATTTGTATATATATATATATATATATATGTATGTGTGTGTTGTGTAATCAAGCTTTTATCAATGTTCTGTACAAACTGATGGGGTCGGCACATTGGTGGGGGGGGGGGGGGGGTGAGTACCTTTTGACATCTGTAATTAATAATAACTCACTGACTTGTCTTTTGTGTGGTCCCACAGTTTCCACTGAGGAAGAGATGCCGCAAGCGCTCTCGAAATATTTGGATTAATCATTTGAATAATAAAATAAATTACTGGAAAGAAGCAATTCAATTTATTTATCCTTAACAATAAAAAAAAGAAAGAAAAATATTAGAAAAGTCATCATGTAATATATATATTTTTTCTTTCAAAAGAAAGAAAAGGATTATTGTGAGGTGATGAAAATTTGTATTGTTGTTCTGTAGTCAGATAAAAAGAAGGAATAGGCGATGCGAGAGGTTCTGATGAAGGCAGAGAATGCCGAAACGATGGAATAAAATTGGCCACCATTGTAAACAAAAATAAAAATACCCTTGTTTAAAATTAAATTGAAAAGTCACAACAATGAAAATAAAGGTTTATAATTATCTTAAAACTTTATTATACACAGATTTAAGAGATTATTGTGTGCTTAATAGATCTATTTAAAATTCTTGAGCTTAAAAAAGTTTATTTCTCTAGTCAATTCAATAGATAGTTATATTGTATTACCATAATAAAAATGGAGCATTTTTTTTATTGAAGAAAGATGTTTCACCCAAAAGACTTGGGTATGATAAACCCTGGAATGTTACAGAACATTGTCTAAAAATTATTAATTATTATTAAAAATAATTAAATATTTGATAATTATTAAGTTGAATAATTGTTACGAATAATTAATATTTGTATTTTATTTGAGATCTAATTGATTTAATATTTTTTTTATTTGATGTCGTACAAAAAAATACCTCTTATGAAAGTCGTTCAGTTTTTTTTCTAGATTTAGCAAAAGTAAAGAAAAATATAGGTTTCCATTTAAAAAACAGAACTTGACCATGAAATGCCCTTGAAGGCTTGTTCTGCGTCGACAAACAATGGGCTGGTTTCGTTTCCCGTTCGATATAAACAAACTTTTATTTGAAACTTTTTTTCATATAATGCACTGTTTTTGAGTTGTATGACTGTCTCAAGATAAAAAACTCACCCGGCGGTGTATATATATTTAATATTTATTCAACAATGAAAATAATAAACAATTAATATTGCTATTTATAAACAGAATAGCAACAATCAAATGAAAACAATAATAATTTGGTATAGTTTAGTTACTTTTATTTGAAACTTGTTTTCATATAGAGCGCTGTTTTTGAATTACAGTGGTACCTTGAGATACGAATGTCCTAACATACGAATATTTTGAGATACAACATGAAATATTATAAAAAATTTATACCTCGACATAGAACGAAAAATTTGAGATACGAATTTGCGATGTGCGATAATTGCATAGGTGATCCCTAGATTGCTAGTCTACCACTCGGAAAACCCAAGGGCCTTCAATGCTTATAAAGTTATGAAAGAAAAATTACAAGTTCTGTGGCGTGCAAACAGAAAGCATGGGTGACCCGTCAGTCTTTTATTGAGTGGATGAACATAGTTTTTGGGCCTTCAGTGAAAAAATACTTCGATTATGGACTACCGCTTAAGTGTGTCCTTCTGTTGGATAATGCTCCCGCTCACCCTCCTCGCCTTGAGGATGACCTTTTAGATGAATTTAAATTTATTAAAATTGTCTATCTGCCACCCAATACAACGTCTACCCTTCAGCCCATGGATCAACAAGTTATTTCCAATTTTAAGAAACTTTTCACGATGCATCTTTTCAAGCGTTGCTTCGAAGTTACCGAAAATACGAACCTAACATTGAGGGAGTTTTGGAAGAATCATTACAACATTGTGATCTGTCTTAAGCTTATAGATATTGCCTGGCAAGGTGTTACCAAAAGAACATTGAACTCAGATTGGAGAAAATTATGGCCAGATGTTGTTTTAGAAAGAGAGGGATTTGAGGGATTCGAACCTATTGAGGAGGAGATCGTATTCATTGGTCGCTCCATGGGCCTAGAGGTAGACGAGGCAGATGTTGCTGATCTCATTGAGGAGTATGCTGAAGAACTCACGACGGAGGAGCTGAAGGAGTTATAGAAGATTTCCCACTCGGGAGTAATGATGGAACTCAGCAGTGAGGAGGCGGTCGAGCCGGAGGAGAAACTTACTTCACGTGAAATTAGTGATATCCTTGGCAAGTGGCAGGAAGTATCTGATTTTGTGGAAAAAAGACACCCAGAGAAATTGTCTACAGGGAGAGCGAGTGCCTTATTTGATGATAGGTGTCTCACATTCTTTCGTAACATTTTAAAAAGAAGTCAGAAACAGACCTCTCTTGATCGTTACCTTGTGAAGGTCTCACGCAGTGAAAGTCCGGAAAGTGAGGCCAAAAAGGCCTGACGTTAAAGTGATGATTAATAAACATTGTGTGTTATTAATGTAGGGGGCGGGGTTTCGCCCCCTTGGCTCATAGGGGTTAATAACACACGTATTTACGATTTATTTACAAAAAGGGGGTTATACATATTCGTCTAGGGGGTCATCGTCAAAACATCTTAAAACTCTCATCGTACAATTGCTCTCAACTGGCCAACGCCTTCTCAACAACTGCTCCTCAGCTGCAACACATACACATACACACATGCATATGAGTGAGGTGGGGGTGTCAGCCGACAGCCCTTGGACACAATGGCTCGCTAAAAAGAAAGAATACGGCCACCCAAATAGACCCTAGATAGACAGCTGGTAAACACATGTATGATCTTAAACTGAAATTAAGAAAACTAATTTAAATAATCTCTACATTAATATATTAAAAAATAAATTAATAAACATTATGTGTGTTATTACTCGTTTATTTATTTACAAATTGTGTATATTATATGTAATTTAACTGTGTTTTGGGTTAGTTTCATATCGCTAAAACGCATTAATATATATTACATTATTTTAAATGGGAAAATTGCTTTGAGATACGATTTTTTTGCCATACGACGATGATCACAGAACGAATTAAATTCGTATCTCAAGGTACCACTGTATAAGACTGTCTCAAGATAAAAAACTCACTCGGTATATACATATTTTCAAATAAAATTTTAATCAGTATTATTTCTGTAAGGGATTGAAATAGGGCATATGTTTATATAACATTTTACATTTTTTGCTTAAAATAACCTGCCCAATAATTTTTCCAAATATCAAGACACGGCATTGTGTAAGCCAATTCGGTTTTACACTCATGAATATCCTTGTATATATAAACCATCAAAATAATTTTCCGCATTTAACTTTGAACACTTTTTTTAACAACAAAATTAAAAAATAAATAATTTTTTCACTCCGAACATTTTAAAATTTTTATTATTTTTTTAAGTACTAAAAAATTATTCATTTAATAGGTACCGCGACATTTCAGCCCCCGACAAAATATACAAAGGACAAAATATCCCCCGGCATAATATCTTCTGACAAAATATTCCCCAGTATAAGGGAGAATACAAAAGAGACACCCTGCCCGACGATTGGCTGTTCGGTTTTCAATGTGTGTTTAATTAGAAAAAAATGGGAGCCCCAAACACACCCCGCCCGACGATTGGCTGGTTCGGTTTTCAATGTGTGTTTGATTAGAAAAAAAATGGGACCCCGACACACACCCCGCCCGGACTAAACTTTCGGAGGTTCGGTTAATATATATTCAGTTCGGCTCGGTTGGGTTCGTATAGCTCCTTTTCGGGCTGACGCCAACCGAACCCTCTAAAATTAAGTATGTATTTTTCTTCTTTTTGATTTTTTTGTTTTTTCTTGTATTGTTTTAATTAATTTTTTTTGTAAATATTCTGGTCTAAAATTGTACATTAAAGGGGGTAGATGGCCCTATAGATACAATGTTTTAATAAATAAATAAAAACCAGCCCGAAAAGGAGCTATACGAACCCAACCGAGCCGAACTGAATATATATTAACCGAACCGGAGTCGATTTGCATTACTCATAAGATTCACGCGGGGAAGGGTTATTTTGTCATGAGATATTTTGTCTGAAGGATATTTTGTCGGGGGCTGAAATGTCGCGGAATCATTTAATACTAGGACTAGACTATTTGATCAAGGCCTAGTTCTTTAACATAATTTCTTGTAAATTTGTTGCAAATTCTTTATTTGCAAATTCTTTATTTAAATTTTTCTCATCCCAATTATGGACGCATGTAATATAAATTTCGAATAGAAAAAAAAACGGTATAAAGTAAAATTTAGCAAAAACAAAAGAATGGATTATTAATTGAATATTTAGTAAAATGATCCGCTGAGCAACGAATAAAATTTCAAGTTATTAATAATTTAGCTGTTGAGAAAAGTTATTTTTTTAAATTTGAGAAACGCATTTTATTTTTGTATGTTTTGTTTTTGTTGTTCAATCTATGTTGTTGTGCAACTCTTATCTCTTTGTAATCTCTATTTTATAATATTTCCTATCTTATTAATAATTTTAAGAGAATAAGGTTCATTTGCGAAATAGTCTAAACTATTTTTCAGTGATGTATCCAAAAAAATCTTATTAATATTATATATATTATATTTACTATTTAATTATTGTTTTTTTTTTATCATACTTTTCTTGGCGATTCCCAGTAGTAGCCAGACCGAAATACAAGTATTTAAAATACCTATTTTCAATAGTTTTGTAAATTAATAAAGTAAAGGGAGTGTAGTTTCACTGTGAAACTACACTCTCTTTACTTTATTAATTAATATCATGTTTCACCTAAAACCTACACCCTAAGTAAAAAAAAAAATAGTTTTGTATTTTGTATCGAAAATACATGTTTTCAGGTATTTGTATTTTGAAATTACCCAAATACATTTTATTATTTTATCGCCAATATATTTTAAACATGTATTTTCTTATTTTTATACTTATCTTAAATGAGCAAGTTGCTTTCAACTTTAAATGCGTTTAAATTAATAAATTAATTTTAAAAAATAATTAACTTTAGGCCTCGATATTTTGCATTGATATAGGGTATTTTTGGTTATAGTTATAAAGATTCTTCATATTACTTTTTGGCCTATCAAACGTATGTATGTATATAAAAGTACCTGACCACCGAGCGATGCTCGGTAACTTTTTATTTCAATTAAAAGCTATATATTAATCCCCGAAACCCCCACCTCGAACCCCCACATCTTGCACCCCCACCCCACATCCATCGCCACCTACACCACCACCCTGCCCCGAAACTCCGCACCTCGCCCCCCATCACTGCACCCCCACTCCGCACCCAGTTTTTGCATTTCTAGCCTTCTAGAGGCACATATGTGTATATAGGAATATAAATAAATACCGTATATATTTTTTTTAATTAAATAACAATTTTTGAGTTCATCAATTAAATTGCCAAATTCTAATATATAATAATATGTTTGTGGGATTTAAAATTCGATTTATAATCAATTAAATTTCCTATAATAATATTTGTAATGATCTTTTTGTGGAATTTAAAATTGAAAAACCAATTAATTATTAAAAGGAAATTGAATAAAAATGTAATTATACATTTTTATCGAGACAACCACCTGTGAATAATTATTTCAATTAACAAAAAACTCTCTCTTTGTAACAAAAAACCCATCAAAAAACAACTTAGCGGAAGATGAGACCGTAACAGATCGAATTGTCAACACAAAAACCCCCCTAACCCGTGAATTTCATCCAAATCGTTAGAGCCGTTTTCGAGAAACCGATTCTATATATACAAGAATTGCTCGTTTAATATAATGAGATAAGATAAGATTAATATAGGATAATTCGTATCCTTGATTTAGATATTTAATTGAGGATTTATAGAGATGAGAAAAAAACAAGAATTAACAACAACAAACAAAATTGTTAAATAAATCGACAAAACGTTAAAATGGGATTAATTTTTGAATTTTTTTTTTTTTCAATTTTCAGTTAAATTTATAACGAGAATTTTCGATTGATCTCTTTATAGATATTTTATATGTAAATCAATTATCTCCTAAATGGAATTTACAAAGCACAGATTCATCAACAAGAATGTTGAGAGGATTTTCCACCAATACGGAATCTTTAGATTTAACAATATCAACAACTAGCACAATCAAGTAGGCCTAGGCCCATCCATACACATCACAACACTAAAAAAAAAAACAATGAAGAATCATATTTATTTATTATGGAAAAATATATAAATACAAAAAAATATAATTGTAAACAAATATAAAAAAATTAAGTAGCAAAATTCTTAAAATCAATGGAATGTCGTTTTAAAACTATTTATTATATATTTAAAATATTTCTTTTTTTTTCTCTGATTTATACTCTACTTATTATATTTTCTATTTGCTCTCATAAAATTTGTCAAAAAACAAATAATGAATAGGAAATTTAATTCTGATTTCGATTTCATCTCTCCCATCAGAAAAATAAAATAGATAGTTTAAACTTTCATAAAAAAAACCCTTCAAAACCTCAACCTAACTACTAAAGCTTTAAATCATTAAGTATTGTTGCAAATTAGAAAACAAACATCATGTTTATGTTATAAACAAATTCAAAAGATTTAAATATAATATATGATTACTGATATTTTTGTTCTAAATATATAACACAATTAAATATATTTAAAATAATTCAAAAAATATATCAAATTTATCTAATAATAGGGAGGGTAAAGTTTATTTATTTAAATTTATTGCTTTTTCTTTTATTCAACTAGATCTGATTGTTTATTTTTATTCTTATTATTATTTAATATATTTTACTCGTATACTAAATAAGCTTTATTGAAAACTATTTTATTCTTTTATCTGAATTTGAAATATATAATTATGATAATATTTTGATTTAATAATTTTTAAGAATAAATTCTAATTGAGCTGATAAAAAATTTAAGAATATTTTTTATTTTTATACTAAATTCTAATTTTTTTCTAGGTATATTGTTATTTTTTTTTTCTTTATAATTCTTTTCTCACATATTTCTATATACATGGTGAGTTTGCTACGTAAAGTAGGAATTTTAGACTAGTGGCAATTTTTTATTACGAGTCTAGTAAATGAAAATTAATTTGAGCTCTCTAAATTTAGAATGATTTTTTTTTTTTATTTTATCCAATGCGAAGCAACGGCTATACCCTTTAATTAAAAACATTGTATTATACCATTGTTTCTGAGTTCATTCATTTCAATAATGCAAATTTAATAATGAATGTTGCATTATCATTATTGTTTATTAAATTAATGTTTCTTTCTAATCGTTTAGGTATATCAGCGGTTCTCAAACCTTTTTTTCTGTGTACCTAAATATCTGATCAAGTCACGTACCACTTTGGAGATAGTTTATATTTTTGATTAAAACATATTCCACGCAAAATGCAAATATATTTTTCTATTGTTTTTCCTTTTTACATATAATTTCTAGTTAATAAGCAGAGCTTTTGTTTATTCTCCTTTTTAATTATTAAGGGCCAGTTTCATAAAAAATATTTTTATCCGCGGCTTACTTAACTCTGGGTTGAGAGTTACCCTAGAGTTACAAACAATATGATTTTCATAAAACAAAATAGGGGTCGAGTTAGTTCACCAGGAGAAAAATAGGTTGGCAACAGCAAAATTCCCTGCATTTTAGTTATTTTTATAAAAAAAAAAAAAAAAAAAAAAAAAATTTTTTCCAAAAACGAATTTATCTGTAGAAACCAAGGAGATAGTAGAAACTGAAATAATTAAATAAAAAATAATATAAAATTAATGTTAAGGTTACTTGAGTTGTTTACCAAAAAAGAATTTAGTATTTTTGATTTTAAGTCGGTTCTTCCACGTTTTCAGTAGAGATTGCCATTAATAGTCAAAACATCAAAAATGGAATGCAATAAGGTTATTCCTCTAGTATTAGACAAGAATCGATCGTTATTTTTGATTTTAAACCGATTCCTCCATGTCTTCAGCAATGGTTACCAATAATAATCGAAACGTAAAAAACCTAATGTAGAATTGTTATTCCTCATGTTCTCATGTATTAGATGAGAATCGATCACTATTTTTGATTTTAACTCGATTCCTCCATGTCTTCAGCAATGGTTACAAATAATAACCGAAACGTCAAAATTCTAATGTAGAATGGTTATTCCTCGACTATTAAATGAGAATCGATATTATTTTTGATTTAAAGTCAGCATGAACTACAAATTGCAAGTGATATCTGATTAATAATAAAGGAATAAACATATTAATATTTCAAGTGAATTTGGATAAAGTTTAGTAACCGTTGCAGTTTATTTATTTATTATATATAGTCACACACTATACTATCTATATTAAACAGTATTTAAATCAAAACTTCTGTAAGAAAAAGGCCGAGCCTTTATAAAGTTTATTGTCTTAAAAACGTCACCGCGGAACCCTTGGCGAGTTTTCATGGAACCCTAGGGTTCCGCGGAACACACTTTGAGAAACACTGCGACAGACTAACTAACAGACATTTTGACAAAACAATTATTATCTCGAAAAATATCATTTTTTCGATGTTCACTTATTAGAGCTTTTTTGTAGGGCGAAATGCCATGGTTTTGCTCTATTTTTTTAATCAAACTAGTTTCAGCCGTTTTTGAGAAATTTCGAAAAAAAGAAGGAAAAAACCACTTTTTTCATTCACGATTACAATACTTTGACCATACCCTGTATGGTAAAGTAATAAATAAATAATATAACGATTCATTTTGAATTTATATTTTGATTTGAAACTCTAACCTATAAAATGTTTTTCTAATGTAAATAAACACAGGGTTATCCCCAGGATAAAGATTAACCCATCAATTTCGGAGAGTAAAATATAGGAGGGTTAAGTTTGAGAACAACCTCTCTTTGTTTTTATGAAACACATTTCGAGAGCTAACCCCAGACTGTTTCCTAGCATTTTTATGAAACTGGCCCTAAGTAATGTTTAAATTTAATATAATTTAGAGTACCACCTGGGAATATTTTACCTACCAGCGTAGTTTGAGAACCGCTGGTTTATATCATTTTAACTCGCCATGTTTATAGTTTACAGAATAGAGATGAATCATAGTCACAAAAAATTGTTATTTTTTTCAAAATATGTCACACTCTCTCAAAAATGATTTTAAATATACAAATCATAATACATTAGAATAAATATAAACAATATATGAGATCAATACTAATCAATTGTATAGAATTAACATAATACTTTTTTTTTTCCCCCGAGTTTGATTAATTTTTAATAATTTTGTTAATACTATTATTCATCCCTTATAGAGCAACTTGTTGCTTTCGGATTGCATCCGGAGTATACTTCAATATTTTTGCGTTGTTTAACTTGGTCAAATTTGATACAGGCGCATCGATAAGTGTCACTTCCGGGCTCATAAAGCCGTCGAGGAACGCCGACCCAATCTCTATCTATTCCGCCACTAAAACAAAAAACAAAATACAGTAAGTATATCTTCAAATATTAATTGAAATTATTATTATTTTTTCAAGTAGATATAAGGCGAGGAAATCAAGAAAATACAAATTAAATTTTCTTTTCATAAAGAGAAATCAATAAGGTTGTTTGTTCTCTGCTTGATGCAAATAAACATATATATATATATATAACGAGCTTTTTGTGCGTGCCTTCGGCACGCCCTCGAAGCTCGTCCCTCCGGGCTGGTGCCCTGGCGGGCAGCGTCTCGGTCCAAAAATTTTATTCCTCTTAAAAAACCACACTCCAAATGTATACCTGTAAACTCCCGAAAATACATAATTATTCAAAAAATACAGGGCTGAATAGAGTGATGCTAAAGGCAAACTCCTCACAATTAGACTTCTTTTCATGTAGTGTGAGGGATATCAAAAGATAGATATTGCTCCCAATACAATTAAATGTCTAATAGATTGTATTATATTATTACATGCTTTATATTAGCTTCACTTGTTTGTATCTATCTGTGTACTATTTTTATATCTATTAATGTGACTTTTGTTCTGTTAAATTCCGCAATCATTTCTCTAGAAAAATAATTGTTTACCTACTCAATTTAAATGAAATAATATAAATATAATAAAAATAAATACATTACATTATGTTAAATTCCGCAAATTTTTCTCTATAAAAATAATTAAGACTATAAATTAGTATTTTAGTTTTGTTAAATTGTTAATTTATTGTATAAAAATGTATATTGTAACTGGGATAACTCCCCTATATCGAATAAAATAAAAAAATAATCTAAAATCTACAATCAAGTGTTCATTGGATTTTGCCAAATATTGTAGCTCTTGTAGATATATTGTTGATGAACTTCTTAGTAATAGCCAATTCAGAAATGTTTTTGGCAAGATCTCGATGAACTGACAACACATTTAAATGGTTTAGTCTTTTTTTGAGACATTGTCGACCTCAACCAAGTTTTGAGCCTTGTCACTTTTGAAAATGTTCGTTCAGCTGTAGCTGAAGAAGCCGGCAGAACAAGGAGCAGTTTTATGCAAGTCGATATTTCCGAAAATAACCGTCTGGTTTGAGGCTGTTGTTCTCGCAAATTTCTTTCTTTAGGAGGTCCGCTGACCCCCTTGACTCCACGGATCCGCCGTCCCTGATATACATGGGACAGAGGGGATGTCTAATGTCACAATTTCTGGTAAATCTCCAGGCAATAGGAGTTGAAAACTTCGACGAATGAAGATTGAAATCGACGAAAATATTTTTATTCTCATTCGTTTATTTAATATTTACTTACTTTAAAATATTAAATTGTTAGTGGAATTAATTATTTAAAACATATAATATTTTTATACACATACATACACATACATAAAAAATAAATAAATCACCTGACCTCATTGAATTCTCTTTATGAATGATTTCTCTTTCAATTACTATATCGATAGAAGTAGATTGTATAAAACTCAATCACAGGGGTAGGGATTGCAAAGATATATCGATTATTTTTTTATATCGATATATTTTCAAAAAAATCGCAGTGTTCAAAAGAGGAACTTGAAGGGGGTTAAAAGATTGAATCCCTATAGGAGGTCAACTACCTCCAATTTCCAATGTTGGGGCCAATCTTCTATGAAAAAACGCTCAAAAAAAAAGAAAATCTCAGAAACAATAAACAGAAACATTCCTTTTAAATAAAGTGATCTTCATCGTCCTCCTCTTTATTTTCATCTTCTGCATGATCATCTTCATCATAATAAATGGATTATATTATATTTCATTTTTTTTTTTAATTTATATTACGTTTTTTAAGTTAAAGATTAGTTTTTTTTATTAATATGATCGTTTTTACTATCTAAAATGTTTTAATAGGTATTTTAAAGCATGAGAAATTATTAATAAGTCTTCTGATGTGTTTATCATTCTACTGATTAATTTAACGATTTTCTACTGTTTCTTTCAGATTAGATCTGGGAACACTGGCACACTTTTTGTGTGTTTCTGTTCTCAGTGTTTCCAGTTAAACCAGTAGATAATAGATCTTTATTGTTTCTCTCAGTCGTAGGTTACAAAAAGGTGGCTCTAAAATTATTAATTTGGAAGTTTTTTACCAAGACATCCAAGCAAAATTAATTAAGTAACAAATTAATAAAAATATATCCATATATCCTATATATCAGTGTTTCTCAAAGTGTGTTGCGCGGAACCCTGGGGTTCCATAAAAACACGCCAAGGGTTCCGCAAAAAAATTCACGGTAGGTGGCAAAATTCTATCGTTCAAAAGGAAGGTGAAATTTTGGATTAGTTGTGTGAAATGCAAAGATCTCGAGTGTTTTCCAGTGAAGTACATTTTGGTAGAAGATCTAAATACCAGTCAATATACCAAAATCGTTCATCACTTGAAATGTCTGAATAAATCAATCGAACAATATTTCACTGATGATAATTTCAAAAAACTGGAAAATAATTCTTGGATGAAAAATCCTTTTGTTTATAGTGAAAAGCCATCTTCCTTTTCACACCAAGATTATGAAAAATTTATCGAAATATCTTCAGATTCTTCACTACAGACAGCCTATAAAACGAGCTTTTGTCAAAATTTTGGTGTAGTTTAACAGGCGAATATCCATAGTTGACCCAGAAAGCTGTTTTAATTCTCTTTTACCATTTGCCACAACTTATTTCTGCGAGTCTGAATTCTCAAATTACTTATTAACAAAAAATAAGTACCGTAATAAGTTTGATGCAGAGTCAGATATGAGATTACAACTTTCATCAATAAGACCTGATATTAAGTATTTGTGTATACACAAAAAACAGTATCTTTCGTCGCATTGATGGCAATGCCTATGGAAAGTTGATGTGTTCGAAAATATTTTTTTTTCGTTTACACACGGAAGTTTTGATTTAGTTGAAGTGGGAGATAAATTTAAAAACCTAATTTATCGATCGGAGAATTTACCACTGCTCGAAGCCCCTAAAAATTTAGTAAATTGGATATTGGATTGTATCTAAGTTTCTGAGATTTGTCTCGTGGTCCCGGCTTCTTTCCTTCTACTCTGTTCTTTTCACGATGGAGGGGCCATCCCATACAGGCCTTTAGGGGATGGACCTTCTGGTGTATCTCCTTCTCACATCAATATCATTAAAAAAAAAAAGTTACTGTTTAATATAGATATAGTGGGTGATTGTATAAATAAAAAAATAAAAGTAGTGTTTCTTAATTAATTCACTCTATATAACTATATTTCAAAGTCAAAAACAAATATTCCCATAACAACGGTTTAATCACACTATTATCGGGTTCCACGGTTACCTTCCAAACGGAAAAGGGTTCCACATTCGAAAAAGTTTGAGAGAAACTGCTATATATCGATATATTTGCTGCGATATATTTATCGATATATAAGTTATAGATAATATTGATATATTAAAATAATTTGCCATCCCTACAAAGGGGTAACCCCAAGGACAAGGTCGCCACCAAGTGGCTTGTCCTCGTGAAAACGTACGGAAACAACCCTAAAAAATTATTGACCAGGACAAAATAAAACAAACCCCAAACATCAATGTCACTCCCGAGGAAGCCTCTCCTATCAACAGCTTGAATTCACCGAATATGAATAGAAGATTCTACCATGGCAAATAAAAAGACAAGAGTCAATTTAAATAAGAGAATGTAAAAAATGGACAAATTAGGAGCGTATTGAATAATTCCCCCTGGGATTAGATTGATATTGATGTACTCAGGGCCGGATTTAAGCACAGGCTGCAGCCTATGGGGCTCGCCCCACAAAGGGTCTACTTTTTTATATATATATATTTAACAAGTTTTCAGTACGTTTATTTTTAAGTTTTTAATTGGATAATTGCTGAAAATGTGTTTTTAGGTTAATTAAAAAAAAATATTTTCCCCGGTAGGGCCCGCGCCACTGGTTCCGCCTAGGGGCCCATAGATTCTAAATCCGGCCCTGGATGTATAATACTATATATTACCTAGACTTGGTACACCAGACTTTAGTGCCCGTATCTTGAGTCCATTCTGAATTGCAAGGCGGTGTCTCTTTTTTCACTACAATATCATCTTTGTCTTGTTTAATTGCCTCTTCGAGTAATTCTCGGAAAGCGAGCATATATTTCGTAGGCTCACCAAATTCGTCAAAATATCGTCCAATTAGGCGACCTAAAATAAAAAAATTTAAATTAACAAAAGATTAGATATGGATTGTTTTTACAAAAAAAAATTATTTTTCGTAAATATTTATATTTTTTATTTATATTCAAGGTAATTTCATCTCCAAGACAATCTGAATCATTTTCTATTTTCTTAATATTTATTTATTATAGTTACGTTATAATTAATTCCTTTTGTAAAGCAACTATTTTTCCAAATTTTCATTGATAAAGAGAGAATTCTCCTGAAATGTTTTGACTTTAAGGTAGTTGTTCCGCCAAATGCGTTTTCTGGATCCCCCCGACTAGGTCATATAATAAAATTTTTATATATATTCAACTCTTTATTAGTTCAGGCGCGTTTTCAACTATTTTCCTAATAGTATGGTTCTTATAAATTTAATACAATGCCCATCTGTCTGATTCTTTGGAGAATCGAAACAGATGAATTTTGTTCAGATATTCAATAATAAATTTTATTTAGAATGTTTATATGTTAACGTTAGATGAACGCGAAATTTAAAACTTTATTTACTTAAGGTAGTTGTTCCGCCAAATGAGTTTTCTTAAGATTTTTTTTGAAATTTAGACAGATTATAATTTAAATACTTCTACATCGATTGGTGGCAAAACGAAATTTATGAACAATATAGTTCCGGAGATATTAAATTTCAAAAATCGAGTTTTTAAGGCTCTTATACATTGCACTATATGGGATTTCGGAAAATTTACATACATATTTAATTATAATTAAGAAACCCTTCTTACCATTTTTATAAAAAAACTAAACCAACATTAAACAATAACCAATACATATTTTAGGATAATTTTGATTCATAGTTACAACACAGTTTCTGAGATAATAATGAATAAATAATGAAAAATGTATAAAAAAAAAATTAGACTAAAAACAATTTGGCAACAGCGCATTTATTTAACCAGCAAAAGATGCATGCGCTAGATTTTTTCAAAATTATAATTTTCTTAAGGTGTAACGTAGGCTTTGATTACATTTGTTAAAAAATAACAAAACAATTTTTATAGAAATTTAAAATGTATTTTATCTGTCATTTTAATAAAAAAATATTCAATATCTTACAATGGTGCCAAATTTATCAAACGAGCACGGGATTGGCTAGACTTGGTACATAAACAGCAAAAAGTTTTGGGCTTATGAACTATGAAACCTTATTGTCTGTTCTATATACTCTAGCATTAACTTTTTGCTAGTATTGTCCCGAAACAACTACCTTAAATAGAAGTTTTGAGATTGTTATTATAAAAGAATTGTATATTTTTAATAAGAAAAACAATCAATAAATTATTTCAACATATTATAAATGGGATAATTTTCGTATTTTGAATAAAAAAAAAAGTGTTACTACTGAAAATATACCCACCTTCATAAGTGTAATCTGTAAAATAAAAATCTAGCCATTTTTTTAAGGCTCGTATATCTGATAAAGTTAGATCATTGACATGATCACTTAGGCCTTTTTCAGTAAAATCGCCGGTTATAAATGCTCGGCTTGCGTCACGTCCTAAAAACAATTTGAAATAATATTAAAGAATAATAAATTAAACGGACTACAACATTATGGCATGGCTATGAGTTTAAATTTAGAATCACTAGCGCAGAATTTCACAAATGAAATCAAATATTTATCACAGTAAACATTTATGTCAGAGATAATCTCCGCATAGGGTAGCCAATTGGTCCGGAGTGTTAATTTTAGCCGAGGGGTGAACTGCGACTAATATCGTGTACACCTACTTCCACTTTCCAAGTAGTAAATTATAGATGAAGGGGCATTATCTAATGAATTCCAAAATAGTTCCACATAATTCCAATCGCGGTTCACCCCTCGATTTTGGCAAACGAGTTCGATTTTCGACGAGGTAAAATTGTTATTATAATATCCCAAACTGTGCCATCATGCCAATATCTATGTGAATATCTATCTATCTATCTATCTATCTACTCTTATTAAACGAACAAAAATTGTTTATATGTTTGTTTGTATATTTTTTCTATTTTGAAAAATGCTCTAACGATTTTGATAAAACCAACTCTATTAACAAGTTTTGAGGATGAGAAAGCGATCTGGCTAGGTCTGGACCACATCAAAATTCATCTTAATTGAGTTTTTCTTAATTAAAGTAATTATTGACAGATGAAAATCTCAATAAAAAAGTTTGTTTACATTTTTTTCAATTATCTTTTATTTATTAATTGTTTTTTTTTAATTTTAAAACCCACGAATACTTTATAACAAATATTATCATTAGGAAATTTTAATAATTTTTTTACTGAATCAAAAAGTTACCGAGCATCGCCCGGTGGCTCCAGGTACTTGCCTTTAAATTCAACTTTCTTCATTTTAAGTCTTGAAGAAAAGAAAGTTTCAGTTTTGCGAAATCACCCTTTACTAATGCCCCAAACTCTACAATAATGCTAAGTTTTAGCATTCTAGTTGAATTTTTATTTACTAGATGAGAATTTATATTATAAACATCACACCTTATTCATTTAAGATGCTGAGGAAAGAAACGTTTAGTTTTTCGATTTCCTCCTTTATTAATGTGCCAAATTTTAGCATTCTAGGGTTGTATTTTCACCAATTGTTAATTAAGCCTATAAATTTCATCCCTTCATTTTAGATCCTCAATTAGGGACCGTGTGTCACGACTTTTGCGCCAACTGGCGACGAAAATGTAAGCTTTGGGGGATGATTTATTAAACGTCCAAGACAAAGAGACTCGCTCACGGCCCCCTAGGCTCTGTGCATTCTTTTATATATGATATATACTATAATACAATATGTTACCCAATTCCCCCAAATTACTTGAATAAATAAACACAAGAGAGCGCTAGTGTTGCCTCTATGTTTAATGCACGGTCCCTATAACGGAAATAATCGGTTTTTCAATTTTTTCCCTTCATTAAACCAAACTCTATGCTAAATTTCAACATTTTAAGATCAGCGGAAGTAGAATTTCGATGAGTGAGTGTTGAAAAAGCCTTTCGTGCTTCTTTTGTAGCAGCGCAGTATAGAGAAATAAAAATATGAAATTTCGTAATTAAGATTTGAGCTTGTAGATTTAGTATTGAGGAAAAAAAATTCAAGCCCGCCTTGAGTATCCAAGTTACAGTTGCTTCCTGTAAGCAAGGGTCTTCAACCGCAGCCGCGGAGCCTTGCGGCCCGCCAACAGCACTCTCAATAACGACTACAAAAAAAAAAAAATTTTAGAATTTTTTTATAACATTAGAACTAAAATTGAAGAAAATAAAGTTCTATGTGGGGGGGGCGTTTGCGGCCCCCCCCCCCGCTGAACAATTCGATCACGAAACCACTTCCGAGATCAAAAAAGTAAGATCTTATATACCAGGACCTTTTGGAGTAAGTCTGGATCCCGCGCCTGGGTCCGGCCCGCTGTGAAAAAAAATTTTGTATGATTTGTAAAGCGTTAGAAGACCCCTGCTGTAAAGGATAGTCTGGCAGTACACGCCCCCGCTTGGATTGAGCCAGCTGGGGCATAGCCCCGTGGGCCAGATTTACTTCTCTTGGCAAATTGAACTTTATATTTAATTTCGGTTTTCCCCCTTAGTGTAAATTGTTTAGTGAACATTTAAGATTGAGAACGGACCGGCGAATGCGTGGTAAGTTCCGCCTGGGCCGTAGTGTTTGGCGCCGGCGTTCACGTCGAAGACATGCCCTAGCAAAGCGAGATAGAGGCCTTTCGAGCCGGCCACGCCCGTGTAAGCACGCAGCTCTTCAGGTGAGAAGACACGCTCGCGTTTGGCGCTGCGTTCTGCCGCCCAACGCAACATCCCCGAACTCAGATAGGTGGGCAGGAACATAATCGGAGCGATGTATTTCGTGATCTCTTTATAGGTGGTGGGGTAAGTCTCTTGCAAGAAGACAAGCACAACGGCCAGGGTGGACATGGCCACCGCGCTTTTCAACCACATACTGCTGGAAAAAGAACAACAGAGACAATTTCAAAATAGTAAAAAAATTCAAATTTCTAAAAATAAAAAATTGATACAAATTTATTGAAGGAGACAATAAAAGAGTGTGTCTTCTGCTGGAATTATAAATTTTATTTATTTATAGCGAGACTATAGTTTCGAGGGCTTTGCCCTCTTCATCAGTCAATTCACAGTCATATTAGAATTAATTCCTGTGAATTGACTGATGAAGAGGGCAAAGCCCTCGAAACTATAGTCTCGTTATAAATAAATAAAATTTATTATTCCAGCAGAAGACACACTCTTTTATTGTCTCCTTCAATATATAAAAATTCTGCTACTCTCGGCACAAAAACTTTCAATTTGATACAAATTTAAATGAAATATTATTTTAAATAAATATAATTCTTTAAAAATGTGTTGTTGTTTTTTTTTAAGAATAATATTCATTTATATATAATAGTTCTTTATAAAAACAATCATAAAACGTTTATTAACTGGAGGATTAAAGTGAACAAAGTCCATATTTTGCAATAATACTATCATGGTGGAGTAAAAATGTTATTGAAGGAGACAATAAAAGAGTGTGTCTTCTGCTGGAATTATAAATTTTTTACATACATTAATTCCTGTGAATCAATTTTAATAGTCTGATGAAGAGGACAAAGTTCTCAAAACTATAGTCCCGTTATAAATAAATGAAAAATTTATAATTCCAGCAGAAGACACACTCTTTTGTTGTCTCCTTCAATTTATAAAAATTCTGCTATTATCGGCAAAAAGAAACTTTCAATTTAAAAATGTTATAAAGAGAAATCATTGAGGTTGATCTCTGCTTGATGCAAACAAACATATAGGTACATATATATATATATCGTCGCCTTAGAGTGTAAACCTGCTAAATCCATTTTTTATCATATATGACATATTAATACCGTTCGAAAGAAAAAGAGATGCCGCATCGTCCAAGTAAAATTGCTACTTAAAATTACGATCGTAAGTTGTAGAAAAAAATGTGAAAAATAGTTTCTTTCCATAACAACAATATTAAATTTTGATTATTTTTTGTCTGTCCTGTAAAATATCCTTGTTGTGAGATAACAGGTTTACACTCTAAGGCGACGATATGTATATTTGTACATGTATAATTTGTTTTTTTGAGAATATAGTTTCGAAAATTTTTTTAAGATTCTGATGTAGGCAGAGTATGCCGAAACGATGTAAAAATTGGCCAACATTTTAACCTGGAAATAAAAAGACCTCTTATAATAAATAATCTATTTATCTACTCTTATTAAATGAGCAAAAATTGTATATTTATATATATATATTTGTATCTTGGTTCTATTTTGAAAAAGACTCTACCGATTTTGATGAAATTCACGGGTTAGGGGGTTTTTGGGGTGACAATTCGATCTGTCACGGTCTCATCTTCGACAAAATTGTTTTTGATGGATTTTTTTCGTAATCAAATTAATTATTCTCAGTTAGAAAAATGCCAATCTTAGGGATTTAAAAAGGGTTTCTATTTTCTTTTGTACCCAGGCAAACAATGGGTTGATAATTGATTATTCTCAAAGGCCTTGAAGAAGTATTTTGATTGTGGATTTTAACATATTTTGTTCTCCCTAAACGTTAGAAATATTAATAAACGTTTTATAATTGTTTTTATAAAGAATTTTATTTATTTAATAGAATAAAAAATAATGAAGAATTTATTTAAAAATATATTTCGCATAAGCTGGTCTGAATTTTCTGAAAAAACAACACATATTGATAGGTTTTATTTATTAACAATTGGATGAATAAAAATGAATCATATTGTTAAATCAAAACAGGTCCAAGAGGTGGGGGATCCGGGGGTAGGGCGAGGTTTCGGGGGTGGGGTCGAGCGGGGTGGAGGTGGGGGGTACAGTGGTCGAATACTATATATTTGTATTTTTTTTAATTTGAAAACGGCTCTCAAATAAAAATCGACCTTTTTAACAGAATTTTAAATTAAAAATAATATTAAAATAAAGCTTTTAACTGAAGGAAGAAGCTACCGAGCATCGCTCGGTGCCTCCAGGTACTTTATTTTTATACTCACCGTCCATCCTGAGTTTTGACCGAGTAAAAGAGCATCAAGTGGATTAATAAAATAGTTTTGAAGGTTTGATCTTCATCACCACTTTTTAATTATAATTTTTTAAGACTGATGAATGTCAAACCTTCAGAACTAAAGTCTTAATACAAAAAATTATATATATGGACTTAATTCCTTTCAACAATCACCGACAAGTTTCTTTATAGTAGAATTAAATAACAAGTGTCCCAAAAAGAAAGAAATTATTAAATTTAACTTAATATTGCTGTTATTTTTATAGAATTATAAAGTAGACATGCTTCCATTAGTAAGAGAATAAAATATCCCTAATAGCCTCAATATTTACTCTATACACGGTTTCTTGTGCTTTTTCGATAAGGTTTTCGCAGAGTTATAGCTCGGATCTTCGGGTTTAGAGTGCCTCTGTCTCTCATGAACCAGTTCAAGATCTGCTAATTTTGTTTATTAGCGAAACACTCCAGAGCAACAAATCTGCGAAAAAGTAATTGGGTCTGCGTATTTATTTATGTTTTAAATGGCTTAACTAAGGACTTTTTCTAGAATAAGCCTGAATGTCCATCTCTATTTTACTTAGCCCAATATCAGCAAATTGTAAGAAAGATCCTTGAGATGAAACATGAATCAAAATGCACTTTTTCGACGAAAAATTTATTAACATCCTAAACTGTTATAAAAAAAATCAGCAATTGGCATAAGAATTAGCTCAAAAAACTCTACTAGGAGAAAATTAATGTTCAAAAAAACTGAGGATTGAATGGAAGGCAGTCCAAGGATAAATAAAAATATGAAAATTTATTGGAAATTTTTCTTATTATACTTTTGAACCAACGATTCGTAGAATCTTCCCTCCAGGATTCAAAGGGTCAATGAAGGAAGCATATAATAATTTCCCTTCTTGTCTCCTTTATCACTGCTCGCTGATATTGTAGAGAGCAGTGATAAAGCAGATAAGAAAGAAAATTATTGCTTCCTTCATTGATACTTTCAACCCTGAAGGAGGGAAGATTCTACGAATCGTTGGTTCAAAAGTATAAAATGAAGAGTTTTCAATAAATTTTCTCTTATTGAAAATGATCTTTTTATTTATCCTTGGTCTGCTTTCCATTCAATCCTCAATTTTATAACTATTAGCCCGTCTCCGGGAAAAAAACATCTAATATATTTTTCTGTTTAATTTTTCAATTATCAACTGGAAGACATTTAAGTAAGTCAAGAAACGATAGACTAACATGGGAGTTATTCTTCTTCTTAATTCACCGTCTCCCTACGAAGGTTGGTGATCCACATGGCAATCATTGTCCTCGATACAGCCGCCCGAAAAACATCTATCGATGAGCATCCCAACCATCTTCTTAGGTCTTTCAGCCAGGAATTTCGGCGTCTACCAACGGATCTTTTACCTTGAATTTTACCCCTCGATGATCAGCCTCAGAATCTCATATCGAGATGTGGCCCAAGTTCCGGATCTTTCTTGACGGCAAGCAGCAGCTCTTTTTGCTCCTAGATCTTATCTCTTTTTCGTCGTCACATTCCTGGCTCACTATGGCTCCCAGATATCTAATGGCAGCCACCTGTTTGACTGTTTTGTCACTTATTTTTATTGAAACAATTCTCGGTATTTTTGAGAACACCATAACATTGGTCTTTGATAGAGTCCAAACTTTTCACTATATTGAACCACACTGTCAATCATTCGTTCTAACTCAGCTGGATTGTTTGCCAAAATGCTTTGAATATGGCTTCTGAGTATATGTTGAACAGAAGTGGTGATAAAACACAGCCCTGGCCCTTTTTGATAGTGATAGCATCGGTTGCCATTGCTTCTATCCTGACTTCAGCCGTCTGACCCCAGTAAAGACCAGCGATGATGTTAAGGTCACCTCGGTCCAAACCCACAGATTCCAGGATCTCAATCATCTTCTCGTGTTTCACAGTCTATAAAACATGCGTAGATATGGATGTTCATATCTCGACAAAGTTGTGTTAACACGTTTAAAGAAAAGAGTGCCTCACGTGTTCCGACTACATTACGGAAGACAAAATGTGTGTGGTCTATCTGGACTTCACATTTTCTGTAAATTCTTGTATAAATTATTCTGAGGAACACTAAGTCGAGGGGTGAACCGCAACCTAAAATCGTGTACCCCTACTTCCACTTCCACTTTCATTTCCAAGTAGAAGACAATAGATTATCTAATGAATTCCAAATAATTCCAAAGACGGTGTACACCTAATTCCAATCGCGGTTCACCCCTCGCTTTAAGTACATGTGACAAATCGTCCTAATGAAAGTTATAATAGAGTGAAAAATGAAAAATTAGAAAAGAAAAATCCTTAGCTTAGTATTATTCTAATAGGAAAGATAAATATTTAAGGCCTGAAGATATTTGTCCTCTTGAGCTTTGGAAGATTTAAGTTTGTTAAATTCTGAGATAGATTTAAGAAAATAATAAAATAAAAAAAATTAAAATTCCTCTTCCTAAGGCGAATTAACAAGTTCATTTAGTTAGATATACGTTTCTTATTTGTTCGCCAAGATGTTCAAAATCGATGGAAAAAGTCAGTCGGCTTTTTATTTATTTGGAAATCCAGAGCTTGCTTAATTCACAAGCTAATAAACAAAACATTCGTAGTGTATTCAATAAAATAAAAATTAAATAATTAAATGAACTTATTTTCTAATTGTTATAAAAATAATAATATACAAGATAACAATTAAAAACTAAGAGTTTTTCAATAAATTTATTTACCTTTAAATTCTTTTTTCACGAATATAGTAAAAGTTTTATT
This sequence comes from Forficula auricularia, assembly GCA_024734495.1. Lineage (NCBI taxonomy): Eukaryota > Metazoa > Arthropoda > Insecta > Dermaptera > Forficulidae > Forficula > Forficula auricularia. The sequence continues at coordinate 16,880,088 of JALMQS010000149.1, forward strand.
GTCTTTGATTTGATTATTTTGGTATAAATTAAATAATTAAACATTAATTATCCAACTTTTTGTTTATTTTACAATTTATTAAATCAAATTTGAATTTGTAAAGAAAAATCAATGATGTTTATTCTTTTTTTTTTTTTTTTTTTTGACAGATGAATGTCAAAAATTCAATGTGACAGATTCGAGAAGCAAATTGAAATGATCTAATTTAATTATATTTATAAATATATATGAATAAAATTGTATATTTTTAAAATTGAAACGTAAAATTTAAATTGTTAATTTGATATTTTTTTTTTAAATTTGAAAATTTTCTCTCAGGGATTTGATTAATTGAAGATTGGCAACCATTTCTCCCTAAATGCCAATGGCTTTTATATAAAGTACAAAGCAAGTTCTTTTTTTTTTAAACACAATTATATTTTAAATAAACATGTTAAATATAAAATTTTAAGTGAAAATTATATTTTGTGTGGGTGTTAATTTTATGATATTCATAAAATTTGTAATTATATTGCAAAATATTCATTCAAAATGATGGAACACGATGAAATACTTGAACTTGATTATGATGAAGAGGTACAAATAAAATTAATTCAATTTAATTTAATAAAACTAATTATTAAGCATGTTTAAAATTAACGACTTCATCTCATATCCAAGAATAACTTTCTCAAGAAAGTGCTTTTGAAATTTACAGATATTATTCGAAACAAACGAAATTAAAAAAAATTATATCATTCACTTAATTTCTATTTAATTTAATTTCCTCTTATTTTTTATGAATTTATTTTTAAAACAACTATTTTATGATTATAAAATAAACAAGTTGACAAATGGATATTATGAATATATATTTTCGAGGTATATGATCTAATAAGCCTAATGAATAAGCCAATTATTGTTGATAATTTATCTGACTTTGGGTCAATAAATAACATCTTAATCTTTTATTTCCATTCTTCCGATCTTAATAGATCAACTTCAGGTCTAAATCAGTTGATTCCGGCATATATTCTCATCAAATTTAAATTTTACCGTCGATTCCCGGCTTTTCTTCTTCTTTTAAGTGCTATATCAGGTCTCCCTGACGTTTTGGCTCCTCTCCACATATACCTGTTCTGAGTGTGTTTAGTTGTTTTACACAGATATACGGGACTTACTTTTAAACTCCGGTTCCGAACGACTAGTTTGGAGAGGTTACTAGGCAATTATACTCTTGGTAGGTTGCCATTGCTTCCCAAGAGGAGGCGACTACAAATATCTGATCTCCCGTGACTCAGTCTCGAACCAGCGTTCTCCGAGTCAGCGACCCGACAATAGCCACTGACCCACAGTCACCCGGCTTATTATTTATTTATTCAATCCTTACCCTATTTGGGTTTTGGATTCATACAATTCTTTTTACAATTACTTAAATAGTTAATATACAAAATACACAAAATATTTCTTTCTTTTTCTCTTCTTCTTTTTTCTCTTTCGTAAATCTTCCGTCTTGGGCTCTCTCTCTTTTAAGCCGTCTTCTTCTGTCCGTCGTCACTTTTATTTGTCCCTTGTCTATTTGTCCATCGTCTGTCAAAAGAGTGTCTCTGTCCACTGGTCCTGTCAATTTTTTTTTTTTTTTAATGCAATCGAATGCAAGAAGGGGTGCACCAGTAAAGATGCAGCCCCTATGGATCTCGAAAGACCCTTGCATTAGAGAAGGGAAAGTTGATTAAGTGAGAGGGTGTAGACTTAGGTGTCTATGCACTCGGGTTTTGAAGGTTTGAAGATGGAGGCTGGGAGAGAGTTCCAGTTCCTTGAAGTCATGGGTATATATGTATTGGCGAATGAAGTGGTCCGGCACTTGTCTAATTTGACCGCGAAAGAGTGTTGGGAGTCGGCAAAACTCGTGCTACGTGCAAAGTGTCAATTTCTTCTCCCAATCTTGTAAATCAAATCCAGTGTTTCTTCTCATTTCTGGACATATTTTAGCGTGGTCAAACGTCTCTTTGTCCTCTCCACACCATCTACACAATATGTTGTCTCCACACACTGCCACATCTTACTCTTGTCCATTTCTTCTTGTCTCTTTCCTCGGTCCTGTCGTCATTAAAATAGTCTTCCATGGTCAGGTCATTTTTCATTCTAAGTCACAGTGTACTTTTCGTATTGTGATATGCCTTTTCGACATGATACATAAGTCTACGCGGAAGCAGTAGGCTTATGTTATTGCTGAATTTGCAAGGACCTTATAATTATATTTAAGCGGATGACATACGATCGAGAGGCCTGACACATATCTGGCTACCCTTCCTCTGAACTTATTCTCAATAAACCTTGTATTAAATAATACATGTTGTTATAATTATTTACCAAACTAACTATATTATAACAGTATTTAATTCAGTATTTTTTTCTTTATTTCGGTTGAAAGTATGTAAATAGGTACATATTCGTGTGATTATATTATAATATCATATATCTATCTTTAGTACCTATTCTTCTTCTTCGAGTGCCATACCCGAAACTGTGAAACTACACACCCTTTACTCTATTAACTAACATCACGTTTCACCTAAAACCTACACCACTTTCCATAAGTAAAAAAAAAAAAAAACCCGAAACGGGTGTCGGCGTCTCTCCACATATACCTGTGCTGAGTGTGTTTAGTTGTTTTTCACAGATATACGGGACCTACTTTTTAACGCCGGTTCCGAACGGCTAATTTGGAGAGGTGACTAGGCAATTATACTCTTGGTAGGTTGCCATTACTTTCCAAGAGGAGGTGACTGGAAATATCTATCTGCCGAGACTCGGTCTCGAACCAGCGATCTTCGAGTCAGCGACCCGACACTCTAGCCACTGACCCACAGTCACCTCTAGTACCTATTAAGTTTATGTAAACTACAATTTTATTAGATCCTTGGTGTGCCGCCAAATTTTTATATCATGAAAAGAGTTCAGCTAGGAAAAAAAGGTTGAGAATCACTGGTCTACACCCTTCCAGTCTGCTTGTATCGTCTGTTCCTGGTCTGTTTTTAGAAGTCTTATCATCATTGATTCCAGTCTTGTTGGGTCGTTGGATCTTTATTTAAGTCATTTTTTAAATTACACAAAAATCCCCAATTATTCAGAGAAATCATTGATTTGTTCAAAACGTTCTATCAAAAAAGACGTAATTTGGTCTAGTAATAGGTTGAATAGATTTATTTTGAAATGTTCTTTCGCATCAACAACATCATCAATAGCTTCATAATTATGCTGTCTCTTTATACGGCGGATGCGTTTTTGTATAAATATCGGTTCAACACCTACTAATTCAGCTAGCTCTCTCACCTCTACCAAACACTACCTACACCGTGTAGGGCGATCATGATGAAATAATAAAAATAATTTTTATAAAAAAATAAATAAAACCGACTTCAAAGAAATTAAATACAACAAATAAAATAATAATAACTCAAAAATCAAATAAAAAGCACTAAAAGGTATAAAATAATTATCTAATTCAGTTACAACTACCCGACAAAATTGTTACATGAAATCACTTTTTGAAGTCGGTGTCAAACATATAGGCACATTTTATGTATCACACTCTACGGATTTTACTTAGTACGATTGGCGGGTAAGCTCGCTTATATAGTTTGTTTAGCACCGACTTCGGAAAGTGATTTCATGTTAATATTTCATCGTTTAGTTGTAACTAAATAAGATAATTATTTATAGTAGTGCATTTTAGAGTTCTTATTATTTTATTTGTTGAATTTAATTTTTTTGAAGTCGGTTTTATTTTTATTTTTCTTATTTTAGTGATCTTATTAATAGTGACTTAAGAACTTAAGATAATACCTTGCATGAATCAGGTAAGAAAAAGCGTCGGGTGAATGAATCAGAAAATGATAATAAAATTCAGTTCATAAATATAGAAATTATCTCGAAACGTTTGGGGGTTTTAAATGAACGTTTTAAGTTTTTTTTTTATAAAAGATTTTATTTATTATAATTTCGATTATTTGCTCATAAGAATTGGAGATTTCCGTTATTTTGTCATTGATCATATCATCAGAAATTGACCAAATTAATATGGGACCACCCCTTAGGTAGCCCCTTTCCAATATAAAAAGAATAATCGAAATCGGTTCATAAACAAAGAAGTTATGCCTAAACAAACATAGCAAAAAAGGTCTAATACCAATGAAATTTATATTTTTACCAATCGGAAACTAGACTGAACCCAATGCACAAAAAAACTCAAAATCTGTTCACAATTGGCGAAGATATCAGGTAACAAAGACACAAAAAAAAATCAGTCGAATTGGGAACCTCCTTCTTTTTTGAAGTCGGTTAAAAAAGTATGACCTTTGGTTATATATTTTTTATTTATATTTTTGGCCATGAGAATTATAAGTTATTGACTTACAATAATAATAAAGCTAACCTTTAACAATTTTACCCATGCACATTACATGGTTATAATCAACAGTTTATGACAAAAGAAAACAAGACTTTTTTGTAGCCTAGTTAACTACATTTTTACTTAGGAAAAGTGGTGTAGGTTTTAGGTGAAACATGATATTAATTAATTAATAAAGTAAAGGGTTTATAGTTTCACAGTGAATGAAATAAAACTCAAATAGGTTTATACAAACTCAATATATTTCGGATTATTAGTCCATCATCAGGAGATTACAGATTATAAACTAATAATATTTGAACATGTGATCTTATTATTGTTAAATGTTGATGTTTTTCTTGTGTTATATTGGTATGTATGATTTAGATGTTATAATTTGCGATCGCATGTTCAAATATTATTAGTTTTTAACCTGTAAACTCCTAATGATGGACTAATAATCCGAAATATAATGAGTTTGTATAAACCTCTTTGAGTTTTATTTCATTAACTGTGAAACTACACACCCTTTACTTTATTAATTATTTTATTTTTTTTATTTTGGTTACATCGCTTAAATTAATAAAACAACATCTTTAGAATGAATAGTATTTTTGAATACTTTGAGATCACGATTATTTGAATTTTAGCATCACAAAATTATTCTACATAAACATGTAATAGGTATATTATTTATTAATGCACGTCAAACTAGAATGGCACTGATTTTTTGAAATCCTTGCCCCCCCCCCCAATACAGAGACTCTTTGGCAAACGTTTCACGCCCTAATCATTGACCCTCTGCATTGATAAATGCAAAACGTTAAAGTTCAGTAATTATGAAAAACCGCTAAACGTCGTTCAGCTGTTTTGGAAAACAGCTAGCGGTTATGTAAAGCAATCCAACTGCGACATATACAAGTCTGACAATTTTTTTTTAAATATTTGTTTCAGTTTTCGGAGTACACTCCGTTGGAACGTCCGTCGGCGAATTCGCGACCAAACAATATTCCTAGTATCGAGGACGTACAGGATGATTCTTTCGAAGAGGGCGAGGAGATAAGCGAGGAAAGTGATAGCGACAGTGATTGCGCACCAACCCGGTCCAAGCTTCGTATTTGCCAGAACACGCGGGGCGATATTAAGCCCGTGCAACAGATAACGAAAAAATCGGCCAACAATATTTGGTCGAATCATCTGCAAGAAACTTCGCTAACCGATCAATTGATTAAATGTAGTGTGAGGCATATGAATCTGGACAATTCCAGGAGTGTCGAATCGTATGATTATCGGCAAGCGCAGCTGGACAATTTAGAGGACGCGCTGGAGGAGATAGAGCCGGCCACCAATCCAAGGAAAAGACATTTTAATAGTCGCTTCACCAAAAAAACATTTAGTAACAAAAGAACACCAAAGATTATTCCCGATTTAAAGGTAACCGAGGAAAGCAGCTCTCAAGAAATTGCCAGCGATATTTCCACCAATTTAGGAGAAGAAAAGGATTATCTCATCTGTTAGTATTTTATTATTTACTATTAACCCAAGTTAACCAATATTAATTAATAACAGCAATACTCGGAAAACTCATCTGATAGGACTAGAGGGGGAATTGCCATTAGAGTCAGAAAATAAAAAGAAATAATTTCCTAATAAAAATTATTTTGTGTTCTAGAAGGCCTTGAATTGATTGTTATACTATTCTTAGAAAATAATAATATAAATAAACAAAATTGATTAATAAAATGAATTAAAAAAGAAATAATTTTAAACATAATTTCCAAAAGTTGCTGATAACTAAACTAATTCATTTATGCGAAGCTATTATTCATTATTTAGAGATATATTAACAAATTTTATCCACATAAATATTTTTCGAATAAAATTAATAAACGCGGTAGTGTTTTATTAAAGGACGAAATTGATAGCTTTTATTATCTACTTTATTTGATTATTTAGCTAATCGGAGATTCTACGGTAACTGGTGGCTCCGCGATCTGACGATGGATTCTTTTAGTACTCACCAAAATAAGACGAAAATGAAGAATACCATTTTTTGAGATTTCGCTTAGTTTTCAAGATATCGAGTTTAAAATATACTGTTTATGTATTTTCTTTCTTTTATTTTTCAATTGTTTTTTTTATAGAAACCACGGAAACCGTAATATCACGGGGGTTCCGTGTGGCTCCTCTATCAGATGACGGATTCTTTTAGAACTAGACAGAATAAGTCGGAAAGTAAAAATAAAATTTTAAACTACAAATTTGAACTGAAATTGAGTTTATGGACTGTGATGTCTCAAATTATCTCAAGTGAGCGCCAGTGGGCGTTGGCAATTTTCACTTTTAGAAATTTTCATAGGTTCGGTTTTTATCATCATCTCGGTTCATTTAGATAAAAAAATGGGCTCCCGAACAAACTTTGGAAGGTTCGGTTAAGATATATTTAGTTCGGCTCGGTTCGGCTCGTATGTCTTCATTTCGGGCTGACATTTAGGCGATTAGGTTGGCGTTAGCTAACGGCAACGACTTACATATTCGAATTTTTTTGGGTATTTACTAATTATTTTTTAATTAATATTCATTTTTTAAAAGAATCCTTCGTCAGTACCGGTGCCATACGGAACCCGTGATACTAGTTTCCATGGTTTCTATAAAAAATAACAATTGAAAAATAAAAGAAAATAAATACAAAAAACAGTATTTTTTAAACTCGTTATCTTAAAAACTAAGTGAAATCTCAAAAAAAGGTTTTCGGCCTAAGTAATTCAGAAGAGGTTGTCATATATTAGATCCGAGATGGAATTAATAGATTAAAAATTCACAGTTCTTTGGACAAGGTTTTTTATTGAAGCTCTTATTCAATTTTTGTACAACGTTTCGTCTCTCTCGAGACTTTTTCAAGCACTCAATTGGTTAGAGCAACATTGGTTGAAATAAAGATAAAAATAATTAAGACATAGTAGAATTTTTTCTTTCTAGATTGATACAATAAAATAAGTCTGGATGGATATGACAGATATCTGTGATCTGTCAAATCCATCCAGACTTATTTTATTGTATCAATCTAGAAAGAAAAAATTCTACAATGTCTCAATTATTTTTATCTTTATTTCAACCAATGTTGCTCTAACCAATTGAGTGCTTGAAAAAGTCTCGAGAGAGACGAAACGTTGTACAAAAATTGAATAAGAGCTTCAATAAAAAACATTGTCCAAAGAACTGTGAATTTTTAATCTACTAATTATAATGGACATTAATCAACATAATTTATCAACAAAGATGGAATTAATGATTAAATTTTTAATAATATGTCAAAGGATTGTTATTGTTATGTAGTTGACATCTATTTATGATTTTCTTTGACATTAATGAATTGGCTAAAAATTAATATTGGACAAATAGATTTGATGTTCCTAATAGAAAAAATTGAAAGCTATATAAATAAATACATATCTTTTTTTAAGAAACAATATTCAAAATTTATTAAAATACCAAACAAGAAACATTTGGTATTTTAATAAAGGTTTTAAGATTGTTTTTTTATAAAAGATTTGTTATGTATTTATATATTCAAAACTATGAATAAATTTTTTTCAATAAATAACTAGCTATCTATTTAATAGTTTGTCATTTGTTTTATATCAATTGATGTCATTATAAATTGAAGGAGACAATAAAAGAGTGTGTCTTCTGCTGAAATTATAAATTTTTAATTTATTTAACACGAACTGTCATTATACACTTGATGACAAAAAAATCGAGCCACCTATACGCTCTTTTTCTAAAACTTGACTTAATTCAGGTTCTAGGCATCGGATTGGAATAAAAGAGGTGTCATAAGTTGGGGAATTTATTACAGTTTAATAAGAAATAAATTGTTACATTTTGTACACATTTTTTTGATATATGGAAAAAAATACAAACATAAGACAACTTTGTAATTATAAGATAAACAAATTTATCTTACATTATCTTTTTATTTTTCTCAATAAATTTAATTTAATACAGAAATTTAGAATTAAACATTTGGTACACTTTATTTTTCCAATATCTTAAATTACAAAGTTGCTTATGTTCTTATTTTTTTTTCCATATATCAAAAAATGTGTATAGAAAATGTAACAATCTATCCGTCCAGATCGTCTCCGCGCAGGCAGGACTGGGTGTTGCCCACCGAAACAAAATAGAATAAAAATAATTTTTAAGAAAAAAATAAAACCGACTTCAAAAAATTAAATGCAACAAATAAAATACACTAAAAGGTATAAAATAATTATTATCTTATTTAGTTACAACTAAACGACGAAATATTAACATAAAATTACTTTTTGAAGTCGGTGCCAAACATATACCTTTTATGAATCGCACTCGACGGATCTTACTTACTACGTTTGGAGGGTACGCTCGCTTATAGGTATAGCTTGTTTGGTACCGACTTCAAAAAGTAATTTCATGTTAATATTTCGTCGTTTAGTTGTAACTAAATAAGATAATAATTATTTTATACCTTTTAGTGTATTTTATTTGTTGCATTTAATTTTTTGAAGTCGGTTTTATTTTTTTCTTAAAAATTATTTTTATTTTTCTCTTTTTAGTGATGTTAGAACTTGACCAAATTAATATGGCACCATCCCTAAGATACCCCCTTTCCAATAAAAAAAGAATCATCGAAATCGGCTAATAAACAAAGAAGTTAGGCCTGAACAAACCTAACAAAAAAGGTCTAATACCAATGAAAAAAACGGGACCAATCGGAAGCTAGACTGAACCCAATGCAATTTTTTTTTCAAAATCGGTTCACAATTGGCGGAGATATGAGGTAAGATAGACACACAAAAAAAAAAATTCAGTCGAATAGAGAACCTCCTCCTTTTTTGAAGTCGGTTAAAAATATAGGGACAACTCCAGTCTGGTGGATAATATTGCGGAGCGATTTGTCATCGGGGCCCAGGTTGAGAATCACTGCAATATAAATAATACAAATCTTTTAAAAATCAATCTTCATACGTTTGGGTTCCAATAAATGTTTGAAGATTGTTTTGTAAAAGATTTGTATTTATTAATAGACATATCCACATGCTCTTTCTTTTAATAACAGTATTTTTTCTTAATTATCATATCAGTTTGGCTTGGATTTTGAGTTAGGATTTATCCAGTTTCATACACTAAATGATTTTCCACTGAAATAACAGCAATAATTGATATAAAACAAATGACCAAAATAATCATTTGATTAAAATTTTAATACGATTTGCGTCAAAATGAATTCATATACAGATAACGTTCGTTCATCGCATGGAATGCGTTCTGATAAGCGAAATTTTGCAATCAATGAGGGTTGAAAAACATTCCTTTTAATAAATAAACATCACCCAATATCAATCAAATGTCACTCGAAATATAATTCATTTGTTTCCGACTGCAAAATACATTTTGCCTTCGATAGCCATTATTACTTTTATACATCATTTTCCAAAATAAGATGATGTGGCCATCAACAAGACTTTACCATACACCTGGCCCTTCTCTTATATTTAATCAAATAATTTATATGTTTAGGTTTAAAATAAGAGACGTGCAGCTTCAATTTTTTCTTTTGTAGATGGCCATAACCAATGGCCGAAACGTTACTGTGAATTGATAAATAAAAAGAAAAAAATTGAAGCTGCACGTCTCTTATTTTAAACCTAAACAAATAAATTACTACAGCTATAAAAAAACTCCCTTAATAAATAATTTATAATCATTTAGGAAAGAACCCCCTCCCCACTTTGAATTTTGGACTCATTAGCAATTTATGATCTATCCTTATAGAAGAGAATCTTCTAATGTAAATATCAGCTTTCTTCGATTTTTGTGTGGAAATTTTATTATTTTAAATTATTTTTGAACTACCCCTCTTTTGGGTCACTACTATCGGAGTGAGTTATTTTCATAAGGTCGTCTAGGGTGCATATAACGAAATTTCAAACAAATCGATCAAAGGGTGTAGGAGTTATATTGATAGTTTTAATTTTGAACCGCTCCCACAATTTTGGCCCCTGAAAAAAATATTCTTTATTATTGGTCTCTTTTATACTAAATTCTATTTTTTTTTTTTTTTTAGTTTGAAAATTGTACTTACCGGGGTCTCAATCAACGAGGGTTATCTATAATTTCTAAATTTCAAATTTGTATCTTATTTTACGTAGCTTAACTAATAGGGTCCCATTTTCCTTTTTAAACGGAAGTCTTGAAAAGTACGTAGCTATTTCTTTTATTAGTCACCTTAAGCCACTCTTCGATACTTTTTTTTTTACTTACGGAAAGTGGTGTAGGATTTAGGTGAAACATGATATTAATTAATAAAGTAAAGGGAGTGTAGTTTCACAGTGAATGAAATAAAACTCAAAGAGGTTTATACAAACTCAATATATTTCGGACTAATAATCCGAAATATATTGAGTTTGTATAAACCTCTTTGAGTTTTATTTCATTCACTGTGAAACTACACTCCCTTTACTTTATTAATTACTCTTTGATACCTTTACCTTTTTTTTTTTCTTTTTAATTTGAAATTAATTTCAGGTAAAAAACTATAATTTAAGAAATTAAATTTATTCTTCTCCCCGAATACCATAAATTCCTGCACCCCATCATTTATCATCCCTTTATAAAATAAATTGATATATTTTTCGAAATAATGATTTCTTCCTTTAAAGCTGTTTTAATTTTTTTTTTTTTAATATTTTTCTTTTTCTTTTTTACAGTACGTGTAGTTGAATTAATGGGCAAAAGAAAAGCGATTAATCTCTACAATAAAACACAAGAGATTGAAGCAAACGGAGGAATGGATATTCTGGTAATTATCATATATATATATATATATATATATATATATATATATATATATATATATAAATTTACTACAATGCCCATCTGTCTGATTCTATGGGGAATTGAAACAGATGAATTTTGTTCAGATATTCAATAATAAATTTTATTTAAAATGTTTATATCATAGAGTAATATAGAGTTGAAGGCTACCGTATATAGAAAAAGCGCTCTCTAGCGACTGCAGGGCGAAAACTCTTAGTTCTTAAGAGCTATCCAAAGATCATAGAACATTCAAAGCCTTTGTCATAGATAAAATATACATATCCTTTATGCTATATATATAAGCGTATTTTTTATTCTTGATATTGTCACCAAAATTTGCCCCGAAGAGAGCGGTTTCCGCCATTTTATTGCCCAATGGTTCCGTCCTGGACTCGACAGAGAGCTCTGTAACTCGTATACGCTAAAATACATTGGCTCCTTATGGAGCCTTCCACTCTATATTACTCTATGGTTTATATGTTAACGTTAGATGAACGCGAAAGTTAAAACTTTTTATCCGGCCACTGCCCTATTTTGGTGCAATTGGGACCTGACTCGTTTTGATACTGAACCAAGAGTTGAAAAAAGATATGGACCCAGCCGGGTATGATCCGACATCTTCTGCGTTAAGCCCGCAGATGCCTTTTCCATTTAAGCGATGGATCCCCCCGACTAGGTCATATAATCAAATTTTTATATATATTCAACTCTTTATTAGTTCAGGCGCGTTTTCAACTATTTTCCTAATAGTATGGTTCTTATAAATTTATTACAATGCCCATCTGTCTGATTCTTTGGAGAATCGAAACAGATGAATTTTGTTCAGATATTCAATAATAAATTTTATTTAGAATGTTTATATGTTAACGTTAGATGAACGCGAAATTTAAAACTTTATTTACTTAAGGTAGTTGTTCCGCCAAATGAGTTTTCTTAAGATTTTTTTGAAATTTAGACAGATTATTATTTAAATAATTTTGCATCGATTGGTGGCAAAACGAAATTTATGAACAATATAGTTCCGGATATATTAGATTTCAAAAATCGAGTTTTTCGGGCTCTTTAACATTGCACTATACGGGATATCGGGAAGTTTGCATACATATTTAATTATAATTAAGAAACCGTTCTTACCATTTTTATAAAAAACTAAACCAACATTAAACAATAACCAATACATCTTTTAAGACAATTTTGATTCATAGTTACATCACAGTTTCTGAGATAATTAGGAATAAATAATGAAAAATGTATAAAAAAAAATCTAGACTAAAAACAATTTGGCAATAGCGCATTTATTTAACCAGCAAAAGATGCATGCGCTAGATTTTTTCAAAATTATAATTTTCATAAGGTGTAACGTAGGCTTTGATTACATTTGTTAAAAAATAACAAAACGATTTTTATAGAAATTTAAAATGTATTTTATCTGTCATTTAAATAAAAAATAAACTGCAACGGATCGTTGCTAAACTTTATCCAAATTCATTTGAAATATTAATATGTTCTAGAGTAAAGTACTTTAAAATATAATTTTACTAAAAACTTTATTTAACCTTTTTTGTGGTTCCCAAGGTACTTAATTAGGATATTAAATTTCATCAAAATTGGTTAAGTCATTTTCAAGATATTTAGAAAAAACTAAAAAAGTACTGAAATCAAGTACTAATGTTTGTGGACCGATATGTACCAAAAACTAATCAGCGCTTCATTTTGTTAAAATACTAGTAGGTTTTCAATTTCAATTCATTCGGTGCAACGGTGTGGAAAAATTCGTGGACGAAAAAAACGATAACACACACACATCCATCCATCCGCACGCACTTCCAAAAAAAATGGCACTTTTTGGCCTCTCGGCGAGATCCCAGGTAATTTTTGGCAAAACCGTCCGTACTAAAATTCAATCTCATTGAATACTTCAAATTGTGACCGTAATTAAGTCCATGGGTTCCGTAGTCTTTACCTGAGGACCCTTTGAAGTCGCGCTTGCCGCGAGAGCGATTCCAATACTTTCTCCCATGCTTCGCATTGGATAAAGTAAATATTCAAACTCTTACAATGGTGCCAAATTTGTCAAACGAGCACTGGATTGGCTAGAATTGGTACATAAACAGCAAAAAGTTTTGGACTTATGAACTATGAATCCTTATTGTCTGTTCTATATACTCTAGAATTAACTTTTTGCTAGTATTGTCGCGAAACAACTACCTTAAAAAATATTTATTATTAACATAATAAATTTTATAATAATATTTTTTTATTTATTTTTTGTAAAGAATCGATCTCGAAGAAGAACATCAGGTGGAATTTATCTAATGCTTGTGAAAAATGATAAGCATACATCACAAAATACAAAAAAGAAAATCTTTGATGATGATCAAGAAAAGAAACGAGAGAATATGAAAGAAATTGATCTTGAAAGGAAAAAATCAATTCATGAGCGATTAGGGCCTCTCACCCCTTTACGTAAGTATTCTACGCAAGCAACCTTTATTTTTAATCAAATCCTTGAGCTTGTCTCTGTGAAACGTCACTCTAGCATGTGTTTTCCAATGAATTCAGTGTCTGTTGTTGTACGTCTTTTTACTTCCACTTTCTATATTTATCTATAGGGGAAAAGTGTATTCCCGGACAGACCATCGCAATATTTCCACTTACTATTGGTAAGTGAAAGGAACAGGTTGGCAAACCAATACTCTCAAACTAGTAATTCGTAATTAGGCATATCTATTCATTTATTTATTATTTATTTTTCACAAGCTTGCTCTCTCTCTCCTATGGTTCTATTTGTTGAGGCTCTAAGAGTTCGTTCTGCTTTCACACATAGTGAAATTTGAAAATAGATTAAAATTCTCTTCTCAATTTAAAGTTCATTTTGCGGATACTAGTGATCTCTTGCTACCCTGGATGCAATTCAGAAACGAGCCGTCAGGCTAATTGACGATTCTACCCTCACCGACTCCCTCAACTCGCTGGCTCATCGAAGAATGTCTCTGCCCTTTCCCTTTTCTATAGATACTATCACGGCAGGTGCTCTGATGAGATAAAATCAATAATTCCCCCCAAAGCATGCTTTGCGCGTATCACGCGTTTTTCCGACTCCCAAGACTCTTTCGCGGTCAAATTAGAAAAGTCCGACCACTTCATTCTCCAATACGTATATCACCATGACTTCAAGGAACTGGAACTATCTCCCAGCCTCCATCTTCCCCACCACTTATAATCTTCAAACCTTCAAAACCCGAGTGCATAAACACCCACGTCTCCACCCTCTCACTTAATCAACTTTCCATTCTCTTCGGTAATGCAAGGGTCTTTCGAGATCCATAGGGGCTGCTTCTTTACTGGGGCGTTCTTGCATTTGATTGCATTAAAAAAAAAATATATTCAATTTCATTGGAAAAATCACTATGTTGGCTTCTACTTAATCCGTATATTGTTATGAATAATTTTTATTTTCTGTTAAAAAAAACTACATGATTGTTGTATAGGTAAATTCCTTTTGTTTTAATAATAAGCTGGTCACTGAACAAACGAAGGTTGTTTACTTTTACGACAAAATGAATTTACCTATATCCATTCGGGTTATATGACCCTATGAGAAATAACAGATACAATTTGGATGTTGATGAGAAAGCAGTCCACGGTGGTTGTAAAAAAATAAGACTATAGAGGTTTTATTTATTTTAAAATTTATTTACAATTAGACGACGTTTCGATTTGATATAATACTGAGGTAACAAAAGTCAATGAAAGTAGTTCAAAAAATAGTTACTTTCCATCTCCTTTATTGAAATGACAGAAAGTAACTATTTTTGAACTACTTTTTCATTGTTTTTTTGTTGAAAAAAGAGAGAATAAATGCGTCGGTTTAGTAAATGTGGAAATAATAAAACCTCTATAGTCTTATTACAACCACCGTGGACTGCTATTAATATCAATGCATATTTATACCAAGTCCGTCTCCCTAAAGAAAATCTCTATCAAACAGATACAATATTTATACTAGATGAAGGAGGAAGTATCAGCCAAATATGAAACCACTGGGACCAATAAAACACATTTAATAAAACGTTTCGGCCTGAATTTTATTTGGCCATCTTCAGTTAATTAGGAGTTATACAAAATGCGGTACACATATGTGATCGAACAAAGCCTTGTCAAAAATAAAAAATTTTTTAGCTTCATGTAAATTTATAACGTGCCTGGACCCAAAAGTTTCAGAATGAAATTTTTTATTTTTGACTGAGCTTAGTTCGATCACATATGTGTACCACATTTTGTGTATATCTAATTAATGAGATAATAAATAAAATTTTATAAAGGTGTTTTGTTGAACCTTGAGTGATCTTCCTCCTTCATCACGAACAGTTTCATCACAGCCACGAACTCTAACAATATTTATAATTAAAAAAACTGATGATTTAGGTCAAACCTTCGAAACTAGTCTAACAAATAAATTATATATATATTACATATGTATATTTTATATATAGCTTTTAGGGGTTCTTAACTGTAGAGGTTTTTTCACTTCAAATTGAACATTTTACAAATAAAATAATAATAATAAAATGTTCAATTTGAAATTTGACAAACCAGTATAACAAATTACCAGCCATACGATAAATAACCAGTGGTTCTCAAACTTTTTGAAAATATGGTACAGTTCAAGTCCTATATAAAATCATATATGCCTATATACCCAAAATGCTAATAAATATATAATTTTATATTTTTTTTTTCTCAATATATCAAAGAATAATTGATATATCAATGAGAATTGTTTTCACCGCCTTATTTGAAAAAGATATTTATCGCGAGACTACTGCGGATTACGCTATTGGAGTCTGCGGAGTCTTAAATCTGGACCAAAAGAGAGAAAAAGATGATGATCCATTAGCTACAATCAACGTCATTTCGCGTATAGCGCATGACATTTAGTTAATTAATGGCAATCATCTAACATACATGCTAATAGACCGAGCGCTCTGGGCTGGGTGATTGAATATATAACATCTGAGATTTCAAATTCATTTGGTGATCCATCCAGAATGTCATGCAGGCTATACGCGAAATGACATTTAGTTAGCTAAATGGATACATCTTTTTCTCAACGGGCCAATATAATCAGTAATTAAATAAAATATATTTTTCAAATAAGCGCGGTCAAAACTAATTCTCATTGATATATCAATTGATTCTTTGATATATTAATGAGAAAAATTAAAAAATTTATTTAGCATCATTATTTCAAGTTAGAAATATATAAGTTCAGATATTATTTTTCACTCAATATTTGACAAAAACTCCCTACATTTGATTCACGATTGAATCAAATGTAGAAAACATTCTATTAATAAATATATAACTAAAAAAATTCATTTTAATAATAACCCCACACATATCATGGGATTTCTTAGGGCATATTTCGGAATGTCGCCGACCACACGGTTTGAGTCTGAAACTTCTTGTGAATTCTTTGTTCATTTTCTTCTCTTTTTCACTTCTGTCTGTTCTTAATATCAATGTCAATCCTCGTTATTTTTCCCTCCCCTCTTTAACATCTTCTTTCATTATTCCAGTTTTTTTCTTTTACTCTTTTTATTCTTGTATTCTAGATTTGTAGATTTCTCTAAGGGTGAGAATTTTTTGGTACCGCGACATTTCGACCCCGACAAAATATCCCCGACCCTTCAGACAAAATATCCCCCGACATAATATCTTCTGACAAAATATTCCCCAGTATAAGGGAGAATACAAAAGAGATTAAGTGAGAAGCTTATAATCATAGTTTTGAATATAAACAGACTTTCATATTTTGGCGGCTAATTAGCCGTTTGAAAGTGCTGCTGTCTGTCGTGTTTGATTAGGAAAAATGGGCCCCAAACACACCCCGCCCGACGATTGGCTGGTTCGGTTTCAATGTGTTTGATTAGAAAAAAAAATGGGGCGAAACACACCCGCCCGGACTAAACTTTCGGAGGTTCGGTTAATATGTAAACGAACCGGAGTCGATTTGCATTACTCATAAGATTCACGAGGGGAAGGTTATTTTGTCTGAATGATATTTTGTCGGGGGCAAATGTCGCGGAATCGAAATTTTCCATTTACATGATCTGTGCAAAAATCCCTCCATCCTTTTTTCGCATAAAATAAATAATTAGAATTATTGCATTTTCCTGCCTTCGTAATTATTTATATAGGTATTTTACTTTTTTAGTTGACTAGTGATAATTTCTCCTCATTTTTCCTATCTTTTTTCAAAATTTTCACCCCAGTTTGTTCTTAATTCTTCAAATTTCTAATTATTTCTTCCATACAAATCTAAATAATAAATATTATTTTTTATTTATTTTCAATAATGGTTAAATAAATATACTAAAATACTTAGTAATAATCTTATTAAATTATTTTAATCTTTTAATTCACTAATGTTTTTTAAAATATGTAGTTTGAGTATTTAGTACAAAAACACTACAGTATGGAATATGTTATTTGGGTTCTGAAATCATCTTCCAAGATGGCCAGTAGCTCTTAGAGCAGTGTTCTGAAGCTTTTGTGTTCACGGCACACCTAACAAATCAAGAAATTTTAGAGGTACAAAGAATAAAACCAATTCACAAAAAGAGAAACAAAGGTTGTCATCTCATTATATATGTGTGTATGTTTATTTGCATCAAGCAGAGGACAACCTCTTTGTTTCTCTTTGGCCGAATCGCTCCTCTGCTAGTCTCGGCAAAACAAAAACTTTTCAATTAAATAAAACCAATGTTTATTTAATAAAGGTTTTTTTTAGAGGTTCACAACTTTAAATTAAAATAAAACAAAGAAAAATATTTATAATATCAATGAAACTGGCTTTATTGGAAATATAATTTTATGTCATTAATGTTTGAATATGATTTCAGCCATGTGAACGCCGCCGCGGCTGGCGCCTAAGATAGCGCAATCTGGATTTCAATTTTCCACACGCTTTTCGCAACAATTGCGACCGTATTTCATATTAATTCGCGAATGTTGTGTTCCAAGTGTTCAATCGTCTCTGGTTTATCGGCGTAGACAAGTAACTTGACATATCCCAAAAGACGATTGAACACTTGGAACACAACATTCGGCGAATTATTGGCGAAATACGGCCGCAATTGCTGCGAAAACTGTGTGAAAATTGGAAATCCAGATTGCGCCATCTACGCCGGCGGCCACATGGCCGAAATCATATTCAAACATTAATGGCATAAAATTAATTTTCCAATAAAGCCAGTTTCATTGATATTAAAAATATTTTTCTTTGTTTTATTTTAATTTAAAGTTGTGAACCTCTAAAAAAACACTTTTTATTTATTTATTATTAAAATCAATATAATATGAAAAGATGTTTAATGAGAAATGTGAGCCTGCTTAACTGAGCACAGGCGAGCAGACAAAATTTGGAGCAATCGTTATTAAGGCTGCTCTCATCTCTTGCTACTCGCATAACTCTCAGCTATGGGTAGGTGCATTATCTTCACAAAACTTGATATTTTTCCGTGGCACACCAACTAATGACCACGATACACCAGTGTGCTACGGCACACACTTTGCGGAACACTGTCTTAGACTATTAATAAAGTTTGTTTCTTCAAAATCGATTCAGCTGTTTTCGAGTTAGAGGGAACATACGAACAAATATATAATTTTTGCTCGTTTAATAAGATTAGAGTACCTGGAGCCACCGAGCGATGCACGGTAACCAAACGCCCCCTGAACCCCCCTCTCCCCACCACCACCCCTGAATTCCCCCACCTCCTGCACTCCCCACATCCATCCCCACCCCGCACCCAGTTTTTGCATTTCTAACTTTCTAGTGGTCCACAGATTATGTGTATATAGGCATATAAATAAATTCCTTAAAATTATTTTTTTTAATTACATAACAATTTATCGAGTTTTTTAATCAATAAATAAATAATAATTTTATTGAAGCAATTTTTTACATGAAATAATGTATACATTGTATTTGAGGCTTCGATTTCGAGATTACTCCCATCGACTGTACTTGATCTTCTAGCTTGCGATAATATTTTTAGTAAGTGTTTTTTAATAAAAGGAATTTTAATCAATTAAATTGGCAAATTCTAATATATAACAATATTTGGTATAAAGTATTAGTGAGTTTTAAAATTAAAAAACCAATTAATAAATAAAAGATAATTGAAAAAAATGTAAACAAACTTTTTTATTGAGATTTTCATCTATAAATAATTACTTTAATTATGAAAAGATCAATTAAAATGAAATTTGTCTAGGTCCAGACCTAACCAGATCGTTTTCTCATCCTCTAAACTTGTTAATAGAGTTGGTTTCTCAAAATCGGTAGAGTCTTTTTCAAAATAGAACTAAGATACAAATATATATATATATATATATATATAACGAGCTGCTCCAGGCGTGCCTTCGGCACGCCCTCTACAGCTCGGCCCTCCGGGCAGGTGGCCCTGGCGGGCAGCGTCTCGGCATGTGATTATTAGTTCTGTAATATATATTTGTAATATTTTGCCCCCTCTTTCGCCCCCACGCACTCATTTTGGCTCTTGATATTTACAGCATACATTTTATATAGTCTTAAAAACTAACATTACAAAATTTGATCTATATCGGAGATAGTATTAATTTTTTGCCCCCACTCACATTTTGGGAGGTTGTTATTATTTTTAAGATATTTGCAAATAAATAACTCTCAGTTTTCTAAAGAGTAAATGTACAAAAAAGCTAAAAAATTTATATCCCCCCCCCTTTCGCCCCCATACAGTCAATTTTGATAGTTGGTTTTTACAGGAATAGTTTCTTAAAGTAATAAAGAATAACTCTACAAAATTTAATCAAGATAGGAGAGAGTTTTAATTTTTGCCCCCCACTCACATTCTGGATAGTTGAAGGGGGAGGGGTCGGATTACAAAAAATCTTGAAATTATGTTTTAGATATTTGCAAATAAATAATCCACAGTTTTCTAAAGAGTAAATGTACTAAAAAGCAAAAAATTTCTATAATTTGCCCCCTCCCCGTTTCGCCCCCATACAGTCAATTTTGATAGTTGATTTTTACAGGAATAGTTTCTTAAAGTAATAAAGAATAACTCTACAAAATTTAATCAAGATAGGAGAGAGTTTTAATTTTTGCCCCCACTCACATTTTCGATAGTTGGGAGTGGAATTTCAAAAAATCCTGAAATTACTTTTTAGATATTTGTATTTAAAATTTTATTAAGTAAAAATCAAGTAGATATCTTATCGTTCTTAATTGAAAATGCATAATTAGTGTAAATACATTGCAAAGATATTTTGCCCATTTTGACCCCTTTAGGGGTCGAATTTCAAAAAATCCTGAAATTACTTTTTAGATATTTTAATTTATTATTTTTATAAGTAGAAAGCAAGTAGATATTTTATCATCCTTAAGAGATATCGCATAATCAGTGAAAACACACTTTGCCCCCTTTGACCCCCTTAGGGGTCGAATTTCAAAAAATCCTTTCTTAGTGAGCCCCTATGTCATAGATGTAATATCCTCTCCAAATTTCATGTTTCTATGTCCAGTGGTTCTGGCTGTTTTGATGATGAGTGAGTGAGTGAGTGTATCGGGCAAAGAATTTTATATATATAGATAAACAATTTTTGCTCGTTTAATAAGAGTAGAGTAGATTAGATAGATAGATAGTATGATTAGATACGTTGCTTTTAATTTTCTCCTTCCTCTGTTGTTTATTTTATTATATCTTTATTTTTATTTGATTTATTTTTGAAGGTATCTCGCCCGTAACAACGTTCACCTCAAGATTCTCGCCTATTTCTGGAGCCGATGACGAATTAGAGGAGGGCGAATGTATCGATGATGATGACAAAGCGACATTGAGCAATCCGCCCCCCTCGCCAGAGAGTGAATAAATAATAGAAATCAATTACAATTCACCACAGACATACCTATATACATGTATATAATTTATATATAACGACAGACATTCTCAATTATGAAAAAAAAAGAAGAAGTTATTGTTTTTTATTTAAATAAAAGAGAACAATCTTGAAAACAAACAAGAAAAATGAAAATCTCAAGAGTTGATTTAACAAATTTAGTTTTTTTTTTTTTTTTTTTTTTTTTTATAAAAAAAAAAACAAAGTAATAATTATATTAATCATAACATTTATAAAATAAAAGTAATGATGAATAGTTTTTAAAATGAATTAAATTAGTTCTTTATTCATTTTGAATTTTTTTTTTTTTTAAACTTTTGTATTATTAAATTATTTACTTTCTTTTCTTCAAGTGCCATATTCAATTGAGCGTCGGCGATTACTATGGAGAGTATCCTTTGAAATTTAGGGAACGCGGTGTTGGTTTATAGTGAAACATTGTTAAAATTAAATTAGGTTGGAGTTGGTGGTGTTTCACAAGGAGAAAAATTAAAATACAAAGATTTTTTTAGTTTACTCTATATATTTCGAGCTCTTAACTCATCGTCAGGAGAACATTGACTAAAGATAACATGATATTTTGAACAGAATTTATTTTAATTTTAATATGATGGACAGTTATTTATGACATAGTGTAAATATGAAAGAATTATCAGAAGGATGGAATGGCTTTAGAAAGCCGAATGACCAGATGTAGGGACAAAGGGCTGGGACAAAGAAAAGATATTTATACTTGGAAGTTGCCGAAAATTATGTATGTGTAATAAAGGAAGGCAATAAACTATAGAATGCAATGAGGGTGCATAGCGAAAATTTAATCTCTCATTTTCTATTTAAAAAAATAAATAAAATTAAAAATAAACCCACCATACACCCTCATCGCACTCCAATTCAAATTAAATATCATTGATTAAGATGTCAATTATTGGTGAAGTTTTGATGTCTGTTTGATTGTTCAAGATGTTTTGATTAAGGTGTATGGCCTTTTTAATTTCAGCTGACTCCAATAAATCCAATTTCCTACTTTTTGGAATAAAATGTAAAGGGAGGGGGTTGGTCGATGAAGGTGAATGGTTGTGGTCAAACAAATGATCTGCAAAAGCCGAGGTATAACTAAGAGGGGGGGGGGGGGCATTTGGGTTCAAACTATTCACCTGTAGATTGCGAAGAGATCTCATATTTAATTTTTCTCCTTGTGAAACACCACCAACTCCAACCTAATTTAATTTTATCCTATCCATTGTAATTTTCCTGGAGAAAATTTTCACAAGTGGTTTCCCTTTGCCATGTCAGTTTCTGGAGAGGGGGATCCGTTATTATTAATATTATGAAAATATTTATTTTTAAAATTTTTGCTTTTACCTGGGATTGAACCCGTGAAGTTGTTTTTTTGCAGAATCGATGACTTGATCCGCTCGGCCCCCGGCTCCCCTATTGTTATAATTATTATTACAGTGGGACTCGAAAGGACCAAGATTGTTTTCTCACTAACCCAGCCAGGTCTCTCATTTAGAGAGGGATAGTTATTGACAGGATCAACATACTACATTAACATATAAGATCAATTTGGCCTGTTTCATACCTACCCGACTGTCGTTTAAATGTCATCTAGCCGACATTGTAGCCAACGACGACTTGCATTCAGACCTTCATTTTATTAGTACACGTTGGCTTTGAATAGTATGGATATATTATATATTATTATATCATTACCATATATATTATGGATATATGTATATTTAATTTAAAATTTTTTTATAAATATTATTCACCTATATTAATATTAAAATGCTTCTGTCATATACTTATATGTAGTATATAGCTTGAATAATCTTAACAAAAAATAAAAATTGATTTTCAAAAAAAAAAAAAAAAAATAGGGTCGCGTTTCCGTTATCTGATAAAGATATGAAAGATATTAATTTGCCGATGGTAATAGATTCAAATTTACAATAAAATCATAAGTTGGTGTCATCTATTAAATCCGATGGAATGGAATATTTTTAATTTAATGTCAGAGGGGTTGTTTGCTGGATTGCTGTTACTGGCACTCGGGTTCGATTCCCGAGGGGGTGAAAAACAACCCCTCTGACATATAATTAAAAATATTCCATTCCATCGGATTTAATAGATGACATCATCTTATGATTTTCTTGTAGCTTTGTCATATATAGTAAAAAAAAATTGGTGAGTATCCTCAAAGAAAATTAGACATTCGAAAATAAGTACTACGCTTATATAATTATATACTAGCTGCAACATCCGCCTTCGGCTCAATAACTTGAAAAACATAGAAGATACTAAGCCTTTTGTTTTTAAGACACCAAAATCAAAAATTCCCCTTTTTTCGGTTTAGGGGTCTAATTTTGAAAAAAATAAAAAATCCTCCTGAGATATTTTAACAATAGCCCTATGTTCCAAAATTGAATGATAAAACTTAAAAACCCTAGAAGATAGAACACTTTAAAAATTTCAAAGATTTACTCTAAGATGACTATATCACCTTTTTTGGGGCAAATAGAACAAAATATCTCAAAAAAATTTGTGTATTTTAATGCTTCAACTTTCTAAACTAAAATCATATCTATATCTTTTCACCCGGCAGTCAGCCTTTGCTTCCGGGTTCCCACTGCAATAGCCCGGGAGCTGGATGTCGTCCACCCGACCACGACATTTGTTGGACAAGTATGAAGTCTCTCATTTACTTTTCACCCCGAGAGTCGTGTACACCGGGTCGTATAAATGACACCCGGCTAGGTGTGAAACAAGCCTTATTGCTTTATTTAATCACATAACAATTAAAATTGAAAAAACTCAGTTACTTTGGTGTGTCTTAAATTATTTTCTGTCAATGATTTTTCTATAAAATATAACTTATCAAATATTGCTTTATATCCCACTGATGACCCCGGGGTAGAGACACATTTTAAAAAAATATATAAATAGTATCGTAAATTGGCTTATGGCTAGAAAGGCCGAAAAGCCAAAAAAAAATCTCCCACTGATCATAGTTCAAAATATTTATCTCGAGTCTCTAAAGCTTTTTCCACTTCACGCTTCGTCACTTTTTCGACCATTTGTTCATACTCCGCTTCTTCTTTTTCTTCATTTTTAACCGACTTCAAAAAAAGGAGGAGGTTCTCTATTCGATTGAATTTTTTTTTTTTTTTTTTTTTTTTTTTTTTTTGTGCCTATGTTACCTCATATCTCCGCCAATTGTCAACCGATTTTGAAAATTTTTTTTGCATTGGGTCCAGTCTAGCTTCCGATTGGTCCCATTTTTTTTTCGATTTTTTTTCATAGGTATTAGACCTTTTTTATTAGGTTTGTTTAGGTTTGTTTAGACCTAACCTCTTTGTTTATGAACCGATTTCGATGGTTCTTTTTTATCCGAAAGGGGTGTCTTAGGGATGGTGTCATATTAATTTGGTCAAGTTCTGATGATATAATCACTATTAATAACATCACTAAAAAGAGAAAAATAAAAATTTTTAAGAAAAAAATAAAAACCGACTTCAAAAAATTAAGTGCAACAAATATAAAAATACACTAAAAGGTATAAAATAATTATTATCTTATTTAGTTACAACTAAACGACGAAATATTAACACGAAATTACTTTTTGAAGTTGGTGCCAAACATATGCCTTTTATGAATCGCACTCGACGGATCTTACTTAGTACGTTATCTCGAGTCTCTAAAGCTTTTTCCACTTCACGCTTCGTCACTTTTTCGACCATTTGTTCATACTCCGCTTCTTCTTTTTCTTCATTTTACTTAGACACAGCTGAAATAATGTCCTCGTCAGTCCGTTCTCCTGTAACCATTACTTCCTGATCAATAAGGACTTGCTGATTTTCATGGCCAATTCAATCTTCATTATTAATCTGAACTTGTTCTTCATCTTGTTCTAAATCAAGTGTATTAG
The DNA here is from genome assembly GCA_024734495.1 of Forficula auricularia. Lineage (NCBI taxonomy): Eukaryota > Metazoa > Arthropoda > Insecta > Dermaptera > Forficulidae > Forficula > Forficula auricularia. The sequence continues at coordinate 16,905,194 of JALMQS010000149.1, forward strand.
AAAACTTGAAACCCTTAATACTTAATACACATTGATGTACTCATGGTCAAGGAATATCTCAGGTGAAATCAATTATCCCCCCTAATGCCCTCTTTACGAGAAACCCACGGTTTTCAAACGCTCAGCACCCCTTTGTTGTCAAATTGGATAAAAGTCGAACAAGCGCTTTCGCCAACTCTTTTATCCCTATGACCCCCAGAGACTGGAACTCGCTCCCAGCCACCGTCTTCCCCGCAACTTAGAACCTTCATCTGTTTAAGACCCGTTACACAGATACCTTCGACCCCCGCCCAGCCTATAAAATTCCCTCTTCTTCTTTTTACGATGGAGGGGCCAATCCAGGCCTTTAGGGGATGCACCTTTTTGGTAAAATAATTTATAATCATTTACGAATTTTTATTATTTAGGAAATAATATTTATAATTTTATTTTAAAATATGAATGAATTTTTAAAGAGAGCCCTCCTTCCTCAATTTTGGACCCATTCCAAATTAATAAATCTCCTTTTTATTGTAAATTTCAGCTTTCTTCGATTTTTGTATGAAAATTTTATTATTTTAAATTATTTTTGAACTCTCTTTTCAAATTTCACATAGTGAGTTATTTTCATAAGTTCGTATAGTGTGCAAAAGTGAAATTTTGTGCAAATCGATCAAAGGGTCTAGGAGTTAAATCGATAATTCTATTTTTTGAACACCCCCCAGCCCCCTCTATTTTGGTCCCTGAAAGAAATAATGACTTTTTTTTTATTATAGTAAATAATTTTTTCTTGGGTTTTTTTTTTGTTTGAAAATTATATAATTTAAATTTTTTAAGAACTCTCCCCCCCCCCCCCCAAATTTGAGTTCGATTTTAATCAAAATACCATACAATCAGCTCTTAATCTCAATACAAAAAACTATATGGGACATTGCGTTTTGATATTCACGCTAGTTTTGGTAACGTAAGATAAAATCAATAATTCCCCCCAAAGCATGCTTTGCACGCAGCACACGTTTTGCCGACTCCCAACACTCTTTCGCGGTCAAATTGGAAAAGTGCCGGACCACTTCATTCGCGAATACATATATCCCCATGACTTCAAGGAACTGGAACTCTCTCCCAGCCTCTATCTTTCCCAGCACCTATGATCTTCAAACCTTCAAAACCAGGGTGCATAGACACCTACGTCTACACCCTCTCACTTAATCAACTTTCTCTTCTCTTCGGTAATGCAAGGGTCTTTCGAGATCCATAGGGGCTACATCTTTACTGGTGCACCCCTTCTTGCATTCGATTGCATTAAAAAAAAAAAAAAAAAAAAGTACTAACAAATATTTTAACAAAATAATTAATATCACGTAAAATGTTCACTCTATAAGGCTTACTTGTAAACCAAAACCCCTTGGTTTCGCTCAATTTTTTTAATGAAAATAGTTTCAGCCGTTTTTGAGATATTTCGAAAAAACCACTTTTTTCATGTCCGATTACCTAACTTGACCACACTCTATATCTTCTTCAAGGACGTCAGCGATTACTGTGGAGGGTATCCTCACAAAATGGACCGTGCGTCACGACTTTAGCGCCAACTGGCGACGAAACTGTAAGCTTTGGGGGATGATTTATTAAACGTCCAAGACAAAGAAACTCGCTCACAGCCTCCTAGGATCCGTGCACTCTTATATCTATGATATAGTCTTATACTATAATAGAATATTTTCCCCAATTCCCCCAAATTATTTGAATAAATAAACACAAGAGAGCGCTACCTTTGGCAGTAATGCTGCCTCTATGTTTAACACACGATCCCCATTGTAATTTTCCTGTGGAAATTTTACACAGGGGTGGTTTCCCATTATCTTCCCATGATACCCTGTATATTAAAGAAAAACTATTCTGAAATAAAATTAATTTGTATCTTTCTTCAAGTTTCAATAGGAACTTAAAAATAACCTTTGACATTTTCAGAATATCTTAATTGTTAATTTGCTAGGTTAATTAATGTATACAAGGGGGCGATGATTTGATATTTTTGCTTATTGACACATAAATAAATAAATAAATAAATCTTTATTTCTCTGCTTAGAGGCACAAGTCCTCGGTGGCTAGGTCCTCCAAACATCAATACAATCTAGCTACAATACATCAATACAAATTAACTACAACAATTTAACAAATAATAAACAAGTAAAAAAAAAGAAATGTATAATCATTAACAAATGACATGACCATAAATTTCCATCAAAAAAGGAAAAGTAATTTACAAATTCCACGAAAAAATCTGATACCAGGAGCAAGCGACGCATTAGCCATCCCGGCATTTGCCATAAGTTGTTAAGGAAACCTGGTCAAAACCTTAACAAGGATGGTATGACCTCTCTCTACCTCACCTAATCTCTGCTTGTGAGAACTAAATAAAATTTTGCACAACTCTAGGACATTAGGACTTGACAAAATTTATAATTGATTTAATCATAGGGGGCAGAGGACTATAATCCCAAGTAGTAACAGACAGACTGTTCCACAAATCAATGCCAGATCCTACAAATGAATGTAAACCGATATTTTTCAAGAATCTTGGCTTACGAATCTTTTTTCTATGATCAGCTCTACCTAAATAACTTGGTTCCTGAAATCTATTCGTTATTTCCTCCCAACTCCTAAAACCCTTATAGGCTTTGAAAATCACTTTCAATTTAGCCCATTCCCTTCTCTCCAATAAGCTAGACCATCCTAATTCATTAATCATTGAAGTGACACTACTAAACCTATCAAATTTACCAAAAACAAATCTAGCCGCCCTCCTTTGTACCATATCAATTTTTCTCTCTAATCGTTGTGGATGTTTGTCCCAAACCACAGAACAATACTCTAAATTAGGTCTTACATAAGTTAAATAAACTTTTGACTTAACTTCTCTAGATGTACCCTTCAAAATTCTACCAAACATCCCCAATTTCCTATAAGCCTTATTGACTATATAACTAATATGCATATCCCACTTTAAATTTGCCTGAATATGTATGCCTAAATATTTATAAAATTTAGATTCATTGATAATATTTCCACCAATGTAATAATTTTGAGGACTAACCAGATTTCTAGTACTAAATCTAATCAAATTTGACTTGGAATGGTTTAGTTCCATTGAATTGGATCTACATAATTTTTAGAGCTGCGTCCCCGATTCAGGTCCAGGATCTATTTTACGTCCATTAATCTTTTTAATACAGAAATACAGAAAATTTAATCTCTTTTATTTATATATAAAATAAATAGAAATACAAAAAAAAAATATACATGATGTCCTCTTTTGAGCTACAATTCATTGATATAAATGTCATGCTTAACAAGTAGGTAAGTACATATATAATAATTCATTTAGAAATCAAGCATCTAAAAAAGAAATAAAATGGATTAGAAATTAATTTTCAAAGTTATCTAATATCAAGGGAGTGCATTAAGCTAGTAAACTTTAATTTATTATCATTCACGGCACCATAAATAATTTAGGATATTTTCGCGACATCTATGTTCTTAATAACATAATAATTTTATTCATAATAAGAAAGTACCTGGAGGCACCGAGCGATGCTCGGTAACTTCTTCCTTCAGTTAAAACCTTTATTTTAAAATTCTGATAAAAAGGTCGATTTTTATTTGAGAGCCGTTTTCAAATTAAAAAAAATACAAATATATATATATATAATGTATTCGACCACTGTACCCCCACCCCGCTTGACCCCACCCCCGGATCCCCCATCACTACACCCCACCTCCTGCACCTGTTTTGATTCAACCATATGATTCATTTTTATTCATCCAATTGTTAATAAATAAAACCTATCAAAATGTGTTGTTTTTTCAGAAAATTGAGACCTGCTTATGCGAAATATATTTTTAAATAAATTCTTGATTATTTTTTATTCTATTAAATAAATAAAGTTCTTTATAAAAACAATTATAAAACGTTTATTAATATTTCTAACGTTTATGGAAAACAAAATATGTTAAAATCCACAATCACAATACTTCTTCAAGGCCTTTTAGAACAATGAATTAAGGCAACCCATTGTCTGCCTGGGTACAAAAGGAAAAGGAAACCTTTTTTAAAACCCTAAGAATGGGATTTTTTGTCTACCTGATAATAATTAATTTGATTACGAAAAAACCCATCAAAAACAATTTTGTCGAAGATGAGACCGCGAAAGATCGAATTGTCACCCCAAAAACCCCTAACCCGTGAATTTCATCAAAATCGGTAGAGTCGTTTTCAAAATATAACCAAGATACAAATAAATATACAATTTTTGCTCGTTTAATAAGAGTAGATCAATGAGGTTGTCTTATTCTCGATGCAAATAAACATATATATAGAGTGGGCCGAGGGGTGAATCGCGATTGGAATTAGGTGTACACCGTTTTTTGAATTATTTGGAATAACTTTGGAATTCATTAGATAATCTATTGTCTTTTACTATGAGAGATGAAAGTGGAAGTAGGTATGGACATTTTCATTTAAGAATGAAACACATCATTCAAATGACTGCAACGGCTGGCTTGACAGTACACCATCCGATCAAACCAATTTTGCAGTACATTTTCGATTGTTTGGGCTCCAATACGCATGAATGGCAACTTCGATTTCGTGTTTCAAGGCATCAATCCTCTCTGGCTGGTTAGATTAACACTTGTCCTCAGGTCAAATCACACCCCGGGGCGGCCAATGACATCAGCATTTCGGCTGATTATTTGATTTCCAAAAACAGTGCGCAAAAGATCTATGGTTATGTTTGGCTGTGTGTCAATTGGCCCCGTCCTATTGAAACCAAATGTCACCCATGTCTACGCCACTGTTCCCGTGCTAAATAAAGATATAGGACTTGTAAAGAGTTGGCGTGGGATAGAGACGGATATGGTTGGATCAAACCAGTGCATACTCAATGATGATGATTTTACTAAGGATTATGGGGGATGATTGAATTTAGTATAATGTATTGCACTCCCTTTCTTCTATCGATAATTACCAATTGGGGTAGAACTTTTTCGAAATGTGTCAAATTGACAGAAGAGGAATTTTCTGAACTGGCTTGTTTCGACGCTCGTAATGCAGACTCGACAATTAAAACTCGCGTCAATTCACTCATAATCTGTAAACTCTCCTCTGAAATTCTTGTTTTTTCATTAACAAATTCACATTTTAAAATATTTTTTATTAAATCCTATAAAAGACAAAAAAAAAAGTCTATTAAACAAAACAAAAAAATAATACAATATTATTAATATTTAACTAAAATTAATTACAGTATTAATTTTACTTGATAAATTAGATAAATCAAAATCTTGTTTTCTTGCCATTATTACTTTTCTTTTTGAATATATAATTGTTAATAATAATAACTAACCTTAACTTCAAATTTTTTTAAAATTAGTTCTTTCTTTCACCCATAGAGAGCAGAGTATGTTTTCTTGTTTATTTGAGATTATTTTTTGTTCCAGTTGTAAATATTTATTAAAATGAATATTGAAAATAAAACACATTATAAAATAAGCTTAGTTGAAATTTCTTAAATAATTAATAAAAGGAATCGTGTAGTTTTATATTAAATAAATAAGAATCACAAAAGAACAATACATATTATAGAAATCAAGCAATAAGATTTATGAAAAAACAAAATCAGTTTCTAGAAAATATAGAAATAAATGATTTTTTTAATTCTAATCAATTTACCATATGATGGAACGAATTAAATTAACCTAACAAAACCCTGTAAATGTAATGTATTTGAAATATTCGTTTTTATTCTATGTAATTGTAATTAAGATTAGTTTGATTCATATTGTTTTTGTTTCTTTTTTGTTTCTAGGATCATCAGGGCCACACAGAGTAATTTCGGTCCCCTGGGAAAATGTGAGTATCGGCCCTTCTAATGTATAAAGTTCCATATGATGGAATACATGGTAAATGTTTTTATATATACAGTACTGCAACTAGGCATGTGCAACAGGTGCACCCGCACACGGTCCAGTCTATAAAGGGCCCCTAAAAAAACATGTAATAAAAATAGTAGCTTTTTTTTATAATGATATTGATACCAGCAGTGGCGTAGCCGGAAAATTTTCATGGGGGGGGGGGGGGGGGGGTTAGTACACAAAGCAAAATATTTAGTTGGAAGTTTTTTTTTATTGAAACATATATATACTTCAAGAAATTAAAAAAGAACATAATTCTTGATTAAACATATGAAATATATTTAGTTACGGTTGGTTTGCCTTAAGAAACGGTTTGTCGTTGCCGTTACTCAACCCATGAGCCCTGCCCTTGGGGGTTCTGACCCCCCCCCCGTGGCTACCCCTCTGGATTCAAGAAGAAGTTGCACCAAAAAGGTACAGAGATTTAGCGATTGGGTTGGAGTTGAAGGCATTTGTGGATGCGGGTCTTGAAAGATTGAAGGTTATAAGTTGCTGGAAAGCGGGTCGCAGGAAGAGAGATCCAGTCTCTAGATGTCATAGGGATAAGCGAAAAAAATTGTTGCAGTAAACCTAACAATTGATTCCAGTACAGTTTTCCACTCTGATTACCATTCGATTTCCCGATTTTTTACAACAGGACAGAATTTTGAGATATTATCGGTTAAAACGACGAAAAAGGCCATTTTGACCTATTTTCTAATCCCATTAAATATTAAACAGCAATATTTTAAATCAAAATATTTTGTTGACGTAATAGAAAACAGCTTCCTCTTTGATTTTCAAATTACCACTTGATTTTAGCTCAATTAGAACTCGAATTATAAGTAAAAAACTAAAACTACGTAATCATAAATGATAATAAATATAGATAAAAACATTTGGAATTATAACTCGAGTTCTAATTAAACTAAAAACAAGTGATAATTAGAAAATCAAATAAGAAGCTTTTTTCTATTAAGGCAACAAAATATTTTGATTTCAAAAATTGCTGTTTAATATTTACTGGGACTCGAAAATAGGTCAAAATGGCCTTTTTCGTTGTTTTAACCGACAATATCTCAAAATTCTGCCCTGTTGTAAAAAATCAGGAAATTGCATGATAATTAGCGTATAGAACTCTACTGGAATCAATTGTTAGGTTTAAGGCAACACATTTTTGTCAACCAGTGTAATCTCACCAAGGGCTTCATTTGCGCGAAATACGCGATTTTTTTTTTTTTTTTTTTTTAATGCAATCGAATGCAAGAAGGGGTGCACCAGTAAAGATGTAGCCCCTATGGATCTCGAAAGACCGCTTGCATTACCGAAGAGAAGGAAAGTTGTTTAAGTGAGAGGGTGTAGACGTAGGTGTCTACGCACCCTGGTTTTGAAGGTTTGAAGATCATAGGTGCTGGGAAAGATAGAGGCTGGGAGAGAGTTCCAGTTCCTTGAAGTCATGGGGATATATGAATTCGCGAATGAAGTGGTCCGGCACTTTTCTAATTTGACCGCGGAAGAGTGTTGGGAGTCGGCAAAACGTGTGCTGCGTGCAAAGCATGCTTTGGGGGAATTATTGATTTTATCTCATCAGAGCACCTGCCGTGATAGTATCTATAGAAAAGGGAAAGGGCGGAGACATCTCTTCGATGAGCCAGCGAGTCGAGGGAGTCGGTGAGGGTAGAATCGTCAATTAGCCTGACGGCTCGTTTCTGAATTGCATCAAGGGTAGCAAGAGAATATTTTGAGGCTCCTCTCCACAGATGAGAGCCGTATTCGAGACAGGGGCGGATTTGGGCCTTGTAGATGGTGAGAAGTTGTGGGGGTTTGTAAAATCGCTTGGACCTGAATAAGAAGCCAATCTTCCTTGCTGCAGATTTCGCCACAGAGGAGATGTGTTCATTCCAAGACAGGTCAGATGCGACAGAGACGCCCAACATGGATAGGCTGTCACACATTTTCAGGGTATTCGAATCGAAGTGAATATCAGGGAAATCTCTATTTTCGCGCCTAGAAATTAGACAACATTGAGTCTTGTTTGAATTAAAGTTAACTAAATTTTGAGAGCCCCATTTATTCAGTTTGTCTAGGTCGAGAGTAATTGAGGAGGCAATATTGATTCGATTATTCGGGAGAGAGGGTTTGCCGTGTAGAGTGCTATCGTCGGCGTAACAATGAGTGGGGTTTGCCGTTTGATCAATAAGGTCGTTTATATAAATAAGGAAGAGTGTGGAGGAGATTACAGAGCCTTGGGGAACACCAGAGTTTGTGGAGAACGATTCAGAAGATGTTCCATCCACCACAACTTTTATACTTCGGTTTGTCAGAAAGCTTTCAATCCATTTGCAGAAGTGTTGGTGTGAATCCAAAGGCTGGTAGTTTGGCAAGAAGATTTTTGTGCCAAACCTGGTCAAAAGCTTTGGAGATATCAAGGGCTACAGCGAGGGTTTCTTTTCCGGCCTCTAGAGTATTGTTCAAGGTGTGGGTGACATAGGTTAAGATGTCGCCTGTGGAACGATTTTGTCTGAATCCATATTGCCTATCGTGAATTAATTTATTGTTTTCTAAGTGATGAAGGACGTGTTGGTTTATGACTAATTCCATTAATTTGGAAAGAACAGAGGTGATCGAGATAGGCCTGTAATTAGAGATTTGTGATGTGTCTCCTTTTTTAGGAATAGGTGTTACTCTGGCTATTTTCCAGCTTTTTGGGGAATATGCCCGACTCGTAAGAGAGTTGGAATAGCTTGGATAAGATAGGGGCAAGTTCAGGGGCGCATTTTTAATGAGAATTGGTGGGATGTTATCCGGGCCTGCGGCGGATTTGGAATTTAATTTATTAATGGCTTTTATGATTATTTGGGGCCTGAAAATTATTTTGCCCATGAGGTTGGTTTGGGGGGTATAAGTGGGCGGGTTAAGCCCTTTGTCATCTAAAGTGGAGTTAGTTGCGAAATAGGATGCTAGTGATTCGGCTTTTTCAGCGGGGGTCGTGGCTACTGAACCATTTGGGTGAAAGAGGGGCGGAAGTGAGGGGGACGCGAAATTTCTATTTATTGCCTTGTGTAACGAGAAAAAGGCCCGTTTTCCATTGGGGCAAGATGCGAGACGGCTCAGCTATCCTCATTTTTCTAAGATTCAACACCCCTACGCGCTTAAACTGGATACTAATCGAACAAACGCATTGGCCAACACGTTTATCTCTATGACATCTTGAGACTGAAACTCTCTTCCACCGACCGTCTTTCCAGCAACTTATAACCTTCAATCTTTCAAGACCATTTACGAATACCTTCAACTCCGACCCAATTCCTGAATCTCTTCTTATTTTCACGATACAACCCTACTCAGCAAAATAGCTGTATAATTTTAGGTTATACAACTGTTATGTTTTATTAATGTTTTATAAGCGTTATGGAGCACTTATAAAACAGCAACAAAAAACATAAAAGTTATATAACCTAAAATTATACAGCTACTTTGCTAGTTGGGAAGGGTCCACTGAGGACTACGAAGGTTGTACCTTTTTGGTGCAACTTCTTGTATCAATATCATTATATAAAAAAATCTACTATTTTTATTACTTGTATTTTCAGGGACCCTTTATAGACTGGACTGGTGATTTCAGCGAATAAAACTCTACTGAAATCCATTGTTTGGTTTACGGCAACAAATCTTTGTTTAATTTTGTCGAGCAGGGTTTCTGATTTTATCCCATCAGAACAAAAGCCATGGTAGAATCTATAAAAAAGAGAAAGGGCGGAGACAGATCTACGATGGGCTAGGGAATGGAGAGTGTCAGTTAATGTTGAATCTCCTATAAGTCTGATAGCTCGCCTCTGAATTGCATCTATGGTATTAAGAGAATACTTGGAGGCCCCTCACCACAAATGCGAGCAATATTCAAGACAGGGGCGAATTTGAGCCTTGTATAATATAAGGAGTTGAGTGGGGGTGAAAAAGCGTTTGATTCTGAAAAGAAAGCCAAGCTTACATGCTGCAGCTTTTGCTACTGAGATAAAATTAAATTGCTGAATACTATTGATATAATAATAAAATTGAGTTCTTACTAAAAACGTATTATACTGTTTATATTAGAAATACAGCAATATCTTTTCTTCAGGAAGAAGTTTTAGAGTAGGCCTACTATTTCTAGGATGTGGGAGGGGGGGTGGGGTGGGTACTTTTCATGAGGTGGGAGTGATAAAATTGGTAGGGTCAATTTTCTTGATATGAGAGCGGGGGGGGGCACCTCTGATAAAAGTCAAACCTTCCAAACTATAGTCTCTAACAAATAAATTTATTTGCATCAAACAAAGGAAAAGTGCATTAATTTCTTTCTCCTTTTATAAATGAAAAAATAGTTTCTCACACCTTTTATCAATATTAACATTTTCATTTGGCAATTTCTTTGATTTTTCGTTATTAAAATAATAATAGGTAATAATTTACTCTTATTTCTTTAAACAGAAAATTATCAACGAGATCCGAAAAGAGGCCAAAGACAAACGAGCATGAAGAAGTACATTTCTAGTACGGTTTTGAAAAGAGTACACTAACTCTAAAAGAAGTAAAATAAAAATCTGCAAAAGGAAATACGATTGGTTACATTACAATTACACCTTGCAAACTTTTTCTTTTGACGACCGCCTTTTTTGTGGTAGGTAAAAAAATTAAATATATTAAAATAATTTATTGATTGTTTTTTTGTATTAAATAAATACAATTCTTTTATAAAAACAATCTCAAAACGTTTATTAAACATCCAATTGGGAAGAAATTTTCCTTAAGGTGTTGGTAAATTGTGAAAAATACTTCATTTAAAAAATAAAAATATATATTATTTCATTATTCGTGTCCATGATTAATAATTAAAGGAATCGTAGGGAGTTGGACAAAAATAAATAAAAATATATACTTAGCAAATATAAATATATTAAAAATAGACATAGTGACAGATTGTCTTGAATATGAAATTACTTTGAATAAAAAAAAAATAAAAAATATCTAAAATATTTTTTTTTCAAAAAATTTGATAAATATTAGAAAAACAGTCCATGTCTGATCTTTTGTTAATTGAATTTTCAATCATTTCAATCATTCAGATTTATTTATTCTAAAATTAATCTAATCTTAAAAAAACTCCTAGTTGCGGTAGTTTTACTTTACCATATAGGGTATGGTCAAGTATTGTAATTGTGCATGAAAAAAGTGGTTTTTTTCCTTCTTTTTTTCAAAATATCTCAAAAACGGCTTGAACTATTTCGATCAAAAAATTGAGCGAAACCATTGCATTTCGCTCTACAAAAAAGCTCTAATAAGTGAACATCGAAAAAATTATACTTTTTGAGATAATAATTGTTTTGTCAAAATGTCTGTTAGTTAGTTAGTCTGTGCGTTACCAAATTTTGTGGACGAGCTAGCTCAAAAACTAGTGTGAATATCGAAACCAAATTTCACACGTAGTTTTGGTCCATTGAGATTTAGAGCTGATTAGATTTTGGTGCACATCGACCCAAAATTAAGGGGATTGGGGGGGGGGGGTTAAAAATTAAAAATCTAGGTCGTTTGAGCAAACTCAACCAAATTTTGTATACATAATCAGTGGGTCCCCAGAAGTCTAAAAATGCAAAAACAAACCTCCCAAAATGGGGGGGGGGGGGGGGGGGATCAAAAAATGAAAATCTTGAACATTTACCAAACTCAACCATATTTTATATACATAATCAGTGTGCCCCTAGGAGTTTAAAAATGGAAAAACCAACCTCCCCCCTTCCCTACATGATTATAAATAATTTTAATGTAAAGTGAGTGGCCAGGTTGTATGGTAAAGTCAAGTGGATGACCACATCAGAACACGTCAGCTTATTTCTCAGTATGATGCAAGTCTCTCGAAATGCAGCCGCTTCAAATGTTTTTTTTTTTTACTTTACCATATAGGGTATGGTCAAGTATTATAATCGGGCATGAAAAAAGTGTTTTTTTTCCATCTTTTTTTCGAAATATCTCAAAAACGGCTTAAACTATTTTGATTTAAAAAACTGAGCACAACCATGGCATTTCGCTGTACAAAAAAGCTCTGATAAGTGAACATCGAAAAAATTATATTTTTCGAGATAATAATTGTTTTGTCAAAATGTCTGTTAGTTAGTTTAGTTAGTTAGTTAGTCAGTGCGTTACCAAATTTTGTGGACGAGCTAGCTCAAAAACTAGTGTGAATATCGAAACCAAATTTCTCACGTAGTTTTTGTCCATTGAAATTAAGGGCTGATTAGATTTTGGTGCATATCGACCCAAAATGAAGGGGAGTTGAGGGGGGGGGGTTAAAAATTAAAAATCTAGGCTATTTGAGCAAACTCAACCAAATTTTGTATACATAATCAGCGGGACCCCAGAAGTCTAAGAATGCACAAACTAACCACCCAAAATGGGGAAGGGGGGGGGGCTTAAAAATGAAAATCTTAAACATTTACCAAACTCAACCAAATTTTGTATACATAATCAGTGGGAACCAGAAGTCTAAAAATGGTGTATCTCCTTCTCTCATCAATATAATTAAAAAAAAAAAAAGGTCCCCTTCTTACCCCACCTTCCCCTACTTGTATTCCAGATTGTCTGCAATCTGATTAGAGGCAATTTTCATCCGATCATATCCATATTGTCTATAACTTTTCACTTTTTGTATGGTACATAGAACAATAGAGAAAAGCAATTGCGTAAAGATTTTTAATTATTGAATGTTTTAAAATATAAATTACTAGGTAGGTTTCACAAAATAAAAGACAAAATGCTTAGTTGGCATGACTTTATGTACCGGGTGAGTTTTTTATCTTGAGACAGTCTTATAACTCAAAAACAGTGCATTTTATGAAAAAAAGTTTCAAATAAAAGTTTATTTATATCAAAGGGGGAAATTAAACTACGTTATTGTTTGTCGACTTAGAACAAGCTTTCAAGGGTATTTCGAGGTCAACTTCTGTTTTTTAAATAGAAACCTATATGTTTCTGTACATATTCTGAATCTACAAAAAAAAACTGATCAACTTTTATTAGAACTATTATTTTATATGACATCAAATGAAAAAAATATTAAATCAATTAGATCTCAAAAAAATTCTAATAATTATTTTTAACAATCATTCAAATTAATTATCAAATAAAAATAATCAAATAATTAATTATTAAATAAATAATTTAATAATAATTAATAATTTAATAATTTTTCGACACTGTTCTGAGACATTCCAGAGTGTATGAGTGTTATCGCAAGTCTTCTGGATGAATTCCAGTTCCAATTTCGTTATTTTGGTCTGTTTCAGTTTCTTCATGGCCTTTATATTTCCTGTTTTTTTTTTTTTAAACAGATTTTACAACACAATAAAATGAAGCTTGGGAGGGTGTATTCCTATCAGGAAAACGCTCGGCATCCATTTCAATGGCAGCCCTGAAACACTTCTTCCACATTCACCACAAATTAAGACCATTTCAATTATGTCTTCAACAAAAAATGCTCCGTTTTTATTATGGTAATACAATATAACTATCTACTGGACTGAGACGAGAATGAAATTTTTTTAAACTCAAGAATTTTAATTAGTTCTATTAAGTAGAAAATAATCTCTTAAATCTGACACTTATAACGAAGTTTTAATATCATTATAAACACTTATTTTCATTCTTGTGACTTTTCAATTTTGATTATTTATTTAATGATTATTATTTAATAATTAAGTTAAATAATTGTTAAAAATAATTATTAAGATTTTTTTGAGATCTAATTAATTCGTGTATTTTGTTTATTTGATGTCGGATAAAATAATAGTTATTATGAAAGTTGTTCTGTTTTTTTTTGTAGATTATGTAGACGTATAGAAAAATATAGGGTTCCATTTAAAAAACAGAAGTTGACCTTGAAATACCCTTGAAAGATTGTTCTAGGTCGAAAAAATAGCGTAGTTTGGTTTCCCCTTGATATAAATAAACTTTTATTTGAAACTTTTTTCTATACAATTCACTGTTTTTGAGTTATAAGGCTGTCTCAAGATAAAAAAACTCACCCGGTATATTTATTTTATTAATTAGAGACTCTAAATGTCTTAACCAAAAATACTAGAAACTTCGAAATAGACTTAAAATAATTATAAGTATATATGTGGCATTAAAAGCGAGCAATTTTTTATCCAAGGGATTAAGCAGATAGCACCATTTTTCTGTTTTGGAAAAAATCGACAAATTTTGGTTTTTCGTGATTTTCTCGAAACAGCGAAATGGCTGAAATTTTGGAATAGTGAAGTTAATTTTCTCATTAATATATTAAAGAATAATTAACACATTAACGAGAATTGTTTTTGATCGCGCTTTTTAAACAAGATATATATCGCGAGACTACTGCTGGTTGAAGCTATTGGAGTCTGCTGAGTCTTAAGTCTGGACCAAGAGAGAATGAAAAAGATGTGATCCATTTGGCTATAATCCAGCATCATTTATGCGATTGGCCCGCATGACACTTTTTATATCAAACACTGATATGGATCACCAAATGAATTTGAAATCTGAGATGTTATATATTCAATAAAATTTAGGGAACGCGGTGTTGGTTTATAGTGAAACATTGTTAAAATTAAAATTAGGTTGGAGTTGGTGGTGTTTCACTAAGAGAAAAATTAAAATACAAAGATTTTTTAGTTAACTCTATATATTTCGAGCTCTTAACTCATCGTCAGGAGAACATTGACTCATCAATGAGAACAAGTCAATGTTCTCCTGACGATGAGTTAAGAGCTCGAAATATATAGAGTAAACTAAAAAATCTTTGTATTTTAATTTTTCTCCTTGTGAAACACCACCAACTCCAACCCAATTTAAGTTATATATTCAATCTCCCAGTCCAGAGCGCAGTAGTGTCGCGATATATATCTTGTTTAAAAACGCGATCAAAAACAATTCTCGTTAATGTGTTAATTATTCTTTGATATATTAATGAGAAAATTAACTTCACTTATTTCAAGTTAGAAATAAATAAATTCGGATATTATTTTCATTTAATATTTGACAAAAGTCATCTGCATTCTATTCGCGATCGAATCAAATGCAGGAAACTTATCTTTGAAATTTTGGACTTAAATAGTTTTATGTTTTAGGTACTTTGCATCTAAAATTATTTCATTACATTAAGGGGGTTAAGTGCACTCAGAGAATTTCCAAAAAAAATTATTTATGACCTAACTCCGTTAGATTTTAACGGACCTTTATAAACTAATGGTCTTTGTCAAATTTGCATTTGGATTTTTGAAAAATGACGTCAAAATTAACATCTATATTTAAAAATATAGAAAGCGGTGTTGAACTGAATATAAAGTTTAGGGAAAACCTGTGTTGGTTTATAGTGAAATCATATTCAGTTTTCTGTTAAACCTCCTGATGAAGGGTTCATAGACCGAAATATGTATAGAGATAAATAAAAAAAAATCTCCAAAATAATTTAAAAGATTTTTTAATTTTTTAATTTTATTTCCTCTTTGTGAAACACCACTATAACCCGTTAAATAATTCCTGTGTAAAAATATAGATTTTGACTCCTTGCTAAGGTTGTAGTGATTTTAAAGGCACCGTTACTAAAAGTATAAATATGGGAACAACTTTCTACTAGAACACTTTTTGGGAAAAACGTGACCACTTCCTAAAAAAATAGGGTTTCTTTTTGCTAAAATTTTCATTTTATACATAATTTCTTAGCTTATGAGTAACTCATTTAACATTATTTTTACTCGATTACGCGATTTATGGCGGATCCAAAATTATTCAATATATCTAATCAAAGCGGAAAGGGTCCGGAGGTCAAGTTCAAGAATTGGCAGTACACAGGCTATTTTCAGGAATACTTATATATTTAATGAAAAATTGAATACTAGGTAATTGTAGTTTTGAAGGGAAAAATTTCACATTAGTTTCAAGTGGGTTTTAGATTAATTTAAAAAATTTTTAATAAAAAATAAAAACTGACTTCAAAAAATTAAATGCAACAAATAAAATACACTAAAAGGTATAAAATAATTATTATCTTATTTAGTTACAACTAAACGACGAAATATTAACACGAAATTACTTTTTGAAGTCGGTGCCAAACATATACCTTTTATGAATTGCACTCGACGGATCTTACTTAGTACGTTTGGAGGATATGCTCGCTTATAGGTATAGTTTGTTTGGTACCGAATTCAAAAAGTAATTTCGTGTTAATATTTCGTCGTTTAGTTGTAACTAAATAAGATAATAATTATTTTATACCTTTTAGTGTATTTTATTTGTTGCATTTAATTTTTTGAAGTCGGTTTTTATTTTTTTCTTAAAAATTATTTTATTTTTCTCTTTTAGTGATGTTATTAATAGTGATCATATCATCAGAACTTGACCAAATTAATATGACACCATCCCTAAGACACCCCCTTTCGGATAAAAAAAGAACCATCGAAATCGGTTCATAAACAAAGAGGTTAGGTCTAAACAAACCTAATAAAAAAGGTCTAATACCTATGAAAAAAAATCGAAAAAAAATGGGACCAATCGGAAGCTAGACTGGACCCAATGCAAAAAATTTTTTCAAAATCGGTTGACAATTGGCGGAGATATGAGGTAACATAGGCACAAAAAAAAAAAAAAAAATTCAGTCGAATAGAGAACCTCCTCCTTTTTGAAGTCGGTTAAAAATCTGATATTTATCGAAGTTTATGGCTTTTTATTTTTGAATTTCATAGAGGCCTCTCTATCTCTCCACAGGTGTATACAAGAGAGAGATTGCATAGCTCTAACCCCTGGTTCTTCTTTTGACTCAGTCCTTATATACTCGTATAATAAATAGATCGAGAGTGTTTCACACTGGTGGATTTTAATTTGATAAGATGAGTATAGAAATCTCTCTTTATTTATTTTTTTAAAGGGCAATTTCAATTATCTCTAGACTGCGTGAATCGAGTGAAAGGGCCTTTGCCTGCTTGATTAAGTTATTTCTGGTTAATTAGAAGGGTGGAAACCCCCCCGGACGGGGAGAGGGGGCGCCGTATCGCCGCTGCGCAGCCACGTTCCGCATCAGAGGCGCCCGCATCCCCGCCCAGGAGGCCCAAGGAGCTCCCGAGGGATAGACACGATATCCTGCAGCCCCCAGCCCCCCAACCCCCACGGCAGCACAAACTAGGAATACCCCGCGGGAATGAAAGCAGCACAGGGTGCATTCCCAGGCCTCTTTCACCTGAAATCAACAGCCTTGCAGAATTTAATTTAACTTTTTCTATCTCATCGATACCTACACTTAAATATGAGAAAATCATTTTTTCAAAATTCTATCATTAATACAATGATTTTTTATCATTTTTCGTATTAGTGTATTCTTGAGAATAAGACGTAATAATTTCCAATGTTGATCAAGATCAAAGCCACAGGCAACGGAGGGGTGGGGGTTAGAACCCCCCCCCTGAAATGTTCAGATAAAAATCGAAGTTTTAAAGTAAATAAATAAACCTTCAATAAAAATTTAATAAATAAGCTGACGTGTTCTGATATGGCCATCCACTTGACTTTACCATACAACCTGGCCCCTCACTTATATTTAATATTTAATAAATTTATTTATAATCATGTAAGAGGGGCGGTTAGATTTTGAATTTTTAGATTACTGTGGGTCCACTGATTATGTATATAAAATTTGGTTGAGTTTGGTACAAGAGCCTAGATTTTCATTTTTTGACCCTACATCCCCTCCCCCATTTCGGGCGGTTAGTTTTTGCATTTTTAGACTTCTGGGGATCCACTGATTATGTATACAAAATTTGGCTGAGTTTGCTCAAATGGCCTAGATTTTTAATTTTTAACCCCCCCCTCCATCCTTCTTAATTTTGGGTCGATATGCACCAAAATCTATTCAGCTCTTGATCTCAATGGACCAAAACTACATGTGAAATTTGGTTTTGATATTCCCACTAGTTTTTGAGCTAGCTCGTCCACAAAAATTTGGTAACGCACAGACTAACAGACAAACAGACAACCAGACAGACTAACAGCCATTTTGACAAAACAATTATTATCTCGAAAAATATAATTTTTTCGATGTTCACTTATTAGAGCTTTTTTGTAGAGCGAAATGCCATGGTTTCGCTCAATTTTTTTAATCAAAATAGTTTCAGCCGTTTTGGAGACATTTCGAAAAAAAGAAGCAAAAAAAAACACTTTTTTTAGCACGATTACAATACTTGACTATACCCTGTATCATCATCATTGAGTATACAGTCCTAAGACTGGTTTGATGCAACAATCCGTCTCCACTCGACTCTGTCCCCCGCCAGCTGTTTAACCTCTCTAAATGTCTGGCATCCCATATCCCCAATTATTTGGTTGAAACAATTCTAATCTGGTTCTTCCCCTTCCCTTTTCTTTCCCACCTCCCCTCCAAGATATCCCTAAGCAGTCCCCCATGTCTCAGTGTGTGCCCCATCATCTGACCTCTTCTCTTCTTCAGACTCTTCCACAAGGTTCTTCTTTCTCCGATTCTTCCAAGAACTTCTTCATTTGTAATTTTATCCATCCATTTGATATTCATCATTCTTCTGTAGCACCACATTTCGAAAGCCTCTAATCTCTTTCTCTCCTCTTCTCTAATTGTCCAGGTTTCACACCCGTACATGGCTATGCTCCATACATATGTCTTCAATAGCAACTTCCTGTTTGCTAAGCTGATTGAGGAGGAGCATAGTAGTTTTTGTTTTGTATTAAACCCCATTTTTGCTTGGGCAATTCTTGATTTAATTTCCCGTTTTTGCTCCTCCCATCCCATGTTATTTTACTTCCTAGGTAGCGGAATTCCTTAACTCCTTCTAGGTTTTCTTGGTTAATTTTGATGCATTCCTGTCCTCGTTTGTTCTTTTTTTGTACATACTAGGACCTTGGTTTTATTCTTGTTTATTTTCATTTGATTTCTTCTATTAGGATTTGGTTAATTCCATTCAAGGCGTCCTCTAATTCTTTTTTATTGCTTCCTAGAAGGGCAATGTCATCGGCAAAACCCTGTATGGTAAAGTAAAAGTAAAATTTTATATAGGGTACTTACATTTCAGGATTTTAAGGTCGTTTAAAAAAAGTGTTCTTTATCTGATTTTGTGTTATGAAAGCTACCTTTCACAAAACATTGACCCAGAGAACTAGGCATATTTAATAATATTTTAATCTATAAATTTGTACGTTTGAAAATTTTCTAAATGAACGTTTAGCACAAAGCCTGTATGAATCTTTTATCTATGACAAAGGCTTTGAATGTCCTATGACTATGATTTTTGAATAGCTCTTAATGACTAAGAAAAATGTTCTCCGAGCCGCCAGAGAGCGCTTTTAAATATTCGATAGCCTTCCATTCTATATTACTCTATGATATTGCCACATGTAACATAATTTTTATCCTACTTTAGCTAGGGAACTATTTATTATATTGTATTTATGATTGTAAATTTTATTATCTAGTAATTATAACGTTCTTTATAATGAAATTTTGTTAAACAGTGAAATTTGTACTGACTGACTCAATAGGGGCTGAGAAAGCCTTTAAAAACCTGGCGAAACCCCATGGGATCCCCTGTCACACTATTGCCAAGTAATGGACAAACTGGATCATTCAATATAAAACGTTTTATATTTCTTTCTAAATAAAATCTCTCAATAAAAACGAGTTCCTGTCCGCAAACACTTCCTAATTCAATATCTAGAATAATTAAAAAATAAATAAAATAAAATAAATTAACGACAGTACCAGCTTTTTGTGATAACATTCCACTTTCAACTAAAGTACAATATTTCCATTCCTACTATTATAATAGAATCATCCGTGTAATAGAAATAAAATGACAATTATATTTAAAAAAATCACAAAAGATTATCATCTTTTGGATCCGCGATGGATTATTTTTAATTATATGTCAGAAGAGTTGTTCTACCGGCAATGTGAACTCTTATATTTTTTATATTTAAGTATTTATTATACAAAATGGAAATATATCTGTATTGCGTTGCTAGAAATTAAATTTAAAAGCAAACTGAGTGAAAGGGTGGTTTTGGTGTTGAATTATGAATTAGAGAGAGAGAAGAGCGAGAGGGTGGTTTTCCTTTCCTTAAGCTGAAGGGTTGATGGTGTCGCGCCGATAAGCGCCGCGTAGCTTAATTGAACTCTCAACTTTGTCAGAGATGATAAGAAGTTAAGACGGGTGGGCTGGCGTTAAGACGAGGGTTTCACACTTGTGGAGTGGATGGATGGATGGTTGGAGGGTGGCATGCGCAATACCCTCAACTGGAACCAACCATCGCATTGCTGGATTGGATGGACCGCCCGCCTGCAAAAGGGCGGGACTTCTTACCCTTGCTTCCCTGGCCTCCCTGCGCATCCACCCTTTCACCCCAATCACCCATATACTATATACCTACTACAGAAACCAAAGAAAATAAACAATAAATAAACATTATTATTTATTATTATTTTTTTGGGGGAGGGGGGGGGGGGGCGGAGATCGACTGATTTCTAAGAAATTTTTAGAAAAAAATCATCTTTTTTTTCGTAAATATTTATATTTTTTATTTTTATTCCATTTAATTTCATCTCAATATATGAGAAACTTTATTATTTATCTCAATATATGAGAAATAATATACAGGGTGGTCCCGAATTCATGGTACAAACGTTAATGGTAGGTACAGGACATTGTAACAATGAGTTATTGTATAGGAATGTATGGTCGCAAGTGACGCGGTGAGGCGTAAACAGGGGAAATAACGGCTATACATTATACATACATTATACACTATATTACTATTACACTATACATACATATACATATTACATATACTTATTACACTATACATTCCTATACAATAACTCATTGTTACAATGTCCTGTACCTACCATTAAAGTTTGTACCATGAATTCGGGACCACCCTGTATATGAATAAATGAATATATGAGAAACTTCTTCCCTTCGGCTCGGCGTCACCTAGCTCCTGGCGGGAAGCGTCTCTCGTTTTATGCTTAAAATTTACATAGATAATAGCTGTCCCGACCACGCGTTGCAGTGACTAACTCTTATGCTTCACGCCTAAACCACTGGACGTATCGAAACTATATTCAATAGGTATTAAAACAGCAAATGAATTATATATTACTTGTCAAAATTGTTCCCTTAACCAGAAATAATATTGACAGTTGAAAGATTTCCAATAAGCTATTATCGGTCATCTTGTTTGTTTTCTTTTATCCCCAGAGAGGCACTGGCGTTGTTTCCTCTAAAAAATATTTTTTACATGCCACAGATGTGATATCTATAAAAACACTCGTGTATTTGAATGGAATGTTGTGTGAAAATTTCAAAGATATCGGTGAAGAACTTACGGAGATCCTTCAACGTATCACTTAAGCGTAACAGTACATTTTTATTCATATAGATGTTCACGATTTTAACAAATTTCTGGTTTATACTGATTCGTTGGGTATTTTAAAGGCAATTAATGGCTTCCCCATAAACACAAACCCTTCCTATATTATTGTAGATATTATAGAGGAAATAAATAAACTCAGGGTTGATAGGAAAGAAATTGAAATTCTCTGGATACCTAGTCACACTGACATTACGGGAAATGAGGAAGTTGATAGCCTGGCCTGTCTAACCGATGGTATTCCACACTCACTTGATTTAACGCCCAATGAAATTCGATCAATCATCAAGAAGAGAATTTACAGTATGGTAAAAGGTCGTTATTTCTTAATGTGTGTCCGAGAATCCCGATTCGTCTGTGGTTTGAAAACTTCAATCTTCATCAAAAACTGAAAGTTCACATTATACGACTTAGACTAGGGGATGCAACAACACCTGCATACCTACACAAAATCGGCCAGAGAGATAATCCTTACTCCTCTTGTGATTCTATTTCTATTGGTGATATTAACCACGTTCTTCTGGGGGTGAATACATAGTCACAAAATTAATAGTTTATACCTTGATATTAAAGGAAAATATAATCTCCTCACATGCGCATAGAATCTATTGGTATCTCTAGGGCAAGGAGGTCCAATAACAGAATCCGTTATTAAACATATATAGTATCCTAAATTGAAAGTTTTTGCCGAGAGTAGCAGAATTTTTATATATTGAAGGAGACAATAAAAGAGTGTGTCTTCTGCTGGAATTATAAATTTTATTTATTTATAACGAGACTATAATTTCGAGGGCTTTGTCCTCTTCATCAGTCTATTACAATGTATTCACAGGAATTAATTTATGAATGAAATGTTAACATCTTTCATGTGGTTAGGTTAGAAATTACACAGGGTGGGCAAGTTAAGAATTGACATTTATACTTCGGAATATTTCAATCTCAATTTAAAACACAAATTTAAAGCTTCTTTTTCGGGTGCATGGCTGATTTCAAGTAGGAGATGATCTTGTAATTTCGAATACTTTCCACCAAATGTATTCTCCATGAGGATTGTAATTGTGGCAATTAGATTGACGACAAAGCCCTCGAAACTATAGTCTCGTTATAAATAAATAAAATTTATAATTCCAGCAGAAGACACACTCTTTTATTGTCTCCTTCAATATATAGTATCCATTGGGTTCCAACTATAATCTAATGATTTTATTTATTTGTGTTCGTTTATTTTGATTTATTTTGTTTTATTGGGTTATTCTCCTATTCTTCGTGAATCTGTGACGACTGGCTAAATGGGCTTTTGGTTTCCGAGGCCAAAAAAATTTAATCTCCATGATAATCTGTATCATTATTTATTTTCAAAAATTTGTATGTTTCTAGTTGCTTGTATTCATTTAACATACATGTTACTACGAGTATTATACGTAATTTTATACCTACTTGAAATTTTAAAGATAACTAAAATCAGATCACATCCACAAGAACTCATTAATAAATTTGGATGAAATGTTATGTTCGCGAACTCTTTACATTATTATATAGATATACATATTCATGTTCCAAAAGACAGAAAGCTGTTATAATATATCAAACATCCCTAATTCAATCTACCCTATAAGTTCAAGGCTTATAAAATTTGTTTGTTTTTTAAAGTTTCATTCTAAAATTCTCTTCCTTTTTTGAAGTCGGTTAAAAATATATTTTTTTCTTGAATTTCATTTCTTATCATTATTTTAAAAATATTTATTAATTAAATATTATTAAATTAAAAAATAAATAAATAATAATAATTGGGAAATTGTGATATCTTGAATTGAAACCAGGTTTGTGTAATTTTTTTAGATCTTCTGTCTTTATTTCTATATTCTACAAGAACGTATCAATAAATTGCATAGAAATTTCAATTCTGGGAATCATTTAAAATTAATAAAGAAAAATCTATTTCCAACTGATTTTTTACATTGAATTTTCTTATAATAAATAAATATATTATACCTATACTTAAATTTACATAGATTATTCCTAAGCATTTGAAAACATTTAGATGATTCCTAAAGAAAAGTCTTATTCTTGTACGCACTATACGCCTGAATATAGGCAATCCATTCGTCAGCTCTTCTTGAAAGCTGCGTAAGATCTAGGCTCTACGGTAAAATACTTGAGTTTTAGAGTTCATTATTTATTTATTTGTTTGTTAAAAGGAAATTCAATGTAAAAAATCATTTGGCAACAGATTTTTCTTTATTAATTTTAAAATAACATGTAAATACAAAAGATGTCCAGAATTAATATCTTTATTAAATTTAGTGATACGTTCATGTAGAATATAATAAAAATTAAAGACCTAAAAATTGGTTTCAATTCAAGATATCACAATTTCCCAATTATATATATTTTTTTTAATTTTATCTTATCTTATCTTATTATATTAAATGAGCAATTCTAGTTTATATGTATATATCCAATCGGGTTCTCGAAAACGGCTCTAAAGATTTGGATGAAATTCACGGGTTAGGAGGGTTTTGTGTTGGCGATTCGATCTGTCACGATCTCATCTTTGGCTAAGTTGTTTTTGATTGGTTATTTGTTAATTGAAATAATTATTCACAGGTGGTTTTGTCTCATTAAAAATGTTTATTTACATTTTTATTCAATTTCCTTTTGATTATTAATTGGTTTTTTAATTTTAAATTCCACTAATAGATAATTATAAATATTATATATATTAAAAATTAGTCAATTTAATTGATTGAAAATTGAGTTTTAAATCCCACAAACGTATTTTTTCTATATTAGAATTTGGCAATTTAATTGATGAACTCAAAAATGGTTATTTAATTAAAAAAATAATTATACGGTATTTATTTATATACCTATACATATATACACATAATGTGTGGGCCACTACAAGGCTTGAAATGCAAAAACTGGGTGAGGGGGCGAGGGTGGAGGTGACGTTGGGGTGAAGTTGTGGAGAGGTATGGAGAGCGAGGGAAAAGTTTTCGGGGGTGAGGGGCGGAATTGGTGGGGACAGGAGGGGGTGAAGTGTGCGGGCAGGGGGTGAAGTGGGGGGTGAAGTGGGGGGGGTCCGGGGATTAATATATAGCTTTTAACTGAAGCAAAAAGTTACTGAGCATCGCTCGGTGGCCAGGTACTAATACTTAATTTAATAATAGTCAATTAATAAATATTTTAAAAATAATGATAAGAAGTTAAATTCAAGAAAAAAAATATCATTGAAAAGATTTAGTTTGCTTAGAGAAATAGAGCTGTCGATTTTCAAGAAGAAATCAATGAGTGTGTCCTCTGGTTGATACAAATAAACATACGCCTATACATATATAAATGAATATATATATATTAATTGAAAAGTTTTTGTTTTGCCGAGAGTAGCAGAGTTGTAGATTCACAAAGAGAAACAAAGAGGTTGTCTCTTTGAATCTTCTCTTATATTTTTTACTTTATCCAATGCAAAGCATGGGTAAAGTATTGTAATCGCTCTCGGGGCAAGCGTGGCTTCAAAGGGTCCTCAGGTAAAGACTACGGAACCCATGGACTCAATTAAAGTCACAAATTGTAGTATTCAATTAGGTTGAATATTAGCACGTGACGGTTTTGCCAAAAATTACATGGGGTCTCGTCGAGAGGCCAAAAAGTGCGATTTTTTCATTTAGTGCGTGCGTATGGATGTATGTATGGATGTATGTATGTATGTTATCGCTTTTTTGGCCCACGATTTTTTCCACACCGTTGCACCGATTGAAATGAAATTGAAAACCTACCATTAGTTTAACAAAATGAAGCGCTGATTAGTTTTTGGTACATATCGACCCACAAACATTAGTACTTTATTTCGGTACTTTTTTAGTTTTTTCTAAATATCTTGAAAATGACTTAACCAATTTTGATGAAATTTAATATCCTAATTAAATACCTTGGGGACCACAAAAAAGGTTAAATAAAGTTTTTAGTAAAATTATATTTTAAAGTACTTTACTCTAGAGTAAGATGGTACTTTTTTAATTTTTTAAATTCTTTAAAATTTATTCATTTGAAAGTTTTAATATAGCTCATTTAGCCTTGCTTAAGTAAGAATGGATAGGCTTCTCTCTGTGAAATGCTAAAAATTTGGGAGGAATTTTTATGAGTAACCATAGCAACTGCGTTGTTTTCTTATCCATTACCTTTGCTGAAGACAGAGAAATCGATTTTAAACCAAAAATAGCGATTGATTCTCATCTAGAACTTGAGGAATAATCATTCTATATTGGATTTTTGACGTTTCGGTTTTTATTAGTAACCATTGCTGAAGACATAGAGAAATCGACTTTAAACCAAAAATAGCGATTGATTCTCATCTAGTACTTGAGGAATAATCATTCTATATTGGATTTTTGACGTTTCGGTTTTTATTAGTAACCATTGCTGAAGACATAGAGAAATCGACTTTAAACCAAAAATAGAGATTGATTCTCATCTAGTACTTGAGGAATAATCATTCTATATTGGATTTTTGACGTTTCGGTTTTTATTAGTAACCATTGCTGAAGACATAGAGAAATCGACTTTAAACCAAAAATAGCGATTGATTCTCATCTAGTACTTGAGGAATAATCATTCTATATTGGATTTTTGACGTTTCGGTTTTTATTAGTAACCATTGCTGAAGACATAGAGAAATCGACTTTAAACCAAAAATAGAGATTGATTCTCATCTAGTACTTGAGGAATAATCATTCTATATTGGATTTTTGACGTTTCGGTTTTTATTAGTAACCATTGCTGAAGACATAGAGAAATCGACTTTAAACCAAAAATAGAGATTGATTCTCATCTAGTACTTGAGGAATAATCATTCTATATTGGATTTTTGACATTTCGGTTTTTATTAGTAACCATTGCTGAAGACATAGAGAAATCGACTTTACACCAAAAATAGCGATTGATTCTCATCTAGTACTTGAGGAATAATCATTCTATATTGGATTTTTGACGTTTCGGTTTTTATTAGTAACCATTGCTGAAGACATAGAGAAATCGACTTTAAACCAAAAATAGCGATTGATTCTCATCTAGTACTTGAGGAATAATCATTCTATATTGGATTTTTGACGTTTCGGTTTTTATTAGTAACCATTGCTGAAGACATAGAGAAATCGACTTTAAACCAAAAATAGAGATTGATTCTCATCTAGTACTTGAGGAATAATCATTCTATATTGGATTTTTGACGTTTCGGTTTTTATTAGTAACCATTGCTGAAGACATAGAGAAATCGACTTTAAACCAAAAATAGCGATTGATTCTCATCTAGTACTTGAGGAATAATCATTCTATATTGGATTTTTGACGTTTCGGTTTTTATTAGTAACCATTGCTGAAGACATAGAGAAATCGACTTTAAACCAAAAATAGAGATTGATTCTCATCTAGTACTTGAGGAATAATCATTCTATATTGGATTTTTGACATTTCGGTTTTTATTGGTAACCATTGCTGAAGACATAGAGAAATCGACTTTACACCAAAAATAGCGATTGATTCTCATCTAGTACTTGAGGAATAATCATTCTATATTGGATTTTTGACGTTTCGGTTTTTATTAGTAACCATTGCTGAAGACATAGAGAAATCGACTTTAAACCAAAAATAGCGATTGATTCTCATCTAGTACTTGAGGAATAATCATTCTATATTGGATTTTTGACGTTTCGGTTTTTATTAGTAACCATTGCTGAAGACATAGAGAAATCGACTTTAAACCAAAAATAGAGATTGATTCTCATCTAGTACTTGAGGAATAATCATTCTATATTGGATTTTTGACGTTTCGGTTTTTATTAGTAACCATTGCTGAAGACATAGAGAAATCGACTTTAAACCAAAAATAGCGATTGATTCTCATCTAGTACTTGAGGAATAATCATTCTATATTGGATTTTTGACGTTTCGGTTTTTATTAGTAACCATTGCTGAAGACATAGAGAAATCGACTTTAAACCAAAAATAGAGATTGATTCTCCTCTAGTACTTGAGGAATAATCATTCTATATTGGATTTTTGACGTTTCGGTTTTTATTAGTAACCATTGCTGAAGACATAGAGAAATCGACTTTAAACCAAAAATAGCGATTGATTCTCATCTAGTACTTGAGGAATAATCATTCTATATTGGATTTTTGACGTTTCGGTTTTATTGGTAACCATTGCTGAAGACATAGAGGAATCGACTTAAAATCAAAAATAGCGATTGATTCTCATCTAATACTTGAGGAATAACAATTCTACATTAGGTTTTTGACGTTTCGATTATTATTGGTAACCATTGCTGAAGACATGGAGGAATCGACTTAAAATCAAAAATAACGATCAATTCTTATCTAATACTAGAGGAATAACCTTATTGCATTCCATTTTTGATGTTTTGACTATTAATGGAAAACTCTACTGAAAATGTAGAAGAATCGACTTAAAATCAAAAAGACTAAATTCTTTTTTGGTAAACAACTCAAGCTTGAGTTGTTTGCCATAAAAGAATTTAGTCTTTTTGATTTTAAGTCGATTCTTCTACATTTTCAGTAGAGGTTTCCATTAATAGTCAAAATATCAAAAATGGAATTCAATAAGGTTATTCCTCTAGTATTAGATAAGAATCGATCGTTATTTTTGATTTTAAGTCGTTTCCTCCATGTCTTCAGCAATGGTTACCAATAATAATCGAAACGTCAAAAACCCAATGTAGAATTGTTATTCATCAAGTATTAGATGAGAATCGATGGCTATTTTTGATTTTAAGTCGATTCCTCTATGTCTTCAGCAATGGTTACCAATAAAAACCGAAACGTCAAAAATCCAATGTAAAATGGTTATTCCTCGACTCTTAAATGAGAATTATTTTTGAATTAATTTCAATATGAACTACAAATTGCAAGTGATATCTGATTAATAATAAAGTAACAAACATATTAATATTTCAAATGAATTTGGATAAAGTTTAGCAACGATCCGTTGCAGTTTATTTACTATAAAAGGTGCTTTTACTTTTATTTCGATTTTAATATAATGCTTTTGAAATGAATTTTTGCGTTATCGTTTAATAGAAAATATTAAAAAGTAATGGTAAGCCGTCTTCAATGCTAAGCCAATTATTATCTAGGTTAGGAATGATAATCCTAATATATTTATTTTGAATATAATTTATTTTTTATTAATTTTTTTATATATAAGTGTAAGCATAAACACGAGTACCTCATTCTATACCTATATATATATTTTATTTTGCCATACGAATTATATTGAAGTATTGTAATTTGTAATCGTATTTGATAAAAATGTGAAGTTTTTTGGTTGTTTCACTTTCATTTAATAAAATTAAGTATATGGATTAATAGAAACAATATTAAAATTCACCAGATCAAGGGGAATACGCCAATGTATATGAAAAAAATAAATAAAGTGATGTGGTCGACCCACATGACTATACCATATCCCATCGTAAATTTCGTATATTTCAATTAAACAAAAAACTATATTCATTTTGATTTTTAGGGTTCCGTTTCAAAAGTAAAACCGGACGCTATCACTGTCACTACACTGTCTCTTCGGAGCATTGTAGCTCGTAAACTAAATAAAATATTAACTTAAGATTTAGAAGTTTTATGTATTTATTTTCTCAAATACCAATAATCGTATTAAAATTTAAATCAAATGATCATTTTGAGGAGGGTCAAATTTTATGTGAAGTCAAAAATAAAAAAAATGTAGGGAGGGGCAGGAGCCAGTTATATTCTAATCTCCCAAGAAGAAACATGAAGAAAAAGACATTATATATTTTTCAAAATTTTCTATGTATAAATCTTAATTTGTAACTAATTTGAAATATTTGTGATAGACTGATGATGAAGGCAATGCCTTCCGAAACTATAGTCTCTAGAAATAATTAAAAAAAAAAAAAAAAAATTATTTTATTTAAAAAACAGAAGACTCTCTCATTTTATTTTATTTTTAACCTAAAATAAAAACAATTCTGTTACCATCGACAGTGAAATCTTTTTATTCAACTAATAAAAAAAATGTATTTTTTAATTTAGACTGTGAGCTGTGAGGCTCTCTGTAAAGATCTCTTTAAGTAGAATTAATACTTTAACAAGTTAACTAACACCCCAAAATAAAAAATAAACGAAAAATATGTTTTTTATTTTAAACCCCACAAAAAATTCGACCCTCCCCAAAATAATCACTCCATAGAAAATACGATTTTTAATTTCTGAATAAATGAATACACTAAACTTGTAAATTTCAAGCTCGTATCTTATTTAGTTAACGGTTTACAATACTGAAAAGTCAGACAGTCATTGTAGTTTCCATTGAGGATTTCGTTTTACTCTTGTACAGAACACTAAAAAAAACATAATCATAATCTTTCGACACTCATCTTGTCTACATCACAAACTATGTAAAATATTTATAAATTAAAAAAATTAATATTTCAGTGACTCCCAATAAAACTTGGAAATGAAATACAATCAATCGTACGATATATGAAATGTATAGAAAAGAGAATGGAAAATAATAAAATCTAATTTCGAACTATTGCTCTCTAAATCGTCCTTCTTTAGATAAGATTTCTAACAGTCTTTTTAGTAAGAAAATCTACTCTTAATCTTAATAAAAATAAATATCAAATTTCTTTTGGATACTGTTATTGGCTTTTTAGCAAGAGCAAGCATGAGCAGCTCGCAGAGCGCGGGCAGGATGCGGGCCTCAACGAATATTTTTTAAAACTAATAAGGGACTTTCCCAACGTTTATCGTTGTCATTTCTAAATGCCCCCTACTTATTGCCATATATTTATAATAAAAAAATATCAGGAGATTTAGGTCTACGTATATTAAGAAAAAAAATATATTGGATTTGGCTGTCTCATAACTTTATGGCCCTGTCCTGTCCCTACTTCGGTCATTTTAGGAAGTTGAATTTTATATTGATACTACTCTTTCGAAATCCATAGGGACTACAATTTCTTGGTGCGGTCCTTCTTGCATTCGATCTCATTAAAAAATAAATAAATAAAAAAAAAACTATAGTTTTTAAGGAGTTTGGTGTTGGTACTTGGTGAAATATTTTTTAAAAATTATTGGATAAAAAATACTTAATGTGAAACCTACCAAGTATTTTTTATTCAATAATTTAAAAAAAAACTACTTTAAATCTAACTTTCCAAAATTTGCCCCAAATTTTATATAAAATTTTTAACCCCCTTCCCCATGATTTTTGGTAGGATTTCAACGAAAATCTAATCAGCTTTTTTTAATCTCAAAATAAATTAGCTTTATATTTTGATATCTTTATTGGTTTTTGAGCTAGAGCCTAGGTACACAAAATATGGTAACACGCATTCACTACCAGGCATTTTGACAAAATAATTAATATCTCTGAATTAATTTGTTCTGAAGCTGAAAGTGTGAAAGATGTGTAAATAAATTTGTCTAATGCTCTTTCTTTTGTCTTTGTGAGAGCCGGGCCGCTCCTTGGAGGCCCAATAAACAAATTATAAATTTTTTGATGTTCACTATTCAAAGTATTATTGTAGACCAAAATGCCGTGAATTCGCTCAGTTTTTTTATCAAAATATTTTCAGCCGTTTTTTATATATTTCAAAAATACAAAACAATAAATACTCTTTTTGCATACACTTCAACATTGCCCGTATTTTAAAGTAAAAATAAAATATTTAATATAATAATTTATAAAATTTATTATTTTAATTATTATATTATTTTAAGATCGAAAATCAATGTTTAATATTGAATTTAGATAAATGCAGTTGATGATGACGTCATTCAGCTAAAGAGAGATTGTTCTAGTTGCGGTCTTTTTTTTGTTTAATAGATTCTTATAGGAAATTCCCTTTTTTCATTGCGTTCTAAGTAAATTAGCAGGCTTAGCAATTAATCAAATTCATAATTAATTATTTCGCATTAAATTTAAAAAATTCAAAATATCTAACTAATAAATTGTAAAAATTATTTACTAATAAGTTTTAAATACAATATAGGTATATATTTTTTAATTGATATATTTTTTATTAGATTCCCAAGTGCTCATCTGATTCGATTTGGCGCCGGCGATCTGTCACCAAGAGAGTATGGAATTCATAGTGATCCACTTTTTACTAAATTCGATATTTGACTTTATTCTACTTCAAGTAATGAGTTCAATTATTTTGAAGAGGCATTACGTTCTAATGAATCAATGAAGTCTCTAAAATGTCGAAATATGCAGGTGAGCTCACTGAATTAAAAATTTTTTAATATTATTTAGGGAGACTAAAATTGAATTTACTATTAAATTATCGTTTATAGTGAATAAATAGTTGAACAAATTGACTTTAGCAGCCAATCTATGAGAGGTTATTAAAAAGTGGGGTTAATCATTAGGTGCCCACTATCATTCTTTCACTAATTCAAGGTTCAATCCATAATTTTCTTCAGAGGGGATTATCGCTACTCTTTTTACTTTCTAGAACAATAAAATTAAAAATTGTATAAGAAGTACTATTACTTCTTTTCAAAATAATCTCCTTCCAATGAAATATTTAAAAATATAAAACTTATATAATGTACCATATACCTTGAACTTATATTTTTAGATTGATTATGTAGAATAATTTTTTTTTTTTTTTTTTTATCAATCCACCCACAATATAACTCTTTCTCTTAGCACTATAAATTGAAAATCACAGGTAAATATTAAAGAATATAAATTTGATTTAATAAAAAAAATATATATTCTAAATTTATAACTAATTTCACCAGAGATTAAGAATAATAATAAAAAATCAAATCAATTTTTCTAAATTTCGTTAGAATGAATTCTGAGCCTATTTATATACCCTTCCCCTCTAGCTATTGTTTTGTCTATGATTAGATTAGTTGCGAGAAATCAGAGATTGCTTCAAGTCCCTTCTGATCTCGTTGTTTCTTGATCAGCCCGAACAGATCTGATCCTGTTTCATCATCATTGAGTATACAGTCCTAAGACTGGTTTGATGCAACAATCCGTCTCCACTCGACTCTGTCCCCCGCCAGCTGTTTGACCTCTCTAAATGTCTGGCATCCCATATCCCAAATTATTTGGTTGAAATATTCTAATCTGGGTCTTCCCTTCCCTTTTCTTTCCCACCTCCCCCTCCAAGATATCCCTAAGCAGTCCCCCATGTCTCAGTGTGGTGCCCCATCATCTGACCTCTTTCTTCTTCAGATCCTGTTTAGTATCCCTCAATTTGAAGGAGCATCATTTGATTGGATTTGCTCAGATCAATCTCGAATGTTGAACTGACCAAATCAGGTGGTGGTGGTACTTGATCAGACCAATCAAATTCATATGGCACATGAGTAGAGACCGGATTTTTATGCAGTAAAATGTGCCAAAATATGCAGTTAAAAATGCTGAAATACTAAAAAATTAAAATTGAAGACAAAATGACTATATATTGAAGGAGTGCTATAAGAAGAATAAAATGATAAAGCAACACCTGAATCACCTGAACCCCCACTCCATCAACCCTGCACCCCCCCCCCGCGCTCCACTCCCATTCCATCCCGCGCACACATGCCGTAACCCCCCCCCACCCCGTACCCCCCCTACCCGCACGATCACGCCACCCCCGCCCCCGCACCTAGTTTTTGCATTTCTAGCCTTCTACTGATTCACAGATTATGCATACATAATTTGGTTGAGTTTGGTCCAAGATCAAGAATTTACATTTTTTGACCCTCTCCCCCATTTTGGGTGGTTTTTGGGGATAATTTTTTTAAACAAAAGTTGTCAGAAATTACATCCCCTACAACTTTGTTTATTATAAAACTTGCCGTAGGGTTAATAGTTTAGGAGTTATGTGATACTTTTCATCCGTGCGCCCCTCAAATCCCCTTCTGGGGTCAAAATATCAAAACGTTATATAACTAAAAACGTAAGTTAGAAGACATCTGATGTAAATATGAAATTTCATATTAATCCCTGTACAGACAAAACCTTAATTTTATATATATAGATTAAATATAAGTGAGGAGACAGGTTGTATGGTAAAGTCAAGTGGATGACCACATCAGAACACGTCAGCTTATTTTCACTTTATTATGTCTTAAAAATCTGAATCATAAATTAAAAATATACAAAATTACATTATATAATTTACAAAAACAAATTTCAATTTATAAAAATATTTAACATTTATATATAATAGTATTTTTAGCCTGATTGACTTAAAAAAATTAAGTGACTCTCTGAATTGAAAATGTTTTAAATTTGAATTTTTAAATCTTTAGACAACAATGTGCGGCTTCTCAGCAACAATAGCCACATGACGACATAATAGAAAGTGTCGGGTCTCCATCTTAATAAATTGATCTCTATTATTTCAACTATTTATACAATAAAAACTGGCTTTTTCCATTTTACTTGAAGAATTTGAAACATCTTTTTGGTGATAATGTTAAATGAAAATCATTTTGAACCAAAGGTAAGTTTCCTAATCTTTAAATGAATTCTTGAGATTAAAAAATTCTATACATCTTTTGTATTGAATATAATTTCTTTTTAGTGAATTTTTACTCATGAACTATATGCAAATATTACATACTATGTATTCTATGAATAAATAACTGAACATTAATAAAATTCTAAAGAGAAATTTCATCGCATCCAGAAAGAAGGTAAATATAAAATTCCAATATCCATTTATCAATTTAGTTAATAACTATTTAAAATTATTACATTATTAATATTACTTTATTCATAATTATAATATTCATATACATTATGTACAATAAAACAAAACAAATTTTAAATAATATTTTTAATTATTATTTTATTGATAATTAATTACATATTTTTTCTAAAATTTATTCAGTTTTCTAATATAGCAATGATTATTATTATTATTTGTAAAATTTTGTTGTCTAGTGATTCTAAATTTAAACCCAATGAATACTTAAATCTTTGAATGAAATATTTATAGCGATATATACCATACTAGCTGCAAATTTTTTTTCATTTTTTGACCCTCCCCCCATTTTGGGTGGTTAGTTTTTGCATTTCTAGCCTTCTAGAGGCCCACAGATTATGTATACAAAATTTGGTTGAGTTTCTCCAAGGGCAAGAATTTACATATTTTCAATCCCCCCCCCTTTTTTTTGGTGGTTTTTGGGAGGTATTTTTTAAACAAAAGTCAGAAATCACATCCCCTACAACTTTACTCATTATAAAATTTGCCGTAGGGTTAATAGTTTAGAAGTTATTTGATAATTCTCATTCGTGCGCCCCCCCCCCAAACCCCTTTTGGGGTGAAAATATCAAAACGTTATATAGCTAAAAACGTAAGTTAGAAGACATCTGATACAAATATGAAATTTCATAATAATCCCTTTAGCCGTTTTTACGTGAATCGTGAGCAACTTTTCGCGGAAACCACTGAAACAGACAGACAGGAATTTCGTTGAGGGTGTTTTCGCTCATAACTTTGCTTGAAACGTGTGCAACCAAAATTTGGCGTGATTTGGAGCAATGTACAGACAAAACCTTAATTTTATATAAGTATATAGATAAGAGAGGTGTATGATAAAGACATGTGGATGGCTACATCAGTATATTTTTATTTAATATTTGTTTTTAATGTAATTGATATATAGATATTGATATATAGATGTAAGATGGGTTCCCTTCATGGCTAGTCAATGGCTCAGATTGCTAATTTTGGCATTCGGGTTCGATTCCCGAGGTGATAAAAAAACCTTCTGACATAAAATTTTTAAACGCTTTATATTTTAATTAATTTTATTTTATATAATAAATATATACCTACATATCAGAAATGCTTCTTCGGAGATGGACTGGTACATTTATAACTGAGTATTTAATGGATGCGAGTCCAGGAATAAATAAAAAGATTATTTCTAATAAAAGTGTATGTATTGGAATGTTTTTTCTTTATAACTTTTAAACCGGCATTTCAGAGGATCTTCTCTGCTTCAGCGCCCAAAGGGTCAATGCAAGAAGCATGTACTATTTTTCCTTCTTGTCTCCTTTTTCAGTGATCGTTGCTGATGAGAAAATATTTTTACTCTTTTCTTAATCATTAGAATGGAGTACTGAAGGAACATGTACTTTTTTCCTTCTTGTCTCATTTTTCAGTATGTGTGTTTATTCTATGTTCTATTGGTGATGGAAAGACTAAAAATATTTTCTCATCAGCAACGAGCACTGAAAAAGAATGGAAGAAGATGGAAAAATAGTATATCGTCGCCTTAGAGTGTAAATCTGCTAAATCCATTTTTTATAAAATCATATATGACATATTAATACCGTCCGAAAGAAAAAGAGATGCAGCAACGTCCAAATAAAACTGCTACTTAAAATTACCATCATAAGTTGTAGAAAAAAATGTGAAAAATAGTTTCTTTCCATAACAACAATATTAATTTTTTTTTCTCTGTTCTGTAAAATTTCCTTTTTGGGAGTTAGCAGGTTTACACTGAGAGAAAACACAAAGAGAAAGCTTTCCAATAAATACTTTTTTATTGGAAATAATCTTTTTATTTATTCCCGGATTGTCTTCTATCAATTCCTCAGTTAATAATAAATATTTATTTATTATCAACGGGAATAGTTTGCCTGCAAAATAGACAACCGAATGGACAGCTCATCATTCATGTGTTGTCTACTTTACAGGCGAAACGCTTTCAGTCACGTCCACTCCTAGTATATCGTTTAAAAAATATTATTATAATTATTTATTTTCAATGTATTTTTATCAAATACTAATTAATTATATGTTTTTCAAATTATTCTTATATTCTAACAATATCGAACAAATTTGAGAAATTCGATCAATCGATTAATCTTCATTAAAACTCTTTTTCCTTATCCAGCCACTACTGCACTTACTACATCTTCAACGAGATCTTCTCGCCCGTCTCAAGCTTATATGTTCTCTCTACTTTTCCTAGGAATCGACATCGTGCATCCACCCACCTGGACTACTCGAAACAGGTATTTTCTCACGCACTGGCGCAAATTTATTCTGGGGTGTCCATTTCAAAAATCAATTTTAAAGAATTTCTTTCGGACTTTTTTATTTTTATTCAGTTTAGATAAATTTAAATCAGCTCTTAGGATGTGCTTTTTCTCTTGCAGCATTCCCTCTTCTCTTTTATCACTTATCATTATACTATTCTATTTAGTACCTATCTAGTTCAGAGTATCCCAAAGATTTCTTACAACGAAACACTTCATAAATCCAGAAATTTTAACGAAACACCTTCTTTATTTTGTAGAGTAGATAGATAATCAATGAAATTAAACAAGTTGAAAAAAATCATTTATTCTTTAATGGTAGTTCTTTAAACTAAAATAAATAAAAAATTCTTAATAATTGCGGTTTTTTGGCTTCTTGACTTTTTAGGAAATATTCTAAAAGTTGTTTCTAAGTCGTAATGTTGTGAAATGTTTTAAATATTTTTTATCTATTTTATAATTTTTTTCAGTTAAATATTCATACAAGGCGAGAAAGCAATTAAAATGATTTTCTTAAAGAAGTCAGTTTTTTATTATTCAAAAAAGATTATATTATTTGAAAAATTAACATATGTTTGGATAAAAATTTTAATATAGAGTTAAGATTTTAAAACTCTAAAAATTTAAAACTTTAAAATCTCACAAGGCCGATAATCTAAGCTGTTATAGATATATGTTTTCATGTGATAAGGAATTGCTTCCTCAGGAGTCGAACCCAAGCGCCAATCTAGTTTTCCGGACAGATGAAAAGACTTTCCATATACATCCTTCAGACATATAGTTTTAAGCAAATAAATTTGACTCAAATTTTCTCTGGAAAGGCCATCTGCCCGGAAAGCTAGATTGCGCTTGGGTTCGACTCCTGAGGAAGCAATTCCTTATCACATGAAAAAAATATCTAAGTATAACAGCTTAGATTATCGGCCTTTTGAGATTTTTAAACTTTTAAGTTTTTAGAAGTTTAAAATATTTATCTCTTAATTAAAAGTTTTAACCAAAATGATGTTAATTTTTCTTAATTTTACTTGAAAAAAATATATATATTACACCTTAGATTATCGCAGCATTTTAAGATATTTTTTTAAACTTTTAAATTTTTAAAATCTTCTTAATTATAAAAAAAATTTGTCGACCTGTAGAAACGCAGAATCGTAACTTCATATCAAAAGATGGAGTTTTATCTCTTGAAATAAAAATTGAAATATTATTTCTATGTACTAATAAGTAAATTTTATTGCACTTTGAAAAATATCTGCCAGATAC
Source organism: Forficula auricularia (assembly GCA_024734495.1). NCBI lineage: Eukaryota > Metazoa > Arthropoda > Insecta > Dermaptera > Forficulidae > Forficula > Forficula auricularia. The sequence continues at coordinate 16,942,916 of JALMQS010000149.1, forward strand.
GAAAGTTTTATCAACTATGAAGAATTTATCGAAAATTCAATAACATTTTGTCCTAAATTATTTTGCGACTTGAAAACTCATTATGGAGTCCAAAAAACTTCAATATTAATTTTCTACTGGACTACTGGATAGTCATCTCACTATAAAAATTGCGTTATGTTCATTATCCATTTGATCGAACATCATTTTAAATATTCTGGATTGAAATGGTCGAGATTTTACATAGCTGATCATTTTTATGGCTTCATCCAAAACTTTTTTTTAATATATAGAAATTTTTTAGTTACCAGTGCTTGTCTTTCTAAATAAAACCCAATAACTTTTCGTGACTCTTTAGCTCCTTACAGGATGCTTGAAACAACTCTCTTCTCAATCCTCGAGCACTCATATAGAGATATCATTACAAATTCCTCCCAACCAATCTCCTGTTAAACTATTGGATAAAAAATACTTGGTAGATTTCACATTAAGATATAAAAATAAAACGAATTTATTTTTGGAGAGTCTTTAATCTCGATATATATATATATTTCGGGTGGCTAACCCATCTTCAGGAGCAACATAAACTTTCTGTTAGCCACCCGAAATATATATATCGAGATTAAAGTCTCTCCAAAAATAAATTAATTTTATTTTTATATCCTAATGTGAAACCTACCAAGTATATTTTATCCAATAATTTAAAAAATGTTTCACCAAGTACCAACACCAAATTCCTTTAAAATAATCTCCTGTTATGTAATGCAATTATTAACAATGTAACCAGGGGACCCGGGTTCGAATCCAACTCTAGGCATCCAGCTAAAATCTGACCCCGGGGGTAGAGACAAATTTTAAAAAAATATAACTAGTATCGTAATTAGGCTTATGGCTAGAAAGGCCGAAAAGCCAAAAAAAAAACAATGTTTCCATGGAATCTTTTTCACTTTCCGCGGAATTTATTTTGGGAAACCCTGATCTAGTCTAAAATCACTTAAATATGAAAAATTAAAAAAAAAAATTTACTAAATTGAATCACATATAGATATAGACCTTATAAAAATTTAATTTTTTAAAAATAGTAATTAGATTATTGTTTGATTAGACTTCAAAGTGAATCTTATTATCTTCTCTATGATATTTTATGATAATTTAATACAAAATAAAAAAAAATATATATTTTATTTCAATATATCTCCATTAATAATATTTTTCTCCACAGATATTAAATTCAATGTACACTTACTTGCTGGCAAAAAATTGCACTATCCATTTAAACTTATAGATATCGATTGCTTTTCTCATTCAAAAGAAATCCAATTTTTTTTTTATTCATCTGAATTTGCTCTCATATCTTGTTATAAAATATGATAGATATTTTGTAAAAATTTTACCAGTGAAACTTTACTCCTTCTGAGTGGTGCAATTTTTCTACAAAGCCCTTAAAAAACTTAGTAAATTGGATTGTATCTAACTTTCTGAGATTTGGCTCGTGATTCCGGCTTCTTTATTTCTACTCTGTTCTTTTCACGATGGAGGGGCCATCCCATACAGGCCTTTAGGAGGGGATGCACCTTCTGGTGTATCTCCTTCTCACATCAATATCATAAAAAAATTGTAGGTACTGTAAGGGGGCTACGGCCCTTAGCGAATATTTAGCCTGTAATTTATTTGTTAAGAAAGTCTAATTTGTTGGAATAGAGAGTAGCCTCAGTAAACTGCTGAGTTAGCAGCCAGACAGGTTGGCGCCATACCTAGATCCAGTATAGTGAATATTGGCTCCTGAACAAGAGAGTGGGAGAGAGACAGACGCTACCCTGGGCGAGAGGAGAAGAGACGCGAGAAGGAGGCGGGCCTGTCGGTGGGTGAAGTGACCAACGGATAGGATAGTGTGAGTGCGTGGAAAAGAGGAAGTCGCTGTCGGTGTGTCTCCCACGGAAAGATGTAAATGTGTGGGTGACAGCGAGGACGCGGAACTAACGGCCGACGCGCGAGAGTCGTCCTGAGGCTGGCACGACAGACATAACGGCTGGGGGGTGGCCAGCCGGCCGCCCCTGCGAGCGGGGGCAGATGTGAACGCGTGCGAGAGACTGTGTGACTACCCCCGGGGCGGGTACAGGTGTGTGCCGCAGGCGTGTGTAGGTACGCGTTATGTGAAAGACAGTGTTAACGCGAGTGTGTGCAGGTGCTGCGAACTGTGTGCAGGTACATCGTGTATGTGTTCGGTGATGTGCTAAGGACCAGGATGCCGCCCTGCGGGCGGTAGCCGGTGTCTCGGGGACACGGCCAGCTTGCGGGCTGGGTGAGCCTGCGGGCTGTCTAAGAAGAGCGATGTGACCGTCCCGTGGCTGTGTGATCAAACGGGCGGAGAGGAGCGTCGACGAGCCGACCACGAGGGTGGCAAAGGACAGGCACGCGAGGGCCTGTCCGTGGGAGTGCTGAGGGACAGCCGTGCCCTGTGAAGGGCCGAGAGGCGGCTGGACGAGCTAAGTGAAGATCGAGGTAGCCAATGCTGGCGGAGGGCAAGAGGGCTGTCCTGCCAGCTGTGCGAGGATCGGCGTCATTGAAGGGCGCCGAGGCGCCCTGCGAGCGTGAGCCGATAGCGAGCTGGGCAGGAGCTCTACATGCGTGGACAGCCAGTCACCGGGGAAGTCGAAGGTCACACGGGAGTCCAGCCCCACATGAGAGAACGGCGTCATTGAAGGGCGCCGAGGCGCCCTGCGAGCGTGAGCCGCTAGTGAGCAGGGCAGGAGTTCTACTTGCGTGGACAGACAGTGACCAGAGACGAAGGACAGAGTGTGAGTAGTTTCGGCCGAAACATTAATTAATGATAAGTCTGATCAGAAAATATTTCAAAGTATGTTAGTTTGTAACTTTAAGTTTAGCCTAGGTTATAATTGCTTAATAACCTATAGTCTTGGTTAAATTTGTTCTTCAAAATTATTTATATTTTTACTAGTATATTAACTAGCTCGTAATATTTCAATTGTAACTTCATAATCGAATTGGTTTTATATAATTTGTACTAATTGATCTACCATGAAATTAAACACCATTGTTTTTAATTACAAATTTATTGTACTACATTGTTTCGTCCTTAATTAAGACCCCTTTTCAGGTCGGGCGGAAGTCGCGCCCTACAAATTGGTGTCGAGGTGTGGGGTTAACGATTTCAAAAATTTTCTGAGTGAAATTGTGATTGAATATTTTTGATGGAATTTTTTTTTGAAAGAAAGATTTTTGAAATCGGGCACTCGCTCGGCTCAGTCGAGAGTGCCGCCCACGAATAATTGGGAAAAAGTTTAATATATATAGAAGGGAATTTTTAAGGGCCAATTTCTGAAAAATTGGGAAATAAGAATTTGAGAAAAATTTAAAGTGCATAAATTGGAAAACAAAAGTTTATGATATATAAGAGAGAATTCGGGCCAAATGTCGGGAAATTTTTGGAGAAGTAAAATTTCGGGAATAGATTAAGGAGAAAAAGTTTAAAAGATAATTTCGAGCATTTTTGAACAGAAGTTTGAAATAATTTTGGGAGCGCCGCTCGGGCATAAATTTAGGAAAGAATTTGGGTCAAGTAAGGTTTCGAGAAAATTTTAAGGATAACATTAGTAAACGATAAGTTTTGGAACCATTTTGATAGCTTTGAGCTATTGTGAATTTTTCTTTTTGCGAAGGAGCTAGGCCGTAAGGGCGGCAAACATGGCGTAGGGCCAGAAAGGGGGAGAGGGACAATACCCTCGAAAGCTTCAACGGATGATACAGGAATACCCAAGGTGGGGACACTGAGGTAAGCACAGAAGTGGGATTGACGATTTCATTTCAGAATTTCAGAGGGGAATTTATTTGGAGGTAAATAAGTTTAATTTTGGAGAGAGAAAAATTTTTTTTTTAAAGAGAAAATGTTGAAAATTTCAGAATAATTTGGGGTAGAATTTTATTTCAGAAAATGTACGAAATTTGTTTGAATTTTAAAATTCAAGGTTGGGATTACATATTTGTGAGCAAACATTTTATTCTCTATTTACTTTTGTGATCGAGGTCTAAATAGAAGTTGAAGGTGTTGAGAGGAGTTTTGGACAAAAATTTCTAGTATGTAAAATTTTTCAAAATATTAGTATCGGAAGCTTATAAACGTGTTTTATTAATCCGGGAGTAATTGGTGAAGCGTACGAGGTGTATCTATATAGATTCGAATATTGCAAATTTTGGGAAAACCCGGAACATCATTTTATTTTTGTTTTGCGTCTTGAGCCAGTATGGTGAATAAACTTGTATAATTTATGGGATTAATAGTTGAGGAATTTTTAAAGAATTTTGAATAGATTTTGGACCGGGGGTAGTTTTGACAAAACTTTGGAGCGAAAGGGGATTTTGAGTGAATTTTGGGGTCAGGTATTTTGAACTAAGTGCTGAGGTTGCAGACGAAAGGATCGCTGCTCTAGAGGCGTTGGTCGCGAGGTCCACCACGGGAGAAATAATACAAAATTTTAGAGACTGCTTTGGGAGTGGTCAGGGACGTCTAAGGAGGAGAGTGGGGGTGAGAAAGGGAAAACCTGAGGCTTCAACCAATAAAAAAGAAATGTGTGACAAGGGATCGGAAGGGAAAAGGAGGGTCAGTAAAGGGGAAGGACTGTGCCAGGCCCCCGGTGTAAGAATGAGAAGGAGGCCGAAAATGGAGTGTCTCGCCCTACCTGAGGTGGTTACACGGGGAATTGGCCGTTAGCGGCGCCCCGGTGACCATCGTGGGAGGGGTTTCTTCCCGAATTCGCCCTGCCGGGGATGGTGACACGGGGAATTGGCCGTGAGCGGCGCCCCGGTGACCCCCGAGCAGGGGAAGGCCTGGGCTAGGTCCTTAGGGTGAAAATAAGAAGAGCCTACCTAGGGTGGCGATACGGGGAACTGGCCGTTAGCGGCGCCCCGGTCACCATCCGGGAGGGGGCGGGAGGGCCTGTAAAGGTAAGGAACCGGTGTCAGGCCCTCGGAGTGGAAGGAAGGGATAACGAGAGGGAAAATCACAAGACAGGATAAAGGGTTGAAGGGTTGAACTAGCAGAGAAGCAAACCGTGGTGAAGTAGAAGGGGAAGAAAACAGTAATGTCGGACAAGAAGTAATATAATACGGAACCTTAAATCTTTGGAATCTATTTGTGGACTGAATCTAATATCGTAAATATAAACAGCTTGGCCAGGTGCAACAGCTAGATAGACTTGTAAAATTGGTTGTTAATGGAACCTCTTCTCCTGAAGTTCCTAGTTTATTAATTGTGTTTCTTTGTGTGATTTTCATTATATTATTCGTAATTTGGTCAATACCTGCTTTCTTTTTCCTCAACGTTTTTATTTTTTAACAAACTGTAAGGCGTACATTTTATTTTAATTTTATGAAAAATAATGTTCCGGGTTGGATAACGGTAGCGGCAGTCGTTCTGGGAAGCCTAAGGGATGAGGAACCACCACCGCCCAGGATTGGGACGGGGAACTCGAGATCGGGGTCGACCGCCGGGCCGACCGCCGAAGAGAAAATTCTTTAATTTTTTGAAGTCCGCGTGTAAATTTTGAACTATTTTTTAGAAAATCCCGAGACCTTTTTCAGGGAAAAATTTGAGCTAGCTTTTAGTGAGAATCTGAGACGGTTTTTGTGGAAAGAATTTTGAGTTATTTTCGAGCAATTTTGAGCCTTTTTTTTTGAAAAAGTTTTGAGTCATTTTTCGAAGGAAATTTTGAGAGACAGTTCTGAGGGAAGCATTTTGAATTATTTTTGAGGAAAATCCCGAGACCTTTTCCAAGAAGATGTTGAGCCATTTTTGGGAGGAATTTTTGAGTCATTTTGAGCATTTCGGAAGGGGAGATTCCAATGGACGAAGGAGGGAAAATCGGGCCCTACTGTGTGTAAGGGACCCGGAGGGGCAGGTCCTACTGTGTGTAAGGGGCCCGCCGTGACAAGACCCGTTAAGTCGGGGGGTCCTACTGTGTGTAAGGGGCCCGGAGGGGCAGGTCCTACTGTGTGTAAGGGGCCCGCCATGACTAACACCGAGAGGTCAGGGGGTCCTACTGTGTGTAAGGGACCCGCCGTGACAAGACCCGTTAGGTCAGGGGGTCCTACTGTGTGTAAGGGGCCCGCCGTGACAAGACAGGGGAAGTCGGGGGTCCTACTGTGTGTAAGGGGCCCGGACGGACACCTCTGCTAGAGATGTTTACGAAACCGTCATCCCCGGAGAAGAAAATTGGTAGCACCAGGGTGAGAAAATTGTGGAGTAGTCGTTTCCTATTTTCTTGGTGTGTAGTAAAGGACATTTGGAATTGGGGCTAACATATCTCGGGAGGAAGGCCCAGGTGGTCGGGAGGAGTAGCCTAGGAGAGAAATAATCGAAATATTTAGGCGATCACTATTTGGAATAAGTTACAAGCGCGGTAAATGCAAATTTTGGCTGTTTTAACGAGAAAAGTTTGAAGAGAAAATCCTTTAATTTTATGAAGGAGGGCGATGACACCGTGGACCTGAAGTGGGAGTCGCCTTGAACGAATTGGGGCCGTGGAGGGGAAGGTATCAGTCATCAGAGGGCGGTTAGATGCGTTAGAAGGTGACCGATACGCTCCCTTCTATGTGAGTTTAATCTACTTTATCGATGTATATCATGGCTACCGTAATTACGAGGCTACCCCCTGTACGCAAAGGTGTAGTCTCTCTAGAATTAAGCCTTAGATATAAGTGGTTCAGTTAGTTTTAAGTTGTGGATAAGTTCTATATGTAGTATAACGTTAAGTGACGGACCCCCGGGCGAACTGTAAAAGGATGTCTATGTCCAAGGACATAGACATCTTTTCTAAAACGGGGAAGGATGTAAGGGGGCTACGGCCCTTAGCGAATATTTAGCCTGTAATTTATTTGTTAAGAAAGTCTAATTTGTTGGAATAGAGAGTAGCCTCAGTAAACTGCTGAGTTAGCAGCCAGACAGGTTGGCGCCATACCTAGATCCAGTATAGTGAATATTGGCTCCTGAACAAGAGAGTGGGAGAGAGACAGACGCTACCCTGGGCGAGAGGAGAAGAGACGCGAGAAGGAGGCGGGCCTGTCGGTGGGTGAAGTGACCAACGGATAGGATAGTGTGAGTGCGTGGAAAAGAGGAAGTCGCTGTCGGTGTGTCTCCCACGGAAAGATGTAAATGTGTGGGTGACAGCGAGGACGCGGAACTAACGGCCGACGCGCGGGAGTCGTCCTGAGGCTGGCACGACAGACATAACGGCTGGGGGGTGGCCAGCCGGCCGCCCCTGCGAGCGGGGGCAGATGTGAACGCGTGCGAGAGACTGTGTGACTACCCCCGGGGCGGGTACAGGTGTGTGCCGCAGGCGTGTGTAGGTACGCGTTATGTGAAAGACAGTGTTAACGCGAGTGTGTGCAGGTGCTGCGAACTGTGTGCAGGTACATCGTGTATGTGTTCGGTGATGTGCTAAGGACCAGGATGCCGCCCTGCGGGCGGTAGCCGGTGTCTCGGGGACACGGCCAGCTTGCGGGCTGGGTGAGCCTGCGGGCTGTCTAAGAAGAGCGATGTGACCGTCCCGTGGCTGTGTGATCAAACGGGCGGAGAGGAGCGTCGACGAGCCGACCACGAGGGTGGCAAAGGACAGGCACGCGAGGGCCTGTCCGTGGGAGTGCTGAGGGACAGCCGTGCCCTGTGAAGGGCCGAGAGGCGGCTGGACGAGCTAAGTGAAGATCGAGGTAGCCAATGCTGGCGGAGGGCAAGAGGGCTGTCCTGCCAGCTGTGCGAGGATCGGCGTCATTGAAGGGCGCCGAGGCGCCCTGCGAGCGTGAGCCGATAGCGAGCTGGGCAGGAGCTCTACATGCGTGGACAGCCAGTCACCGGGGAAGTCGAAGGTCACACGGGAGTCCAGCCCCACATGAGAGAACGGCGTCATTGAAGGGCGCCGAGGCGCCCTGCGAGCGTGAGCCGCTAGTGAGCAGGGCAGGAGTTCTACTTGCGTGGACAGACAGTGACCAGAGACGAAGGACAGAGTGTGAGTAGTTTCGGCCGAAACATTAATTAATGATAAGTCTGATCAGAAAATATTTCAAAGTATGTTAGTTTGTAACTTTAAGTTTAGCCTAGGTTATAATTGCTTAATAACCTATAGTCTTGGTTAAATTTGTTCTTCAAAATTATTTATATTTTTACTAGTATATTAACTAGCTCGTAATATTTCAATTGTAACTTCATAATCGAATTGGTTTTATATAATTTGTACTAATTGATCTACCATGAAATTAAACACCATTGTTTTTAATTACAAATTTATTGTACTACATTGTTTCGTCCTTAATTAAGACCCCTTTTCAGGTCGGGCGGAAGTCGCGCCCTACAGTACTATATATAAATAACTAAATGAAAAATAAATTAAAAGTCTTATTTCTTTAAATATTGAAATAAAATTATATTTTTTCCAAATTAAATAATTATTTTTTAATCGATTGATTTATAATAAATTGATATTAAATTAGTAGTATAGGTAGCATGAATTAATATTCTAGATAGTGATTATATTTTTTTCGGATACATATAAAGATGAATATATTTTTATTTTAATATTATCCAAAATAAAAAACAAAACCTTTCTTTCCTCTCAAATATTCAAATGAAATACAATTCATTTTTCAAAATTAAAAATTTTTATTTGAACAATTTATTAGTTAGATATCAAAATAGGATTTTCAGAGTCCCTCTGGATTTTCTGCTTCTGCTAAAGTCTCCGAGAATGAAGCAAGCTTTGGATCTTCTCTTCACAAAGTAAGAATGCTTAGGGCTCGTTGTTATAGGATTTCTTTCTTCACGGAAAGAGCGGTCTCGTTCTTTCCTTAATTAGGCTGTTGTATTTAATGTGCCGTAGAAATTCTCTTCCAGCCTCAACGCCTTCCTCGCCCACCGAGGGATTCATCATCAACATTGGTACTTTAGCTATGGCTAGGGCTGAAATGTGCGTTGAATTTCATATTTAAGAGATTCTCTTTCGGCCATCTATTTCTAAAATACTAACGCACATCTCATAAACTTAGAATATCAGAAAGTAAAACTAAAAATAAATAAATAAAATATAGTAAAGGAATTGGGGGGATGCGCCAGTGCCAACAAATAAACAAATAAAATAAGATATAATAAAATATATATAATATAAATATATGATAGACCGATCCAACGTTCTTGATTTCTCAAAGTAAATTCTAAGTCTCCTATAAAAAAAAAATCAAAAATATTTTAATAAATTTAAGACAAAAGAAAGATGTCATATCATTAAAATAAGAAAAATATATTTTTCTTTAATCTATTTTTTTTTTTGAAAATAAAAATTAAATAAAATAAAAAAAAATTGAATTATATTCATAAAATGAGGAGATAAAAGTATTTAATAAAAATCTAATATATTTCTAAATGTTTGAATTCAAATTTAATATTTAAATTGTGATTTTTACAATTTTTTTCTAAAAGTTTTTTCTACTTAAAATTAAAAAATTCTCTAAATAAAAAATTATTAAAATATTTTAGTAAATGTAAATGTTATATAAAATCCCAATAATTTTGAAATGGTTGCTTTTGAGGATTGATTGCTGCTTGGATGGGAGTCTGTCGCCCGGAGCCTGCAGGCTCTCTTCGTGGGTCCATATGGAGGATCATGCTCGGTGTTTTCCAACTTAGGCCTCTGCTGGGCTTTCTAGATTTTAAGTTACTCTCTCAGGTTGCCCTTTGGACTAATCTTAGCTAGTTCTCAATGGAATGGTGCATGCGTTAGCTGTAGAGTCCAGCAGAGAGCTGAGATGGAATTTGCCGTCTTGTTCTCTCTATAAACGAATCACCAGGAGAGTCGACCAGATCGAAATGAACGGTTGAGGTCCAGGTGTCCTTTAATCTTAAGTTGCGATGCGTTCTCGGCAGATTACTTCGATCTCAGATAGTACAAAATAATATAAATGCCAGTGAAATTGGGTTTTGAGGTTTTTCTTCCGATAAATGACGCCAGGAGGAGGCGCCTCTACTTTCCGGATCTGCCCGGAATCTGTTTGTTATATTTATCTAGAAATTTATGCGTGATGATTGACAGAAAGATCCTCCTCTACCATTGTAAGTTTTTGTACATCTCTCTGACAGTCGTTGCAATTGCGCTTTCGGCAATTTAGGGAACATCAAGGCAGACAAATAGAGATGGTCTCTGCTTTTGGTGCATTTAGGGGGAGGGCCTCCTGTAGCCAGGGACTCTCTGCGATGCTTCGCCCACCTTACTGTCGATTCACATCATAATTAGTGTACCTACTCTTTTCGTATCTTTTTTACTTATGGAGAGTGGTGTAGGTTTTAGGTGAAACATGATGTTAGTTAATAGAGTAAGGGTGTGTAGTTTCACAGTGAATGAAATAAAACTCAAAGAGGTTTATACAAACTCAATATATTTCGGATTATTAGTCCATCATCAGGAGTTTACAAGTTAGTATTAACTTGTAAACTCCTGATGATGGACTAATAATCCGAAATATATTGAGTTTGTATAAACCTCTTGAGTTTTATTTCATTCACTGTGAAACTACACACCCTTACTCTATTAACTTTTCGTATCTTCTGATCTAGGCTGGGTAGGATCTCCGCCCCGGTCTTATTTACTCCGATCTAAATAATCAAATCGCCTTTTCACTGGCCGGATCCCGCGTTACGCGACTGCCGTCCAAAAAGTTCAAATCGTCGTTTTTGAATTGGAATTATGAGAATTTCATTTGAAGCGATTGACCCTTGAACTTGGACTTCGCGATTTATTAAAAAATAACGACAAATCCAAACTAGATTTCTCTATAATATAAATCAAATAATAATATAATCTGTCATTTGGATTTAATAATAAACTCTCTCACAATAATTTTTTTTTTTTAATAATTGTGTAAAAATAAAATAAAATAAATAATAGTTTCATATATTTATAATTATCCGGAATTTTATTTCCATTGATTGGGTTTTAAGAAATAAATGTTTGTATTAATTTTGTGATTTTGAGTGCTTTAGTCTTATCCTTTGTTATGAGGGGACCACGCCCCAGAAGATGGGTCTTGGCTACCTCTCTGTCTCACCTTAGAGACAATAAAGCGTTTCCATTAGTCAATTTTATCAGAGTATTTGAGGATAAGAGAAGTGCCCAGATCTCAATTTAATAATATGAAACATTTTATGAGAAAAAAATAATAATTAAAAACTTTATAAGAATATCTTCAAAATAATGGAAATTTTTACTCCGAATTCTAACATACTAAGGGCCGGTTGTATGTCGCAAAGTAAATGCTTTTTACCACTAACAAACGGTAGATGGTAAATGGAGGGACTGGGATGGCCAATCAGATGACAAGCACTGCCCTTAGGGCCGGTTGTATGTCGCAAAGTAAATGCTTTTACCACTAACACAGGGTAGATGGTAAATGGAGGGACTGAGATGGCCAATCAGATGACAGGTACTGAAAGTTCCTGTCATCTGATTGGCCATCCCAGCCCCTCCATTTACCATCTACCCTTGGTTAGTGGTAAAAAGCATTTACTTTGCTACATACAACCGGCCCTAAGCCTACTGGAATGTTTAGATTTTTGCAAATTCTAGGTCCTGTTGATGTTTTGTCCCATTCTCAACTTCACCCCTAACAAAAAAGTTCTATTCGATACCCACAGGATTTTTCAATTAAATCCTTCTAATGTTTAATGTGAAATGTTTCCTTGTCGCAGATTTTTTGCGTAAATAGGATAAAAAAATATTTTTAAGGGACTCTACAAGGATGTTTTATTCTCTTGAATTGGTTTTTATTTTTTATTTTTGTTTAACATAACAATACAGGATACATTTCTTATTTTAAAATTTTTAAAGTCATACTAGAAACATTTCGAACACTTTACATTATATCAAAATCAGCCATCTTAAATTTTTACATATCCAATTGAATGTATGAAAACAACTATCATAATTTATATGTATATATATGTATATAACTCTTAGTTTATTTTTTTTATTTTTAATGACTAAAATAGTAATTGGAGACTCGTAGAAGGTCCACACTGTTTCTTAAGCCAAGGTTTCCGTTTTGTATATAATTGTGGTTTGTGTGAAATTTGAGGTGTTTGTACTTGGTCCACACGCATACACTTGAATTATTTCACTCTAAAAAAATATAATCTGTGAATCAACAGGTGCTGAAGAAGGACTGTTCCGTCCGAAACCTTTGCAGCGCAAACGTACACCATATTAAATACACATAAAAAAACTACACCAAATAGTTTTCTTCTAACCTAACATCTGTTATAAATTTTTCCGAAACACCTCAAATTTCACACAAACCACAATTTAATGACTAAAATAAAAAAACTGAAATCATTTTAAAAAATTTTTCAAAACATACCTATTTAGAAAAAAATCCTTGTAAAATTCTTTAAAAATAAATTTTTAATATTTTCAAAATTAAATTATATAAATTATATTTCTTCATTTTTATTTTCAATAAAATTAAAACATTTGAAAAATTTTGGCCCGAATTTTGACTTCATCATTGGTCAAAACAAGCCTAAAATTAAACAGTTTATTGTTTACCTTACATTTATCATTTCCTCCATAGGAACATACTATATATACATTCATTCATTCTATATTCATACAAATACGGCTCAAGGCCCTTGGGGCCATTATATTATACATATTTAGTTTAGAATTGAAAATCTCCATGCTATTTGAAATATGTATCTATTAGTTTTTAATAAAATTGTAATTTGTATTTAATCGCTTCCCACTCTGCGTATTAAGGCCTTTCTTCCTCCTCAGGCTCTTCTTCCTCTACTTCATTCAGTCTTGGTTGTCTACCCTACAGAAGAATCTTATATTTATTTTTGCTCAACTTTGGTTAATTTTTATATTAACCCTTAACATTTGATTCCAAATAAATTGATATTGATACTAGAGAAATAAATGTCCTTGATTTGTAAAGTTTCTATTTAATTCTATTCTTTAAGTTATAATATATGTTACCTCTAATTCTTAGCAGCTTTCTCTAATCATCATTTCGTCCATTTCTTCATTCGAGGGTTACCTGCCAACCCTACCCTTAAACAGCCACGCGAGGGTTAGTTATCTTCACCGTTTTTTGCCTTTTTCAAAAACCTTTATTTATTTTTTTTTTTAATGAGTCTCATTTTATCTTAAAATCCTAAAATCTCATCATTAGCATATTATATTGTGTCTAATAAAATGTTCATTACACTACTCTGGATTATTTTAATATTCCAATTTTACACATATATAGAGGATTATATATTATGATAATATTTTTAAATTGATTTTGTTTTTTTTGGATACTTTAATTGAAGGAAATAAATAATTAACAAAATGCATGTTTTTTCCTTAAATGGTCTTATTATAAAACTTGAACCCCCTTAACCTCCCCTGAAGGATTTTATCCATAGCTTCCATGTTTCACTAATAGATACCAGATCTTTTAAGATGGGAAAGCGCTTATTTTGAAGACGAAAAAGTTAAATTAATCATTTATAATACAAAAATAATTATTAATTTAAGATTATTATTAAAATTATTTATTTTATTTCATCATTATTGAAAATAAACAAACCAAAATATTCGGAATTAAATGTAGTAAATCATTTAGTTGTTTTTAGGGTTCAGTTTAAAAAGTAAATCGGGACCTTATTAGTATCTGTCTAGTGCCTGTCGCTCTGTCAGAGCATTGTAGCACGTAAACTATGTACCAATAGGATCAAAACTTGAAATTTATAAGTTATATGTAAAATTTATTTTCTCCAAAATCAAAAATTGTTCAAACTAATTTTTTAAAATTTATCTCGATTTAAAATGACGGTGTGAGAGAGCTTCAAATTAAACATTTTTAATGGATTTTTGTATCTGTCAGCATTTAGAAATAGTTCAACTTATAATTATGAAAAAATTCCACATAATTTTTCATGTTTTCTTTATTAACAACAGATAGGATTAAATTTGATATTTCAAGTATTTTCAAAGCTATCGAATTCTCGGTATGCGATCCGACTCGCACATAGCCAGCTTATTTTTTTTTTATAATTTTTTCAACATTTATTAATTAAGAAAAAATAAAACCGACTTCAAAAAATTAAATGCAACAAATAAAATACACTAAAAGGTATAAAATAATTATTATCTTATTTAGTTACAACTAAACGACGAAACATTAACATGAAATTACTTTTTGAAGTCGGTGCCAAACATATACTTTTTATGAATCGCACTCGACGGATCTTACTTAGTACGTTTGGCGGGTACGCTCGCTTATAGGTATAGTTTGTTTGGCACCGACTTCAAAAAGTAATTTCATGTTAATATTTCGTAGTTTAGTTGTAACTAAATAAGATAATAATTATTTTAAACCTTTTGGTGTATTTTATTTGTTGCATTTAATTTTTTGAAGTCGGTTTTATTTTTTTCTTAAAAATTATTATTTTTTCTCTTTTTAGTGATGTTATTTATTAATAGTGATCATATCATCAGAACTTGACCAAATTAATATGACACCATCCCTAAGATACCCCTTTCGGATAAAAAAAGAATCATCGAAATCGGTTCATAAACAAAGAAGTTAGGCCTGAACAAACCTAACAAAAAAGGTCTAATACCAATGAAAAAAAAACGGGACCAATCGGAAGCTAGACTGAACCCGATGCAAAATATTTTTTCAAAATCGGTTCACTATTGGCGGAGATATGAGGTAACATAGACAAAAAAAAAAAAAAAAAAAAAAAAAATCAGTCGAATAGAGAACCTCCTCCTTTTTTGAAGTCGGATAAAAAATTAACAATCTTTCTTTGTTTATTTTCCAAAATAGGTTACTTTCAACGTGTCTAATTTCCAGGTAGTTATTACTTTTTAATTTAAAGGAAAAATAAAATAAAAATAAAATTTTAAAGATTTATTAATAATAATAATAATAATATTAGAATATTACATAGGTATCATATATTAAAATATTTCTACTATAAAAGATAGAATATTCTTGACAAATAACAAAAGATACAGGCAATTTTCAGTATGAATTGCAGTTGCTATCCAATAACAAAATCAACAGAGTTGTTAAATAGAGTAGAATCTTAAATAATTAAATTGAAAATGATCGATTAATGCTTCAATTTATTACAATTTTCAATAGATTAGTTTCATTTAGTTCAAGACATTATCAAATTTCACTTACATAGTACCAATATACTATATAGTAATTGAACTATTGATTATTTATTTATTGGTATATACTATATTTAAGTATTTGTTTTTCTTAAAACTGATTTAATTTTTGACCAAAATTAAAGTAGAAATGTGTTGCGGACTGTGAATCGTCCAGTTGCTTCGTAATTTAAATAAACTAAATTTCAAATTATTATTATTTCAGATGACTAGTTCTTTTCATTTCGTTTATTCTCGTAGAAGATTTTCCGACCGCCTATTTTATAGAAGGGACGATTTGTATTTTCATCAAAATTACGAAATATCTCTATTTACTTATTTATAATATTTATATAATATACAGTGTTGTTTTATTTTCGTATTTATAAATTATCTAAATCGTCTAAATTAATTAATAAATACAAAATTAAGGGCCCGATTATAGTCACGCTTAAATAATTGAATATTGAAGCCTTAAAGAAAGCTTAAAGAGATTCTTCAATTCTTTAACAAAAATCGAGTATGGTCATTACTCTTTACAAAATTGCTATCTCCATATTTATTAGTTGACGAAATAATAACAAAGTCGGACACAGCCTGGCTTCAATCAATATTTGAAAATTTTATATTTCTCTTATTTTTTTGCACTTCTCTCTTAATTAAAATTGAATTATCAAAGAATAGTAGCAGATTAAAATTAAATACAAAAGTGAAAACATGATTCCCTTCTTTTTATATAAATATACCTATACACATTGTAATATAGTTTTTAAGCGTGACCATAATCGGCCTATAAATAATATATTTTAGATAGAATACAAAAAAATAATCTATTAGACTTAGGTAATAGTTATATATAATTATGTTACAATCGATTTATCGGTCGAAGTTTGGTCCGAGAATGAATGGGAGAGTTTCATTTGATGATAAGAATGGCACAGGTATCTTCTTCTCTTATTTAAGTACTAAATAAGTATCCCTCAACTCATATTGCACGCGTCTATGGTTACTAACAATTTTATAAAAATATGACTTTAAGCTACGTCAGTTAGAAGAAAGTTGTTGATTATTGCTGTCTGTCTATGTCTAAAGAGTAGTAGAGTAGTAGTAGAGCTTTTAAAAGTGTCATTCCTTGTAGAATTGGACCGAAATGAATTGATTAATTGACAAGATTTAGTTTGCCAACCCTGAGAATAATTTCCCCAGGAAAAATGCAATGGAGTAGTGATAGTGATAGTAATCGCCGATGCTCTGAATCGAGTATGGCGCTTTAAGAAGAAGAATTAAAGGTCCCTTCCCCGTGGGTATTTCGGAGAGGGGACTTTAATCTCTGTTATTCAAAAAATTGGCGATTTTTAATACATTTTTGTCCGCCTCCGTAGTGTAATGGTCAGAACAACTGACTCGGGTTCGATTTCCGGCTATACCCAGACATTTTTTCTGTAAGTATAGGGTCTGGTAATAAAAATTAAGTGGGAGATAAATTTAACCGAATTTATCGCGCGGAGAATTTACCACTGCTCGAAGCCCCTAAAACCTTAGTAAATTGGATATTGAATTGTATCTAAGTTTCTGAGATTGGCTCGTGATCCCGGCTTCTTTTCCTTCTACTCTGTTCTTTTCACGATGGAGGGGCCAGCCCATACAGGCCTTTAGGGGATCCACCTTCTGGTGTATCTCCTTCTCACATCAATATCATTAAAAAAAAAAAAAAAAAAGACACTTCTTTTTAAGCATTCTGTGTTTAGCCCTCACATTTTTTGTCAATCAGGAGAACATTTGACTTGATTTTCTATTTTAATATTTTCCAGACAAGATCTTCGAAAACTCTTTTTGAGATTTCACTTTCACTCGTATTACCATTCCTTTCTTAATACCACTGAACCCCAAAATACATTCTCTGATTTTTAAAAAAAAGCATGAATGGATTTTTATTGACTTTGAATTAAATTTAAAATAAGAAAAAAAAGGATAGTTTTGAATAATTTGTCTATGTATGGTAGGTACTCATAATCATCTAATATATGTACACATTTTTATGATTGTTTTGTAAATTTTATTAAGAATAATGTTTTTCGTAATATTATTTTTAATTATTTCTTAAAAACATTAACCTTAACTTAGATCAGTTTTTCTTTAAATAGAACATTATCGAAGTCTAACTTCTTATGAGAGTGTGGATTCTCGAAAATTAATTATTTAACGCGAAAGAAGGAATATTACAATCGTGCGAGAGAAAACAAAAGAGAGCCCCCAGTGCCAGAATTTTTAAAAAATACAAATTTTGAAAATTTTACAAAAAATCAGTTTCTTATATATAACAAAATATATATGAAAATGTGTGTGCTTCAATCTTTTCCACTCACTATATATTCATATAATATCGCTTACCGACTGCATAAGAAGTTAGACTTCCTCGAGCGACACGACACTCACAGATTTTTTATTATTAATAGTACTAGAGATTATTTGATTGAAGAAGAAGAAGATGAAGATGATGAGAAGCAGAGGATTGTCTTTGAAAGAGTGACTAATGCCCTTCAATGTAAGCATCGACCAGCCAGCCAGCCATTCCTCGCCGCGTTCGTTTCCGCCGAACGTCTTGTTATTCCACCAGTAGGTTTGGAAGTTGGGACTGGGTGTCGTTGGCGTCGGCTTCGCCGTGGTTGGTGTGTCATGAGGGTTCGGCGAGGGCACAGGAGCAAGGGCCATCGAGCAGAAGTCCGCAGGGGGGTGGGAAGATCGCCGGGGGTGGCATGGGGGCTGGCCGTGCAGGCGGTCGCGGTTTCAGCAGCTCTGCGATGCTGTACGGACTGGGGGTGGATGGCGTGGGTGGCGATGCGAGGACAGGGATTGTCGCTGACGGGGGTGGTGGAGGCGGAGGCGGGGGTGGCACGGGGGCTGCCGGGCCCGGGGGCGGCGAGGCGAATGCGATGGCCTCGCTATGCCGGAGGATCCGGTTCACCGAAGAGACGCTCGGAATGGCCCTTGGCTCGCAGACCCGGTGCGCCAGCAACTGCTCGCGGATTTCCCACGCGAACATTCCCGGGTTCTCTTGCTTGAAGCGGAGGATCTTCTTCACCACCGTCGGCGTCGCCACCTGCTGCAAGAGACAAACCAACACAATTAGAACTTGACCTCCCTATTCGCTACTTAGCTAGGAAGAAACACGAATTCCTACTACCTACTAGGTATAATTAATAAAGGAATAAATTCCTATCCAGATTCAAATCAAACTTTTCTTCTTTTTGTCTAAAGCGAAATTTAACTAAAGAATTCAGACAGAAAGATCCCTCAATATGTTATTGACTGCTGAGGAATATATATAATATATTGAGGCCACCCTGTATAGATAGAGATTACAGAAAAGTGATATTTCAACTTTTTTCGACTTTTTTTTCATCAATTTCCTTCTCTTAGTTTAAATCGATTTTTTATGCTAGAAAGTGGTTTAAGACCTTTATCATGGTCTTAATTAGTCGTTCATAGGAAAAACAACCCTTCCCCTTCTCCCATCTCTCGCTTCGTACACACACAAAGTATTTAAAGAATTTTTGTAATTCTATTGCTAACACTTGTCCTGTTGTAAGAACATTAATCAAGGAAAAAATTCCTTCGTTCGGAATTTTTTATTATCTAAAAAAAGAAAATAATAGAATGTTATTCATTCATTTTATTTATTTTTATTTTTTTCTAAATAATTCATTTATGATATATGTAACATAAATATGAATTTTTCTTTTATTATTTATTTATTTAGAATCAGCTTGAATTTACATATAGCTTTAAGTAAATTTGATGACAATGTGCATATGAATAGATCCGGTTTTCATTACCTTATAACTTTAATCAAAGAAATTTCGACAATGGATAATTTTGAGAGACATTTCGGGGTTTCATTCAAAAATAACATTTTAATTATTCATCTCCAAACTTTCACCCTTTTATTAGATCATCTTTAGGGCTTTGAAGTTTGATCACCGTAGCTCAAAATTTTCATAATCGATCTACAAATTTAAACAATTATTGTTGAATCTTTCTAGTCATCATTTTCTTAAGCAGCCTCAGAGTGGAGCTTCGATGAACAAGCTTCAAAGCCCTAAGATGATCTAATAGAAGCTTGAAAGCTTAGGGAAAACAATTTAGGTGATAATTTTGACCAAAACAAAAAAAAATGACAATTTTGCAAAAATTTACATCGGAATCAGATTCTATTCTTTTAATATTTTTATTTCATCTGTAAATAATAAATATTCTGCATTTTTAATAGTAAAAGTATTATCAAAATGTCATAGCATTATGAGTAGAGACCGGATTTTTATGCAGTAAAAAGTGCCAAAATATGCCATAAAATATGCAGTTAAAATGCCGAAATATGCAAGTAATATGCAGAATATGTTTAAATATGCAAATATATGAAGTAAAAAAGGGCAACATAAATTTTTTATGCACTAAAAAATTAAAATTGAACACAAAATGACTATTATATTTGAAGGAGTTTTATGAGAGGAATAAAATGATAAAGTAAGCTATAGACACCAAGAGTCTAATATCTACTTTTATTGCATAAAATATTGCACAAAATTCTCGTTACATTTAATATAGGTAATATTATTAAAAAATCTTTAAACTCAAAGAAATAATAGATACACTTGAATAAAATAAACATAATCAATTTATAAATATGTTTCAAAAGTGTAAACGAAAAATACGGGGGGGGTAGTTTTATTTAACAGACACGATTGTATTGTATTGTATTGCTTTTATTTTTTACCACATATTAACAAGCTTTTCTTATTGACTCACAAATAATAAATTAATTAAATTATGCAAATAGTTATAGTTAACTGGCTATAATAATCTAATCTCTACAATAATTTCACACACACACGAACACTCAATGTCCAAAATGGACTATAGTTCCCGAAGGCCGTTAAAAAAAAAATAATTCACAAATGATCTCAAAAATAATTAAAATTTGTTTGTAATTGTAAATAATTTATCTTTACAAGTGTCCTCCTGTTTTATTTCTTCTTTTTTTCATTCTTTCTCCAAAAAGTTACTTTTAAAACATCTGTATTTGGCACGAAATGTGCAATATTTGACAAAAATCTTTCAAACAAGTAATTTTATGCAACATTCTTCAAATATGCAATTTTATTCAATATTATTCAAATATGCAATTTTATTCAATATTATTCAAATATGCAAAACTATGCAGTATAAAATTTAACCCACAGTATC
Source organism: Forficula auricularia (assembly GCA_024734495.1). NCBI lineage: Eukaryota > Metazoa > Arthropoda > Insecta > Dermaptera > Forficulidae > Forficula > Forficula auricularia. Next base: position 16,963,345 of record JALMQS010000149.1, read on the forward strand.
CTAGATGCATGATTCGGATAGACAATTGATCTCCTAGGTCGTATATTTCGGCGAACAAAATATGCAATTGCATAGGAATCCCGTCTCTAATTATGAGTTAAGAAGAAATGGGGATTACGAATCGACTTAAGGCACCCGGATATACAAATTTTTCGTAAAGTTTTTTATTTAATATCAAATAATGAATGATATTGACTTCTACTATATGTATATATATATATATATATTATATATATATATATATGATAATATAATGAGAATTATTAGTATTTAACAAAGAGAAACAAAGAAGTTGTCCTCTGCTTGGATGCAAATAAACATACACACATATATATCGAGATGATATATCTGTATATATATATTATTTATTTGTTTGAGACTATAGTTTCGAAGACTTAGTCTTCATCATCAGTCTTTTTTAATTATACCCTCACCGACTCCCTCGACTCGCTGGCTCATCGAAGAGATGTCTCCGCCCTTTCCCTTTTCTATAGATACTATCACGGCAGGTGCTCTGATGAGATAAAATCAATAATTCCCCCAAAGCATGCTTTGCACGCAGCACACGTTTTAGCCGACTCCCAACACTCTTTCGCGGTCAAATTAGAAAAGTGCCGGACCACTTCATTCGCGAATTCATATATCCCCATGACTTCAAGGAACTGGAACTCTCTCCCAGCCTCTATCTTTCCCAGCACCTATGATCTTCAAACCTTCCAAAACCAGGGTGCATAGACACCTACGTCTACACCCTCTCACTTAAACAACTTTCCCTTCTCTTCGGTAATGCAAGGGTCTTTCGAGATCCATAGGGGCTACATCTTTACTGGTGCACCCCTTCTTGCATTCGATTGCATTAAAAAAAAAAAAAAAAAAAAATTATAAATGTTGTTTTTCATGGAGTCAATATCGTATAGAATCTATTCTAAGCTGACCACCAGTGAAGGAACATCAAATTTTCAATATCCATACGATATTGACTCCATGAAAAACAACATTTATAATTAAAAAAGACTGATGATGAAGACCAAGTCTTTGAAACTATAGTCTCAAACAAATAAATAATATTAGTTGAATAAAAGATTTCACTGTCGATGGTAACAGAATTGTTTTTATTTTAGGTTAAAAATAAAATGAGAGATGTAGTCTTCTCTTTTTAAATAAAATAATTTTTAATTATTTCTAGAGACTATAGTTTCGAAGGCATTGCCTTCATCATCAGTCTGTCACAAATATTTCCGTATTTAGTTACATTCAAATTAAGATTTATACATTGAAAATTTTGAAAAATATAATGTTTTTTTCATGTTTCCTCTTGGGAGATTAGAATGTAAAATATTTGTGATAGACTGATGATGAAGGCAATGCCTTCGAAACTATAGTCTCTAGAAATAATTAAAAATTATTTTATTTAAAAACAGAAGACTCCATCTCTCATTTTATTTTTTTAACCTAAAATAAATAATATATACTAGTATATACAGATATATCATCTCGATATATATTGTGTGAATGTTTATTTGCATCAAGCAGAGGACAACCTCTTTGTTTCTCTTTGTGAATCAACAACTCTGCTACTCTCGGTAAAATAAAAACTTTTCAATTAGTATTTAAAACAATCTCGAGTCTATCTAGTCCATTTTTTTTCTATACTACTATTGTGGGCTGGCATTCAGGCAAGTCGTCAGAGAATATTTCCCTCTTCTTATCTTTTGATATGTTGTTGTTTTGTTGCGGTTGCAATTGATTGAGCGATCTTGTTTCCCTCTCATTAAAGCGTAAAACGGCTCCACCGATGTATTTTTACGACCAAATCTCGGCCCTCGTTTCCTTTCACCTGCACATCGCATCGCCTCTTACCTAAATGGCCAACCGAGTTCATTTTTGCTTGTAATTTATTTCTTCATAAATTTACGATTCGTTCAGCTAAACAGACAGCAGATGCCTAGAAGATGATAAACAGACGTCTCTATCTCTACGAGTGTAAGCTTTTACTTTCTCAACTTTTTTTGTCTTCTTTTTTATCTGCTTTCTTCCTACTTACTCCTTGATATCTATTGATTACAGACTTTTTTGTTTTTATCATCGCGCACCATCAAATGCTTATTCCTTTATAATTACTCTGTCCCATTCTTTTCTTTTTTTCGTTTTTAAAAAGTGGAAAGCATTAACTAATTGTAAAAAATGGGTCTCGCAATCAATTGGATTGGATTTTTTCACAAAAGAAAAGAAAATGTCAAATTGATATTTATGGCCCGAGTGAAATCAATTATCCCATCTTGTCAGGTGGTTTCGATTTCCGACCTCACAGGCTAACAAGAGATAAAACTCACACACACAAACAAACCACAATGGAATAGTATTTGACGATCTTCTTCATTAATATTATTATCGCATTTTGTCAGTTTTGAACTTTTTTTTAAAATATTTATTTGATTAAATTTCTATTCATTTTTACGTAAAAACAGTGATTTTGAAAGTTACTTACTATTTAAAATATAATATTTTCATAGGCATCAAAACTACGTGTGGATTTTAAAGGGTGGGGGGCGTTAGTTGGCAAGCTTCGCAATTGACTGAAACTAATTGAAAACATTTTGATTTAGCTGAAGGCGAATCCGAATTAGTATTATGGCTCACTGTGGAGTGTAAAAAAGTAGATTTTGCTTTGATTTTTTAGCTGAGTATTGCAGCATTTTATTTATAGGAATATTTTTTTCAGATTGATTGAAACTTTGGTGATTGAATTGTTTATTATAACTTTTTTAAATAAGCCATATAATGTACTATTTAATATGTATATTAATAACAAATACACACAAATTCACGACGTTTCGGTCACTATACATCTGTGATCTTTTTCAAGTATGAGTTAGCTCGGCAATGGTCTGCAAGCAACAATTGCGTTTATGTATTGTATTTGTTAGTATTTTAATAAATAAATATATTAAACAGTGCATAATGTGTTTTATTTAAAAATCTTAATAGAGAAATATTTTTTAAAACATTATGATTGAGTGGCAACGGGAAACCACCCCTGTGATCAATTCACCCAGGGAAATTTCTATGAAGGGGATGCTTTTCATAGTAATAAATTAAACTAAGAGAGTATGTTTATTGGGAAACATTATGTAAATTAAAATTAAGAGGGCTTTTTGTGGGGTTGTACAGAAATGAAAGATTTAAAAGTTGTTATAAACCTAAATATATTTCGGGTTGTTATCTTATCATCAGGATTACCTACATATATTTATTCATACGTTCATTTTGAACGTTATAAATTAAATCAATTGGTTCATGATTCCAATTTTAATGAAATTCTATCAAGGAACTCGTTTTGTCTCTTTGGGCTTAAAAATTAAAAAAAAATATTTTTAAGGGCCTTTTTCAATAGGAATTCGTTTTTCAATCATATTCAAGGGTGAAATTGGGTGAGGACAATTATTGTAAAGACATGATTTACATAAAAACATAAAATTGTTTAAGGGGGTTAATTATATAATTTTGTCTTTTTTTTTGTTTTTAATTCAAAGAACTTGAAATGGTAGATCAAAAGGGGCTGTTGAATCCCCCTTCAGCTGTCGAGGCTCGGGGGACAGACAGATAGACAGGTGAAGTTCAGATTTATCAGTTTACCCCCACCACACACACACACACACACACCGACTCTAGTTATGGGGTATCATATTTAAACAAACGTTGAGAAATTATTATCATTAGCATTATTTATTTCCATCGATTCCAAAATCGAATTTGTTCTTCTAAATTAATATATATAATAATATTTAAAAGATTAGAATAAGGGAAGAGTCGCCATAATGTGCTGGCTGACCACACATGCCTTAATAGACAAGTCCCATATCCTTTGAAAGGCCTTGACTTGAAGTACTTTTTCTTACTATACATTCGAATCGTAATTTAGGAGTTTTTTAACCTACTTTGTTCGAGATTGTCACAAGAAATAAATAAAAGACTGACACCCAATTGTATTTCTTTTCTAATTTTAAAACATCGCTCGGAAAATTTTTATTAGGAAGACCTAAAAACACCTGAAAAAAGTGATTATTTCGCTTGGTAATTTTGAACAAAACCCATGCTTAAGATCTTTAATTTCTTCAGACGATAATTATAACTCCAGTTTTAAATTTAATTTATTTTTGAGTTATGTAAAACTTTTAAATATTATGAAGCAGAGCCTTCCAAATTCAGATATATATAAAACATTCTTTAAATCTATACTTAATCAATTTAAAAGTATTTTGTTTAATTTTAGTTACTAATAAGTAATTTCGTGTTAGTGAATTTAGAAAATTTGCAAACGTGCTTGTTTCTGGAGAAGCCATGTCTATACTTTCTTCCACTTAGGGCTTAAATCAAACAGATAGATAAGAGATCAAGACGTGGGTTTTCGTTAAAATTTTCCCACAATTAAAAATTTGAAAAATTATTGAATTAATAAAAGCCATTGTTGTGAATGTGGACATGGGTTAGGGAGTGTTCACTCAATGTCCAAATGTTATAAATATATAATTTTAAGTTTCGTAAAAATTAATTGCTACGAGATTCCTGATTTTGTCGAAATTTTCGGAAATGCCATCGCCAGTAAAAGAAAAGCAATTAAATCCCATATCAAGGTGTGCTCTCTTTCTCTTTGATTGTAATAGGTGAATAGGTTGATTAGGAGGGACGATTCCGAATGCGAGTTTGCAGATGGGCCCCTAATGATAATTTTAAAACGATCAGAGGATAAATTTCGAGGGCAGTGAGCCAGTGGCCCTTAATAGTCCCTGGGCTAATTTGACCTGGCATCAGCTGATTATTTACCTTGCTCTATTCTCTCTCTCTCTTGTGGCTGTTTTTAAGCTCATTCCAATCCATATCGATTTCTCTCTGTTTTTTTCTTCGTTTTTTCAAGTCCTCTTGGGAGGATAGGTGAGTCAATTAAAACAATATCATTGAAAATGATCTCAATTTCAATCGAAATTAATTTTTTTAAATTTATAAAATAATTATTATCTTATTTAGTTACAACCAAACGACGAAGTATTAACATGAAATTACTTTTTGAAGTCGGTACCAAACAAACTATACCTATAAGCGAGCGTACCCGCCAAACGTACTAAGTAAGATCCGTCGAGTGCGATTCATAAAAGGTATATGTTTGGCACCGACTTCAAAAAGCAATTTCACGTTAATACTTCGTCGTTTAGTTGTAACTAAACAAGACAATAATTATTTTATACCTTTTAGTGTATTTTATTTGTTGCATTTAATTTTTTGAAGTCGGTTTTTATTTTTAACCGACTTCAAAAAGGAAGGAGGTTCTCTATTCGATTGAATTTTTTTTTTTTTTTTTTTTGTGCCTATGTTACCTCATATCTCCGCCAATTGTCAACCGATTTTGAAATTTTTTTTTGCATTGGGTCCAGTCTAGCTTCCGATTGGTCCCATTTTTTTTTCGATTTTTTTTCATAGGTATTAGACCTTTTTTATTAGGTTTGTTTAGGTTTGTTTAGACCTAACCTCTTTGTTTATGAACCGATTTCGATGGTTCTTTTTTTATCCGAAAGGGGGTGTCTTAGGGATGGTGTCATATTAATTTGGTCAAGTTCTGATGATATAATCACTATTAATAACATCACTAAAAAGAGAAAAATAAAAAATTTTAAGAAAAAAATAAAAACCGACTTCAAAAAATTAAGTGCAACAAATATAAAAATACACTAAAAGGTATAAAATAATTATTATCTTATTTAGTTACAACTAAACGACGAAATATTAACACGAAATTACTTTTTGAAGTTGGTGCCAAACATATACCTTTTATGAATCGCACTCGACTGATCTTACTTAGTACGTTTGGCGGGTACGCTCGCTTATAGGTATAGTTTGTTTGGCACCGACTTCAAAAAGTAATTTCATGTTAATATTTCGTCGTTTAGTTGTAACTAAATAAGATAATAATTATTTTATACCTTTTAGTGTATTTTATTTGTTGCATTTAATTTTTGAAGTCGGTTTTTATTTTTTTTCTTAAAAATTTTTTTCTTAAAAATTATTTTTATTTTCTCTTTTAGTGATGTTATTTATTAATAGTGATCATATCATCAGAACTTGACCAAATTAATATGACACCATCCCTAAGACACCCCCTTTCGGATAAAAAAAGAACCATCGAAATCGGTTCATAAACAAAGAGGTTAGGTCTAAACAAACCTAATAAAAAAGGTCTAATACCTATAGAAAAAAAACGAAAAAATGGGACCAATCGGAAGCTAGACTGGACCCAATGCAAAATTTTTTTTCAAAATCGGTTGACAATTGGCGGAGATATGAGGTAACATAGGCACAAAAAAAAAAAAAATTGAAGTCGGTTAAAAAATAAATAAATTCGAATTTACTCTAATATTTTCTTTTAAGTACACTGAAGTGCAAAAAAATCGATCCACCAATAAAAACTTTATTAAATAGTAAATCATTTTTAATTTTTATTTTACAAGGAACCATACATTATTGAAATTATTGCTTAATGCAAGTGTACTTGCCACTTGTCGTTGACTTAGCCCTTGATTAATTAGGTACACAATTTGAACTGCTTGAACTTGAGAAATATCCATTTTGTATATTTTATCTTTTTCTATCAATGATGCTTAATTCAAAATTATTCATTTTATTGATATTTCAAATGGAATTTGATCTTTTATTAAAACTTTATTTAAATTAAAGTAAATTGAAAAAGTATGATAATTTGTAATTGTATCTTTAATTTCAATTATATTTTTTATAAAATTCAAAAATTATCAACAATATTTATTGAATATGTTAGTTTAAGAGTTTATGAAACCGATTATATGAATTAAGTGGATATTGATGAGACAGTCCAAAAAAAGAAGATAATTTATACTATCTTTTTATTTTTATTCAAAAACCGACGTTTCGGAGGCTATTCCCTCCTTCTTCAGGGTTTTGAAAAGTCAGTGAAGGAAATCCAATGCGACATTCCCCTCTGTCTCCTCTTTCAGTGGCAGTAACAAGAATATATTGTATTTCATTCTCAGCAGAATTATAATGTTATGACTTTTCAAAACCCTGAAGAAGGAGGGAATAGCCTCCGAAACTTCGGTTTTTGAATAAAAATAAAAAGATACTATAAATTATCTTCTTTTTTTGGACTGCCTCATCAATATCCACTTAATTCACTTATCAGTCCGTCTCCAAAAATTACTCCAATCTAATTATAAGAATATTTGTTAAAATTTTAAAAACAATTTGCTATTTAATAAAGTTTTTATTAGTGGGTCGATTTTTTTTGCACCGTAGTGTATAATCTAAGTTGAAAACTAACTTAAATCATTTGAAATTGTATGCTATCTTCATTTAAGATATTACTCATCTTGCTTTTATGTAAAATGAGATTTCGAAATATGGTATCAATAAAAAAAAAAAAAACATTTTCTGACAATCTTGAAACCAAAAATTCACAAATACATTTGAATAATAAGCGCCTCTCTAAAGAATTTTTGCTTTCCTGATCATTAAGAGTTTTGAAAATTATAAATTAAATAAAAAATTTACCGTAAATTCATGAAAGCTTTAAGTAAATACCAACCGCCCCTGCGAAATTTCATCAATGTCTTCTGTGCTTTTGGAGAGAGAGAGAGAAAATAAAAAAAAACAATTCTTAATTTTTATTTTGAAACTTAGATAGCAAGGATTAATCATTGTCGCTATTAAAAACCCTGATAAAAATCGATAGTAAATCTTCATCTGCAGTTAAAGTTTTTGCAATAAAAAAAACAAATAAATAAAATTTTCATTCTCTAATATATAGAATATTTCGAGGGAGAGGAGAGAGAAATGTTTATTATTTATTTTTTGCTTGCAAGTCAATTACCGGGGCGGGGGCCGCAGCCCCGTGAAGTGCCTTTCAGTAAACATTGAGCCAGAGATAATAAAAGTCAGATACGGTCAGACGGTTCGTCAATAATAAATTAAAAACAAGATCACGTTGATAATGTTGTTATCTAATTTAGTATGATATTAAGATGAGACCATAATACTAGTATATATGTTATTTTTTGTTTTTGTTTTATTATCCTTCATTATTTGTTTTTTTTTTGTTCTAATGTAAGAAAAAACAATTAAAGAGTTAATTCCTTAGAGAGAGAGGACAAGAAAAAATAAATGGGCAGGAGGATATGAAATGCTTATGATAAAAAATTCAATAGAAATGATTATCTATAATTTTTTCCGGCTTATAAAAGCATTAGTGACGTCATAAATTATAATTTAACATTTAAGGGTTTTTAGACATAAAAAAATTTAGTTATATATACTTGTATGTATATAGGTATATCGTTTTCAATAGCATCTTCCTATTTTCTAAGCTGATTCAGGAGAAGCATAACAGTTTTTGTTTTGAGTTAAACTCCATTTTAGCTTGAGCAATTCGTGATTTAATTTCTTTTTGGATTCTCCCATCCGATGTAATTTTACTTCCTAGTTAGTGGAATTCCTTAACTCCTAGGTTTTTTTTCCAATTTATATACCTACATTGCTGTCTCGTTTGTTCTTTCTTTTTACAAACTAGGATCTTGGTTTTGCTCTTTTTACTTTACCATACAGGGTATGGTCAAGTATTGTAATCGTGCATGAAAAAAGTGTTTTTTTTCCTTCTTTTTTTCGAAATATCTCAAAAACGGCTTAAACTATTTCGATTAAAAAAATTGAGCGAAACCATGGCATTTCGCTCTACAAAAAAGCCCTGATAAGTGAACATCGAAAAAATTATATTTTTTGAGATAATAATTTTTTTGTCAAAATGTCTGTTAGTCTGTCTGTTAGTCTGTGCGTTACCAAATTTTGTGGACGAGCTAGCTCAAAAACTAGTGTGAATATCGAAACCAAATTTCACACGTAGTTTTGGTCCATTGAGATTAAGAGCGGATTAGATTTTGGTGCATATCGACCCAAAATTAAGGGGGGTGGAGGGGGGTTAAAAATTAAAAATCTAGGCCATTTGACCAAACTCAACCAAATTTTGTACATAATCATTGGGACCCCAGAAGTCTAAAAATGGAAAAACTAACCGCCCAAAATGGGGGGGGGGGTACTGGGTCAAAAAATTAATATCTAGGCCACTTGACCAAACTCAACCAAATTTTGTATACATAATCAGTGGGTCACCAGAAGTCTAAAAATGCAAAAACTAACCGCCCGAAATGGGGGGGGGGTCCAAAAATGAAAATCTTGGCCATTTACCAAACTCAACCAAATTTTGTATACATAATCAGTGGGTCCCCAGAAGTCTAAAAATGCAAAAACTAACCGCCCGAAATGGGGTGGGGGGGGGGGGGTGTAGGGTCAAAAATTAAAAATCTAGGACATTTGAGCAAACTCAACAAAATTTTGTATACATAATCAGTGGGGCCCAAGAAGTCTAAAAATGCAAAAACTAACCCCCTCCTCTACATGATTATAAATAATTTTATTAAATATTAAATATAAGTGAGGTGGCAGGTTGTATGGTAAAGTCAAGTGGATGGCCACATCAGAACACGTCAGCTTATTTATTTTTATTTTTATTTCTTCTATTCGAATTCATGTTGTGTTTTCAAAGGATTTGTAATGTGGTGGTTTCCATTGCCTTCCACATGGCGTAGATGTTGAATAGGACCGCTGATCCTATATCCAGGGAAGTCGGAGATAAATTTAACCTAATTTATCGCGCGGAGAATTTACCACTGCTCGAAGCCCTAAAACCTTAGTAAATTGGATATTGGATTGTATCTAAGTTTCTGAGATTGGCTCGTGATCCCGGCTTCTTTTCCTTCTACTCTGTTCTTTTCACGATGGAGGGGCTAGCCCATACAGGCCTTTAGGGGATGGACCTTCTGGTGTATCTCCTTCTCACATCAATATCATAAAAAAAAAAAAAGGTGAGGATATAAATGGGTAGCTGGATACTTTATAATAATTTTAGCACATAACACGTTTTTATATTTGAAAAAATTTTGATATTTGCGTTGTTAGGGCACTTGAAAACCCTGACTGCTGATAATAGTTTCGTTTCGTGTTAGGGTGTAATGCTCGCTTAAAAAGACAAATTGATTTAGCCAAGACAGAAGGAGAAAGCGAGTGTGTGAGTTAAATAAGAGGGCTTAATCGTTAATCACTTGAGAGGGTGGTTGATCTTAACAGGAACTGGAAGGTGGCGGCTGCCTGGGCAATTAACCCTTGCGCGATCAATCGCACTGAATTATTCACTCGCCACGCGATCCGATCGGTCATTTAGAAAATTATTTAATACACGACGATCAAGAGGATAAGAGCAAGAGGCACCCACGACATAAATAAAGGTGTAGATCCGAAGGGAGATAGGGGTTGGACACCCCCTCTGGTGTTGAAGGCACCAATTTATCAAAGGAAACGACAACGGAACACTTTTTTCGCACTTCCCAAACATACACTCAACAAACGGATAGTTAATTATTCAAAAAATGAATCGTTGTCTCGAGGCGATAGCACGAGGACGAGACCTTAAAAAATTCTATATATCGAACAAAAATTTTTTCATAAAAAAATCATGTATACCTAACCTACCTATTGAGGTCAAAAAGCGCCAATGGGTTTCGTTCATAAGAAGAAAAACTGTTTCACTTATTCGTATTGCAATATAAATTCAAGAAGAATGGAAGGTTGTTTATTAAAAAGCAATAAACACTTGCCGGTGCCTTAAATATGGTAAAGTTAATTTAGTCTGACTATCGAGAGAGGCTAAACCGATATATCTAGGCCAGTGTTCCGCAAAGTGTGTGCCGCGTCACACTGGTGTACCGTGGTCATTAGTTGGTGTGCCGCAGAAAAATGTCAAGTTTTATGAAGATAATGCACCTCCACATTTCTCATTAAACATTTTTACTTTATCCAATGCGAAGCATGGGAGAAAGTATTGGAATCGCTCTCGCGGCAAGCGCGACTTCAAAGGGTCCTCAGGTAATGACTACGGAACCCATAGACTCAATTAAGGTCACAAATTAAAGTATTCAATGAGATTGAATTTTAGCACGTGACGGTTTTGCCAAAAATTACCTGGAATCTCGTCGAGAGACCAAAAAGTGCCATTTTTTTTGGAAGTGCGTGCGGATGGATGGATGGATGTGGATGTATGTGTGTTATCGTTTTTTTCGTCCACGATTTTTTCCACACCATTGCGCCGATTGAAATGAAATTGAAAACCTACCATCAGTTTAACAAAATGAAGCGCTGATTAGTTTTTGGTACATATCGGTCCACAAACATTAGTACTTTATTTCGGTACTTTTTTAGTTTTTTCTAAATATCTTGAAAATGACTTAACCAATTTTGATGAAATTTAATATCCTAATTAAGTACCTTGGGGACCACAAAAAAGGTTAAATAAAGTTTTTAGTAAAATTATATTTTAAAGTACTTTACTCAAGAACATATTAATATTTCAAATGAATTTGGATAAAGTTTAGCAACGATCCGTTGCAGTTTATTTCATATTATTTTGATTTGAATAATAAATAAATATTAAATAAACATTGGTTTTTACTTTAGTGTGCCTTTAAAAATTCTTGATTTGCTAAGTGTACCTTGAACACAAAAAGTTTTTCGGAACACTGATCTAGGCAGTAATTTAACAAAATATCTTAATGTGAACTCAAAGTCGATAAAGTTGCAGGGTGACTTATAATTCTAAAGGGTTCTTTTTATTAGAAAAAAAATTTAAGCTCAAGATTAAAATAAAAATTGGTTTTCTTTTGAATTGTAAGACGAAGAGCCTGAGATGAGGTAAATTGTTTGTTCCTAATATGAAACTCGGTTCGCTTCTTCTCAACAAAAAATCAGCAGGGAATGAAATTCGGTTTGTTGTTTTTTGTTGTTGCTAAATGTTGTCCTTGTTCCATTTGTTTAATCGCGCTAATGGAACATTAATCGGTAAAAGGCTCTATTGGTTCTGCTTCTGGTTATTCCATTCCAAGAGCAGCCATCCCAGGAATGTTGCTCTTAATAATCGCTTAAAGACATTATTAGGGCAAGCGAGAGGGGCAAAAAAATAAGAAAAGAAAAATGCTTCCTTCACATTAGAGTCTTTTATATGTAAATGAAAAGACGTAAAAAATTAACGATCTGTTTATTTTGTCCCATATAGATATATTTATGCATACTTCATGCATTCGTTCTTACATACACATTCATTAAAAAAATAAAAAATAAAATAAAATTCTTAATAAATTTTACAGATTTTTTTTTCTTTTTCTATTTCAAAAACTTTATATAATATTAAATCTCTTCAATTAATTAATCTATACGCGGAGGAAAAAAATCTCATATTGATTCAATGTATAAGCCAACCTTTTAATTAAAAGAAAAACTAATGATAGAGTTGGCAAAATGGCGTTTAAATAAATGGCTTTAATTTTTTCTCAATTAAAAAATCCACTTTTTTACTTATGGAAAGTGGTGTAGGTTTTAGGTGAAACATGATGTTAATTAATAGAGTAAAGGGTGTTAGTATTAACTTGTAAACTCCTGATGATGGACTAATAATCCGAAATATATTGAGTTTGTATAAACCTCTTTTGAGTTTTATTTCATTCACTGTGAAACTACACACCCTTTACTCTATTAATTTAAAAAATCCACGACGATAGTTGCAAAAAGTTTCTCGTCAAGTCGGGAAAGCTTAATATCGGGTCATTTAAGGGATTAATTCGAAAAAATAAAATAAAAGAAGACAAAATTAAATTCAACATAATCTAATTTCTATGAATAATATTCAAAAATAAAAGAATCAAAAGGAAAATTACATTTGTTTTGTTTCTCATATCTAAATTTAAAATTTAATTAAAAAACTGCAATAGAGATATATTAAAAAATTATCTGAATGCACTCAGCAACTCCATTACTATAAGGAAATAATTTTAGATGTAAATAAGGACGTAAAACATTTAGAACTTGTCAAGTACAAAATGTCAACCACTTTCATAAAAGAGGTCTCAAAGAAAATAGCAAAAAACGAAATTTTTTGATTTTTTGCAAAATAGAAAAATGATCTTACCCCCTTCATAAATGGTAACAAAAATTGGCTCTTTCTAATGCTTGATGCATAGAGTAATTTTAAGACTATTTCGAAGTTTCTATCAAAGTGGTGCCCAACCCTTTTTTGACCGCGGGCCGGATTCTTTATAATTGTATATCTTAGCGGCACTTTTAATTAAAAAAACGCAACATTTTCAATGAACTCATGAATATTTTTGTGCTGATTCATTTTTTTTTCAAAATATTTTGTAAATTTAATGAAAATATTACGTTTTTAAATTAATGGTGCGGCTAAAATATACAATCCTTTTTATTAGGATATTATTAAGATATCTAGTTGTTTTTTAATCAACTTGTAATTTGAATACATTTAAAAGATTGCTGATACCTGAATTTAACGAAATCATAAATTTGGGTTAAGATTAAAAAAAGACAAAATCTGTAGTCACGATTTATTAATGTGAAGTCTGATGTTGCTTTTCAGAGACTAATTTTTGAATATTTGGTTCAAGTTGGGTAACGTTTCTCCTTAGATCATCTGAAAGCACATCGTGAGACGCTGGTTTAGCTCTTTTTAAAGTAGAAAATGTTTGTTCACAAATATATGTACTTGCAAATGCCGTCGTATTTTCATTCCATATTTCCTCAAATTAGGATAAGAGTCTAACGCTGCATAAAAATCTGGTAAAGATTACTCGCAAAAAAGATCTTGTATGGCGTTTGGCATTGTAATTCTATTAATTCTAGTTATAAATCATCTGGCGCCGTAGAAACGTCCACTGAAAAAGGATTTTCAAACAAGCGTATTTGATTTTTAATCCGGTGAAATTCTGTAAATCTATCTTCGAAATTTTTGCTGAGTAATTGCATCATCTTGGTAATTTTTTCTTTTTTAAAACGATCATTTTTCCTTTCCTTACTTAAAGCAGTACAAGTCGGAAAGTGCCTCAACTGTTCATTTTCTGTTTGCTTTATTAGAAGCTTTAATTTTGTTTGAAACACAGATAAATCAGCATATACATGAGAAATAAGTTTGTCTTTGCGTTGCAATTTGAGATTTAGTCGCGGGCCGGATTGAGCCTCTTCGCGGGCCGTAGGTTGGGCACCGCTGCTCTATCATTTCACTTTTTTGAAATAGTAGAGGGATATGATCAATAATCATACATAAATAGCTATTTCTTTTCATTATTTTTTGTGCATTTTTGTATTCTGAAATGTCAGACAATACGTGGAAAAATTTGAAAATTTTGTTCCCTGATTCTGACCTTTTGTAGTATTAAAGGAGGCAATAAAAAAGTTCATATTCTACTGGAAAAATAAGTTTTTTAATTTATTTATAACGAAAAGAATTATTTTCCAGTGGAAGACACACTCTTTTATTGTCTCCTTTAATTTATAAAAATTCTGCTACTCTCGGCAAAAGAAACTTTCAACCTATTGTAGTATAGTACTTCACCCTGTAACATTATTTTTTCCTTATCGTTCCCGAGTGTAAAAATATGATTTGAATTTTATTTTGAAAGGAAGCAATATTTCTTTAAAAAAAAAAATTCCGTAAAAATTTTTTTAAATTTATTGTTTGGGAAAATTAAAGATTTGAATATAAAAGACAAATGCTGATAATTAGTAGCTTTAAAATTACTATAGAAAAACAAGAAAGTTAATAAAAAATTTGTAAAAATCCATAACTAGAAATTTTGAACGAATAAAAATAACTAAACTAATCTTTAAAATTCACAATCAAAAATCTTGACTCACTATAAGATGATTTGTTTATAATTTGGAAGGTCTAAGAGTGTGAAAACACTCTTATCCATGTGATCTGTCCGTCACAGCAAAATATCTCATAAATTATGCAAGGAAAAATAATAATTAGCATGTAAAAGGGTGATACTGAGACACATTTTAGAAAAAATGGAAACTTATTTACAAAAATTACGGTTTCTGCAAATTCCCTAATTTTTCAGTGAATATAGTTCAAGTTAGAAAGCTAAAACATGTCAAAAAATACAGTTTAATAATTGAAAAAATGTGTCGATTTCAACTCATTAGCTAGAGCCCTTATTTAACGATTCGATTATTTTTTCCCATTCGGAAGTTTTAAAGCTAGAAAAGATTAAATCTAACTGATTATTTATTTTGAAATCGCAAAAATTCAAAATAACCTGCTATTTTGAGTTATCATTTGAATTCAAAACTCCTGTTGCTTGGCCTGCTTTTTCCTAAGCCAGGTATGTTGGGTATCAAAATATAGGTCTCAACGAGCAGAATTATCAGCCCATTTAGTTCACATATTCTTTAACTAGAATATAGTGCCTCGTGTCGCCTTGCAAGGGACATTTCATTTGCTCACCTAAATTTCACTGATTGGTTGTCCAGTCCTAAAAAATCATTGAGTCTGGTACTCTAAGCAGCAAGAACATCTTTTTCCCATTTATGCTAATTTGATTTGATTAGATGTTCTCTCATCCAAATAACAAATTCCACATTTTAAATAAAAGAATATGATAATAAAGAATATAGATAACTAAGAATAGAGAGAGGAATTGAAAGTAACCTGAATATAATGAATATTCATTAGAACGCTAGGCTAGATGACTAGCGCTAATTAGTAAATGACGTGGTGATCAAATTTACATTTTGTTTGTCTTAATTCAATTGATCATATTAATAAGAAGAAAAACAATCAGAAACGGAGTTTTTTCGGTTTCAATTAGGCAAAACATTATGGTCAAGAAAATTTAAATAACTTAGATTAGCTACGCTTTGTTTAAAAGGTCAAACTTTTACCTATGTTGGGTTTCACTTTGATTTGAAAATAAAGTTCTGATCATAATAATCCGGCCAAGCATAAATGGGTGAATTTTATCAGCGTTCCTGGCAATAATTTCTATCAGGGTGACCCATTTTAACCGACTGTTTTTTGCCTCTACACCAAAACCCCCCCTCCTTGCTACGACCATGCATCTACATATAACTTTTTGACTTGCAATTGGCCAAGCAATACTCTGGGTATAAATAAGTATGATTTAGAATATTTTGAGAAAGTGAGAAATGGAAAATGACATATTTATTAGGTATCAAAGTTTATAAAATAAACGTTTCGTTATTTATATTATAATTCAAATAAATTAAAAAAATATAGATAGGGGGTAAAAAATAAACATTTGTAAATTATGTACTTAATTAAAGACCGGTTTTCGAATATTATAGGTTGTCAGGTTTGAAGAGAAAGAGATAAAATTGGTATTTAGTTAGTAGATAATTATTAAAATGATTTAAAGATTTTTTTGAATAAAAAATTCAACCAACCCAAATATTTTCTTTTTTTAATCATTTTATTTACCATTATCTTTATGTTAAAAGTTTGGTGGTAAATTGGTGATTCGGAAGAGAAATATGAAAAAATTACTAGATTTTGACTAAATATTCACATTTTAATGCATGGAGCTGTGTTGCTATTGCCTAAGTTATCGCAATATTTATCCATTTTCCTAATCGGCAAGTCTATTTTGTATTTGATTTTTTTTAATCTATTGCACTGCAGATACCCAGTTAGGAATAGGAAGTGAATCGTCGTTCAATTCCCAAGAAAATTAAATCAAATTTAAATAATTAATTTCCTGATATTTTCGTGTCCATTCTATTATTTAATAATTCAAAGTTCATATAGAGGTTAATTAATTTGAACTCTCAGTTAGCACCGTTTCGGCCTTTAATTTAGACTTTATCAAGCTCTTCACATGTTTCATGTTTAATAATGTTTTTACTATTTTTTTAACATAATTTTTTATTTACCAAACTTAAAATTACATACAATGGGAATCGAGTGCCTATATTTACAACATATTGTTTTTTTATCATTTCAATCGTTTTAAATTTGATGACCTTAGAAACAAATTCATTCGGTCAGTTTCTTTTAATATATTACATTATTTACATAAATGTATATACATTATACATATATACAATTATAATGATTTCACATTATTATATTACATTTAAATGAATAGTTTAAATTCTATTAAAAAAATTATTATTATTATCCCCTGAATCCAGATATCATAGCAGCATGGGTGATTAAAGTTTAAATCAATAATTTTTTAAATTGTGAGAAAATTTAAACAAAAACCCACGTGTTTCTTATATTTGATTCAATCGCGAATCGAATGCAGGTGATTTTTGTCAAATATTAAGTGAAAATAATATCTGAACTTATATATTTCTAGCTTGAAATAATGAAGTTAATAAATTTACAATTTTCTCATTAATATATTAAAGAATGATTAACACATTAATGAGAATTGTTTTGATCGTGCTCTTTGAACAAGATATATATCGCGAGACTACTTCATTCTCTCTTGGTCCATACTTAAGACTCAGCAGACTCCAATAGCTTCAACCAGCAGTAGTCTCGCGATATATATCTTGTTCAAAAAGCACGATCAAAACAATTCTCATTAATGTGTTAATTATTCTTTAATATATTAATGAGAAAATTGTTAATTTATTAAAAACCCACATCTTAAAATAATTTTAAGAAATTGCCTAATCATATATGACTATACAATCAATTGGGAAAGATATTTTAATTGTTTTTTTAGTTAAATTAATTATTAACAGGTGAATAAATAAAAATGATTCATGTGTTTGAATTAAAACAAAACAAGTGGTTTATTAAATAAAAAGATAGAAATTCCCGAGCTCGGTCTTCCTTCCATATACTTAATTTTATTAATTGTTGAAGCCAACTTGGTTTCTCTCTGTAATCGTGTTAACTTGCCTGTTCTAACCCGAGAGTGTGTTCTATCCGTGCCCCGTTGAATCGCTTGGTCCTCACCTTGGTCTTGGCGCCGCCGATCGACCCTGGTCGAATTGAGCCCGTCTCATAGAATCGGGTGAGGATTTTGCTGACGCACCCATGCGAGACGAGAAGTTGTCTTGAGATGTCACAGGGTCGAACCCCGAGCAGGGCCAGCTCGACAATCCTTCGTCTTACGCAGTCGGGCAACGGACGGCCGTTCACGAAGACACCCCCCAGTTGGTTCACGCCCGCCTGGCCTAAAAACAAACAACACAACACCATCCACCATCAATCCACCATCAAACCAAGCTTTTTTTTTTAATTTCCACCCCACCTCGTTGGTTCGGTCGGTGTTTCCTGTTGACCGTCATCGGATGTCTAATTAACCCCCTTTAGGGAAACTACCCCAACTCGACAAACAAGTCTCAAGCGACTTTTTTTTGAAATTTCCATCGTAAAATTATTATATCACGCAACTCTTTGAAATTTTTTTCAAACTTTGTCGATGTCACTAAGTGGTTGGCTCGATCTAATGAGATGTCGGCTGGAAAAAAAGATTTATGGCGCGATAATATCCACCTAACAGATGCGAAATAAACATTAGAAATTAGTTATTAATTAAAATTAAAGATTACATTCGAAATTCATAACATTTTGTTGAATTTTTATAGTTGGCATGCCAATCATTCACATTTTATAGGCTTTTTGTTTATAAACATCCATTTTATTTATAAAAGTAAATACTTTTTCAAGACTCCATACTCTCCCTAAAATTATTGATACTTTGACTCTTTTTGTCTGGTTCTGGTTTGAACTAGAAAAGTCAAACTGGGCACACACTTGAAGCTTATCACAGAATATCACAATAGTGTGTCTTTTGTTATGGATAATTTGTATTATATGTTTGCTCTTTCCTTAAGAATTTGTGTAATGGATTTGGCTTCTCATCTTAATACTTTAGAGTGACTAAAGCAATTAAAGAAAATATCTTATGAAAAAATATTAAAATGCATTTATTTGTTTTTTACTCAATTTATTATCACTACCATATTACCTATTATAGGTATCTCTCTGTTTTTCATTTTGATGTGTATTAATAATTATATTTATATGTAACAAATTTTTTAAGCGTTTTACCGTCGAAAATTAAATAAATAAATACACTTTAGAAGAGTTGAATTATACTCGGATTAAGTAGAGAACACTTTTGGTATTTCTAATAAAATCGAACTCTACTAGTATCGGCAAAATGAATGTTTTAATTTATTAAGAGAAACTTCTGCTCATTAGATAATATACAACCGCCAAGAGCATTCATTCTATTTTTATAATAGTTTAAATTTTTCTTGATTTTATGCATTTGTTATATATTTGTAAGTTCTTAGGCTAGAAAGACCGAAATCTAATTATTTATTCTTCTTTTGAAAATTCAAACCTTTTGTCACCAGATCGAACTTTATACGACCTTCAGTTATCAAAATCGTTTTCACATACTTGCTAATTCTATTATCAGACTCAGATAGATTTTACATGCACTTAGAAACGATTACAAAACCAGATATTGAAACGTTGTGAATTCTGATGAGGTTTATTTTTTAAAAACTTAAAACTTTAAAGATACAAACATCAACATCATGTTTGAGAATTATTTTTCAACGGTATATCACTCGCATCTATAATAAGTATTAATTAAAATAGGAATAGCAGAGGAATTGGACAATAAATCAAAAACAGAGTTTTTATTAAATGGGTCAGACGTTTCGTCGATTTATTTCGACTTCCTCAGTGGCCCATTTTTATCACTCTTTGTCAAAAGACAATTCCACTATGCCACGAAACATCTTTAATCTTTTTTTATTATAACCACAATACATTCTTGGCCTCAATTATTCAACAATCTTGAACCTTTTTTCTCAATTTGAAAAAAGGTTCAAGATTGTTGAATAATTGAGGCCAAGAATGTATTGTGGTTATAATAAAAAAAGATTAAAGATGTTTCGTGGTATAGTGGAATTGTCTTTTGACAAAGAGTAATAAAAATGGGCCACTGAGGAAGTCGAAATAAATCGACGCAACGTCTGGCCCATTTAATAAAAACTCTGTTTTTGATTTATTGTCCAATTCCCTGCTATTCCTGTTTTAGTTATTTTTCAACGTTTCAGATATTTCTAAACACAAATTAGCAAAAAGAAAAAGAAAGATGTTAACAATACAGGGTGAGTTGAATCCTCCAGCATCCAGCTGGTGAGCTGCTCTCGGCAAGCATTCCGAGTTACAATTTAATTTACTTCAGTAAACAGCTAAGCATTTTTCCCCATAAAAATGTCACTAATAAAGTGACATTTTAAGAAATAAAACACTTTTTTATTTAAGAAGGTGTTGCGAAAATCTCTTTTAATTAACTGAAAGAACATAAAAAAAGCAAAATATATTAAAATAAAAGATTGAAGGAGACAATAAAAGAGTGTGTCTCTCTGCTGGAAATTCCAGCAGAAGACACACTCTTTTATTGTCCCTTTCAAAAATATAAAAAAATTCTGCTACTCTCGGCACAAAAACTTTCAAAATAAAAGATAATAATTTGTGAATATATGTATTTCTGTTACTTCTTCTAATAAGATATTTTCATTTTCTGGTCATAAATGTTTCCTATCTTGTGTAGTTTACCATGAACTAGAAACAGAGAATGGAAAAGAAAAACTTGCAGATAATTTTATTTATTCATTTTTTTTTTAATTTGAACAAGATTTCTCGTGTAACAAATAAATAAATCCACATCTAGCCTAAATGATTTGTTGTTCCAGAGACAAAAATGTTTGTTCTTTCTTTCCTAATGAATGTCCTTTGTATAAATAAATAGCAATTCAATAAAAATCACACTCGCAATTCCTCATTGCCCCTCTCTCTTTCTCTCTCTTTTTTAATTGCTTTTTGAATATTTTCCCAAGTGAATATTTTTACTCCTATCAAAATTCCTTTCCCCCGGGTACAAATGAGTTCTCCGAAACAAGACAAACACAAACCTTTCTCTGTAATGAGGAATCATTCGAATTTCTCGCCAGATTTTTTCTCATTGCCCCCCCCCCTCTCTCTCTTCTGTTTTCGTTTTGATTGATTGACTAATTAGCGAAAGAGATTCCATCTTGTTACGTAGTTCAAACCATTTGATTTATTTTTATTATGTCCAGTTCTGCTTCATTAACACTGCAAACGAACAAATTTAATCCAATGGAAAGAATTCTCCCCCTCTTCTATTTATTATACCTATACCGAAGCTTCGTACTCTTCGTTTGGACTCAGAATAAAAAAAAAAGCCTTCATTTATAAATTGTCTTGTCGGTTAGGCATTGCGGTGACACCTTGACGAGTCAGAAATTAAAAAAAAAGATGTGTCTACCAGAGCATAACCTACGTTTAAGAATTCTCCTTAATTAGAACATGGAATGATCAACTCTTAGCGAAAATATGAGAAACGGAAGTGGGGCTCAAGAAACCTGATGACTAGAGAAAATAAAAATGACTAGAAAAATTCATTTTCGAAATTCGACGGATTTAGATATAGAGAAATACCCAAACTATTTGTCGCAATTCCATGGAAAGTGAACAGTTGCTACGAAAGCTTACTAAGACATTATTTTATAGGGAACAAGCTCAAAACAATACCAGCTATGAGAACTGTACCAACTATCAAGACATTTTGTCATTCAAGGACGGATAATCATCGAAATCATCAAGGCATAATTTTCTCATGGGACATATACGTATGCATACACTTCCGAAAATATCATCAAATGCTATGTAATTCAAATAGGCTTTGGTGATGTCATTTTTTCGCCATGTCCCAGCAACCTTCCGATCTCGAAATAAAGAGCACTGGTGGTTTGAATTTTCAGTCGTTATATATATATATCATTAATAATTGTAATTAAATTGAAAGTTTTTGTGCCGAGAGTAGCAGAATTTTTATATATTGAAGGAGACAATAAAAGAGTGTGTCATAAATTAATTCCTGTGAATACATTGTAATAGACTGATGAAGAGAGCAAAGCCCTCGAAACTATAGTCTCATTATAAATAAATAAAATTTATAATTCCAGCAGAAGACACACTCTTTTATTGTCTCCTTCAATAATTGTAATTTTTAATTTCAAAATCTTGTGTCTTTCGCTCATGGACCTCTATGATTGATTAGATTAAACTATTCGTTTTGAAGAATTAGTCATTCTAATTTTTTGAACTCTCCATTTCTCTAAAATATTCCACGCCTGTTTCTAAATAAAGCCCTTCTTCCACTTATGTATGGCCATATATGTATCTATCACCTCATTACTCTAGCAATAGTAGTCAATAATAGGGTTTGTTGATATTTGTATCATCTCTTAAACGTTTTGAACAGAATTAATTTTGAACCCCTTAAGGGGCTCTAAATTCCCATTCATCGGCAAAGTCTACTTTTCGTAATTTTCACATTGTTTAAATTAAATTATAGACCCTATCCATATGCCGAAATTTAAGTTTGTAGCATTTTGGGAAGTATGCTGAACATTACGGACAGATAATCCCACAAACAGAGACACACCTATATTCACAAATTTCCCTTTTATATACCGGGTGAGTTTTTTATCTTGAGACAGTCTTTAACTCAAAACAGTGCATTATATGAAAAAAATTTCAAATAAAAGTTTATTTATATCAGGGGGGGGGGGGGCTAAACTACGCTATTGTTTGTCGACCTAGAACAGGCTTTCAAGGGTATTTCGAGGTCAAGTTCTGTTTTTTAAATGGAAGCCTATATGTTTCTGTACATATTCTGAATCTACAAAAAAAAAACTGAACAACTTTCATTAGAACTATTTTTTTATATGACATCAAATAAAAAAAAATATTAAATTCAATTAGATCTCAAAAAAAATCCTAATAATTATTTTTAACAATCATTCAACTTAATTATCAAATAATAATGATCAAATATTTAATTATTAAATAAATAATGTAATAATAATTAATAATTTAATAATTTTTCGACACTGTTCTGAGACATTCCAGAGTGTATCGCAAGTCTTCTGGATGGATTCCAGTTCCAATTTCCTTATTTTGGCCTGTTTAAGTTTCTTCGTAGCCTTTACATTTCCTGTTTTTTTCTCTTAATATATTTACAACACGATAAAATGAAGCTCCTGAGGGCAAAATTATTAAATTATTAATTATTATTAGATTATTTATTTAATAATTAAATATTTTATCATTATTATTTCATAATTAAGTTGAATGATTGTTAAAAATAATTATTATGATTTTTTGAGATCTAATTGATTTAATTTTTTTTTATTTGATGTCGTATAAAAAATAGTTCTAATGAAAGTTGTTCAGTTTTTTTTTGTAGATTCAGAATATGTACAGAAACATATAGGTAGGTTTCCATTTAAAAAACAGAACTTGACCTCGAAATACCCTTGAAAGCTTGTTCTAGGTCGACAAACAATAGCGTAGTTTAGTTTCCCCTCTGATATAAATAAACTTTTATTTGAAACTTTTTTCATATAATGCATTGTTTTTGAGTTATAAGACTGTCTCAAGATAAAAAAAACTCACCCGGTATAGATATAAAATGATGAAGAATTGGCTTCTTACTTTCCTAGACATATGGTATATCTTCCTCTCTTCTTATCCAATCTCCATGTGAATGAACCTACCCTTTCTGGCTAAGACTCAAGAAGATCGTGTATAGTGTGGAAAGTGGGTTACATTAAAGATTCTCTAAAAATAAATTCGTTTTATTTTTTTATATCTTAATGTGAAACCTACCAAGTATTTTTATCCAATAATTTTAAAAAATGTTTCACCAAGTACCAACACCAAAATTCCTTAAAAACTATGGAAAGTGGGTGTTTGTGCTGCTGACTATCTTTAAGGGGCTTCGTTTAAGCGTGCGTTCACTTTTACAACTGATGATAATATATTATAATACACAAATTCATTGGAAACTAATGCTTAGATAGTTTAACCTGATGCTAATTAAAACAATTAATAAACTTAGGTATTTCATTAAAACCGACTAATTATTAACATTTGTAATTTATTAAAATTCTTCCAGAACTTAAGTGACTTGATTTAAATTTTCTTGTTAAATTGAAGGTTGTTTTTGTCACAAATATAATAAAAACAATAATTTCAATAACTATTTGAATTATTTAATTGATAAACTATACAGTTTCGGTCAACCACTGGTTGACCGAAACTGTATAGTTTATCAATTAAATAATTCAAATAGTTATTGAAATTATTGTTTTTATTATATTTGTGACAAAAACAACCCTTCAATTTAACAAGAAATTTTTAAATTTAATCAAATAACCGTGATCATTGGTAAAGCCCTCTTCTACGAGGAAATATTTCATTCTATCAATGATGTAAAAATACTTAAATAAAAAAAAAAAAAATATTTCAATTGTAGATTTTATTTTCGAAACGTTATCAATTCATTTTCATCTTACAAATGATTACGTGAGTGGAATTTCTCTCTCGCTTATGATCTGATTAAAGCCCAATGACTAATTTACATGTAAATAGTATTACCTTATTCGATACATAGATAATGTTTTTATTACTTGACACATTTGCCCTAATGACGGAATTTCAAAACTTAAAAAAAAGAACGAAAAAATCAACAAAATAAATTATTCAAAAATCGAAAGTCAAATTTTTTTGACTATTTTAATATTAGAAATGATATTTTTTTTATAACATATATGATTAGATCACGTGACACGCCTCTTATGACCCACAACATGAATTCAATTAGGAATCTAATCGACGAATAAATGAATATATTTTTTTCTACTTAATTATTTTCTAATAGCTGGATGAATTCACATTAGAAATTCAAGCATTTTAGGTGAAAATTTTACTTTTTCAGACGCCGAATTTGAAAAGATTTAGTTTGCCCAAAGTAGAAGAGTTGATGATTCTTAAAGAAAAAATCAATGAGGTTGTCCTCTGTTTGATGCAAATAAACATATAGGTATAATTATTCTTTTTAATTAGAAATATTTCATCTGTTATTTCTTATGTCTTCACACACCTGATTGGATGTAGGTAAATTCGTTTTTTTTGTAATAGCAAGCTGGTCACTTTACGAACTGAAAGTCTCAAACAAATAATATCTATATATGTTGCATCAAGCAGAGGACAGCCTCAATGTTTTCTCATTATAAAACGAAATGATTAAAAAATAAAATTTACTAAAACTTTTATCCTACAAATTTATTTATTGTTATGTTCTTAGTGACAATTAAATGCCCCTAATATACCATTACATAAATGAAGAATTCCTAAATCTTATTTCTATATTTAAATCGTGAAAATTCATTTGAATTTCACTTTTATTTTCAATTCTTTTATTATAGTAAACCAGTGATGCCGTTACAGTACATATGTATAATTTACAGTACATTTTTGCTTGAAAAGTACAATAGAACATTAACATTAAAATAATTTAGTTACTAGTACATTCCATAAAATATCTCAAATTTTAGGTAATTATATTAAATCTGCATATATCGATACAATTTCATTAGATCAATTCTAATAATCCTTCATATTTTTTGCCTTTAAAAGAAATATATTTAGGTGTGAATGTCCAAATTCTTATTGATAGTGAGGATGTGATATCAACCCTATTGTACTAAATAACATGACTTTCGTTTGAAAACCAAGTTTTTATATTGAATTATCCACATAAAAAGAACCCGATTTCCTTTCAATAGTGAACTAATTAATCCATTGACTTGGCTAGATTCGTTAACTATATACTCTAAAAAAGAGCTGTTTCGATCATTCCATTAGTCCAAAAATTTCCTAGTTTGGTTAATGAGTCTGATTTCGAAAATATTAACTCAGAGTGGAGGTTATTATTAATTAAATACTAAAAATGATAGATTTAATAACACGATGAGTTTAGAGACATTAATTGATTAAATACATTCTTCAACCCAGTACATTTTACTAAAATGTATAGTACATTCGAATAAAAGCTCGCAGCAGCACTGTAGTAAACTCTAAATAAAAAAAAATCCTTTACTATTTATTTTAATACTTTTCTCTTCAATTTTTAAATAAACTGCAACGGATCGTTGCTAAACTTTATCCAAATTCATTTGAAATATTAATATGTTCTTGAGTAAAGTACTTTAAAATATAATTTTACTAAAAACTTTATTTAACCTTTTTGTGGTCCCCAAGGTACTTAATTAGGATATTAAATTTCATCAAAATTGGTTAAGTCATTTTCAAGATATTTAGAAAAAACTAAAAAAGCACTGAAATAAAGTACTAATGTTTGTGGACCAATATGTACCAAAAACTAATCAGCGCTTCAGTTTGTTAAACTAATGGTAGGTTTTCAATTTCATTTCAATCAGCGCAAAGGTGTGGAAAAAATCGTGGACGAAAAAAACGATAACACACACACACACATACATACATACATACATACCCACGCACTTCCAAAAAAAATGGCACTTTTTGGCCTCTCGACGAGATTCCAGGTAATTTTTGGCAAAACCGTCACGTGCTAAAATTCAATCTCATTGAATACTTCAATTTGTGACCTTAATTGACTCTATGGGTTCCGTAGTCTTTACCTGAGGACCCTTTGAAGTCGCGCTTGCCGTGAGAGCGATTCCAATACTTTCTCCCATGCTTCGCATTGGATAAAGTAAAAATATCTTTATTCTTTTAATATGTAGGTAAATTTGAAAAATACAGAACTACGCATAGTACTTGAACAAATGTTATATGGGAAATATTTGATATCTGCTAGAATTTGTATTAAAGGGTTAATAATTGATTCGAAATTTGTTATTTCCCATATTAGAGGTGAAGTGTCCAGTGGCCAAGGGCAATTAGCCTAGTCTGGCAACTACTACTAGGCAACTAGGCAGTTAGGACTGAATGTCCGGATGTCGTTGGCCGATGATATCAGGCAGATGGCACAGACAAGATAACATCTTCAAATGACACGCATCCGAAGGTCCAACTGCACCCAAATAGCGAAATGAACAACATTTACCCACACTTTCAAAATTGCCCTTAATCACCATCACGAGGCTCGGTCTTTTTTCATTTTTCTATTAATTTATCAGCTATTTTATTACCTATTTCTAATACTATTTTGTAAGATTTAATTTAATTTATTTTCTTAGAAAGACAGACTGGTAAGCGAAATAAGTAGGTTATAATGAAAGGCAATCCATAAATTATTTCAATTTTATTCAATTTCCGACGTTTCGGAGACTTTTTTCTCTTCTTCAGGGTTTTAAATAGTTATCGATGGGTGAGTATAACTATTCAATACCCTGAAGAAGGAGAGAAAAAGTCTCCAAAACGCCGGAAATTAAATAAAATTTAAATAATTTATGGATTGCCTTTCATTATAACCTACCTGTTTTGTATGATTATTTTGTTTCAATTCTTTGGAATGTGGTCGAGGGATCCAAAGATTCCACCTTCACCCCCAGTGATATCCTCAAAAGTGAATACTGGATGTCTAGGGTTCGAGTTTATGGAAACCTGGCCGTGACGTCGGGACTAATAAGAACGAATTTGATTAACCTAAAATTTACTGTTTTTTTAGTCTTTTTAATAAAATTTCAAGAAACAAAAAAAAAAAAAAACATCTACCTCCTAACGGTTACAAATTATCTATTAAATTATTTTTATTAAAATTTAACCTTCTACTTATTTTTATCCTTAATAATTTTGAGAAGTTTTCAACTTTTTAATTTTTATTTCTTATTTTAAACAGTAATAGTACAAATTCTTCTGTGCAAGAAGAGCTAAGTTGCCTGTGAAATGTATAAAAATAGATTTAATTTACTTAACTATATTATTTAGCTACAATACGACACTCGTATATTTTTGAAATTACATTAGTTCAAAAAAAAAAAAAAAAAAATTATTATTATTCTAAAAAGAGAAACCTCTCAAAAAATGATAACTGCTCAGTAAAAAAAATTGACACGTTCTGATGTGGCCATCCACTTGACTTTACCATACACTTCTGGTTGAGTTTGGTCCAAGGGCCTAGATTTTCATTTTTGACCCCCCGCCCCACCCATTTTAGGCGGTTTGTTTTTACATTTTTAGTGTTCTGGGGGCCCAGTGATTATGTATACAAAATTTGGTTGAGTTTGCTCAAATGGCCTAGATTTTTATTTTTTGACCACCCCCCCCCCCTCCCCTAATTTTGGCGTCAGAAAAAACATTTTCTTTATTATAGGTTCATTTTATAGTATATTTCATTTTTCTTGTTTTGAAAATATTATAATTTTAAATTTAAACCCCCTCCCACCCCTTTAATTTTGGGTTGATCAAAATCGACCAAAATCTAATTAGCTCTTAATCTCAATGTACCAAAACTAAGTGTAAAATTTGGTTTTGATATTCATACTAGTTTTTGAGCTAGCGCACAGACTAACAGACATTTTGACAAAACAATTATTATCTCACAAAATTAATTTTTTCGATGTTCACTTATTAGAGCTTTTTTGTAAACCGAAATGCCATGGTTGTCCTAAATTTTTTTAATCAAAATAGTTTCAACAGTTTTTGAGATATTTCGAAAAAAAAACCCACTTTTTTTCATGCACGATTACAATACTTGACCATACCCTGTATGGTAAAGTAAAAATTCTGCTTATATATAGTCTGAAATGCTAATGCAGAGAAATAGTACTTTTGATTTGAAGTAATAAAACTACATATTAATTTTCTTGTTTCATATTCTAGAACGTAAAGTTAAACATATCATAAATTGGGAATTGATGGTGTATTTCCGAACTCACTTTTTTGCATCATCAGCTGGCTACTTTATTTTTATTTATTTATTTTTAGTTAATTCAATCGTCATTCACCATGTCTTCATTTCGTCTTCTTTATTTCATTTTTTTTTTCAATTTTTTCTGTCAATCAAGAAAATTCTTCAACAATTACGTCCAAAGAGTTGTTTAACCTTTATTAATAATACTAGTAATAATATTAATAATAATAATAATGCAAGGTGTCTATCTGTCCCATCTGCCTGAAATCGACGTTGTTGGTGTTTTTGCTTTTTTTTTTGTTTGCTGTTTATTAAATTAAAAAAAAAATCATGCAAACTTGATCATTTACATAAATAAATGTGAAGCAATCAGCTGCTGCTGCCTCTAGATAGATATCGGAAGAATATTTTTAAAAATCTTTTTTTTTTTTTTTATTTAAAAACTCGTTTTGAAAAAGAACTTAATTATCGTATGATATAATAAATAAATAAAAAGTGTATAATTTAATCTAATTATCATATGTATATATATTTACCTACGTATCTATATATATTTATTAAAGACCCACCCGCTTGTCTATAACGTCTCTAACCCCAGACGTTCAGGCATTTAGCAGAAAAGAATCATATCGAAGGAAAGAGAAGCATTTCGAAATATAGAAACACATAACAAATCATTTGATTTCCGGCATAGTTTTAAATTCAAATAATTTATTTATTTATTGATATTCTTAAATTCAAAGTTCCTGAGCTCAAAAAATATTTAGTTTATCAAAGTAGATTTGTTGGTGGGTAACACATTTTCAGGCTGAAATCGGGAATAAAGAGCTTTTGATTAATTCGAAAAAAAAAGTATGAAAATACAAATCCCTCCGCCTCTCTTTTGTAATGGTCAGCATCTCTGGCTGGCAACCCGGAGGTCTCGGGTTCGATTCCCGGCTATACCCAGACATTTTTTCTGTAAGTATAGGGTCTGGTTATAAAAATTAAGTAGGAGATAAATTTAACCTAATTTATCGTGCGGAGAATTTACCACTGCTCGAACCCCTTAAAAAAGTAAAAAAGTAAATTGGATTGTATCTAACTTTCTGAGATTTGGCTCGTGATTCCGGCTTCTTTCCTTCTACTCTGTTCTTTTCACGATGGAGGGGCCATCCCATACAGGCCTTTAGGGGATGCACCTTCTGGTGTATCTCATTCTCACATCAATATCATAAAAAAAAATACTCGGTACGCAGGCCTTGAGACTGGAAAAGTGAGTTCAACCAAAAATAAATAATTCCATTTTTACTTATTCATGCTTAGAATTGTCGTAAACTTGAATAAATGTCATTTTCAAACATGTTTTTTCTTTCTTTCGTGATTTCAATACTCCTCATAAAAATGGAAACAGAAACTCGTAGAAAATTCGTTCTGGTGGCTGAATATATATATATATATATATATATACATTTTGAAATTTTTACTTTCAAAATATAGAATTACAATTTCAGTACCCTAGGAAAAAAAATCGAATTGTTATATTTTTTTGTATTTTTAAATTTTGTCATTTTTTTTGGATTTTCTATTTTATTCTTATGGAAACTACAATTGATTTTATTGTAATTTACGAAACGTAAGAGGCAGTGGAAATCGTAGTTGTCAGGCATCAGACCATATGAAGAGCTCATGAAAGTTTTGTAGCTAATCAGCTGAAATACCGTTCGCTGACAAAATTATTAATAAATCACCAAAATATACAAAGAGCGTACCGAGTTTTAAAAAAGTTTTCACTTTTCTAACAATTTCCGACGTTTCTGATTAAAAAACAAAGAAATCTACCCACGTGCAGTTAAAATGATTAGTATAAAGAGGGGCAGGGTCCCCCTATAGTGAAAAACGTAGACACTAAGGCGCCGGAGTAAGGAGCCAGTTGGGATCAGTGCCCGCCTTTTCAATACTAATTTTGGAAAGGTAAATTATATATGTTTTGCCCTTTCAATCAATATGTATTTATCCCCAAAATGGGATTTGCTGATTTTTTTCTAATGATATGGTAAACTTGTGATAGCTCACACAAAAACTTGGAATAGAGAACAATTAAGTAAATTTTTAAATTTAAAAAAACCTTGAACACAGATATAGTTATCGAAATGGCGTGTATTTGATTATCTATATATATTTGCGTTGGGTTTTATTTTCTTTGTTTTTAATAAATATATTAAACAGTGTATAATGTGGTTTATTTTAAAGTTGTAATACCTTACAAATCATTCATTTTTTTCGCCTGAAAAAAGCTTTTTTGTAGAGAATTACGAAGTTTTCAATTCAATTTTTGATCTGAAGTCAATGACTTTAGCGTGTTTTTACTTTATCCAATGCGAAGCATGGGATAATGTATTGGAATCGCTCTCGCGGCAAGCGCGACTTCAAAGGGTCCTCAGGTAAAGACTACGGAACCCATGGACTCAATTAAGGTCACAAATTGAAGTATTCAATGAGATTGAATTTTAGCACGTGACGGTTTTGCCAAAAATTACCTGGGATCTCGCCGAGAGGCCAAAAAGTGCCATTTTTTTGGAAGTGCGTGGGGATGGATGGATGTATGTATGTGTGTTATCGTTTTTTTCGTCCACGAATTTTTCCACACCGTTACACCGAATGAATTGAAATTGAAAACCTACCAGTATTTTAACAAAATGAAGCGCTGATTAGTTTTTGGTACATATCGGTCCACAAACATTAGTACTTTATTTCAGTACTTTTTTAGTTTTATCTAAATATCTTGAAAATAACTTAACCAATTTTGATGAAATTTAATATCCTAATTAAGTACCTTGGGACCCACAAAAAAGGTTAAATAAAGTTTTTAGTAAAATTATATTTTAAAGTACTTTACTCTAGAACATATTAATATTTCAAATGAATTTGGATAAAGTTTAGCAACGATCAGTTGCAGTTTATTTATATAAAATTCACTTACATATGTTCTAACTACTTATTACCCTTTACATAGGGAGATTTTTGTAAAGATTTCCTATTTTGAGTTGTATTGACGTATCGCTTTTTTTAAATTTCTTTTAAAAGTCCATTCCCTTTGATTTCCCCCTTATTCGATTAACATAGTACCTTTTATGTAAATGAAGCACTTTTAGTGTTCCTACTTCCTATATAATAGGAGCTTATGAATGAACTTTTGATCTAACGATACATTTATAATTAGACAAGATTTTTTTTTTTAATAGAGGTTTGAGATTGAGTCAACATTTTAGATATGTTATATATTTGAATATTAATTGTAGGTGAAATCATTTTTCTAAAACAAAGGTGTTATGTCTTCATTTGTTAAAAAAATAATAATAAATTCCGTTAAAATTACTAGACAAAGAGGGACAAGGCAAAGAAAGATCAGCCCTTGAGCTGTTCACTTGACAATAATTATCATTAATCAAACCGATGGTTATCGGACGGAGAGGCCGTTTCCGTCGTCGTCGTCGTCCTGGTCGTGGACGTCGAGGTGGACATGCCTCTGGGGATCCGGCGTAGCTGCCCACTGGGCAACCAACCAGGGACCTCCGCCCCTTAAACGGGCCAATTTGTCCCTCCGGAAGACCCCGGGGCCCTAACTCATATCTCTGCACTCGGATCGCATTTGCATGTTTTGCTTGAATTCATTAGCGCATTAGACGAAGGAGAAGAAAGACCAGCACCTGGACTTGGAACTCCTGGTCATTTTTAATACCATCCACATTGAGCAACCCCCCCCCCCCCCCCAATCCTTTCTTCAAGTGTTAACCTGAAAGGAGAGAAAAAATTATCGTCTGAACGTCTAACAAAAACAACGCAATAAAAAACAATTTACAACGGGCAGCTAGGCTTTGGAAACGGAAGGAGCCTTATCAGCGAGCACATGCTCTTTTATCACTCTCAATTAATTTATACACATATTATATATCATATGTGTAGACTGTAGATAGATAGAGATAATGAACATATAGAAAACATCTACCGAGAATGCATACTATATTGAACTTTCAATTAATTATGTGTTTTCATGGCTTAAAATTAAGTGAAATGAATAAATAATCACTTGATACAATATTACCTAGAAATCATGGATATAAGTGAATTGGCGATTGAGTTGGCTTCACTCTCATTTGGAAGATGATTTGGGAAGCAGAGAATTGCATGCTTCCCGTGAAGTAAGCTTTCGGGGGAAAATATTGACTTATTTTCACCGAATCCCATGCCATAATCTATACTCCAATCTTCTTCTTCATCGTATGCCTATCCATTAATGGATGTTTGCGACCACATTTTCCATTTTTTCTCGATTCCTTGAGACATGTTTCAGGTCTTGCACCCGTCCAGTGCCTTATATTGCTCAGCCACATCTTCTTCCTACCAATTCCTCTCCTCCCCTCAATCTTTCCCTCAATAATAATTAGTTGTAATAGCTGGTACTTCGTGTTTCGCATAATATGCCCTAAGAATCCAGTTTTCTTTTTTCTTTATTATTACTTTATCCAATGCGAAGCATGGGAGAAAGTATTGAATCGCTCTCGCGGCAAGCGCGACTTCAAAGGGTCCTCAGGTAAAGACTACGGAACCCATGGACTCAATTAAGGTCACAAATTGAAGTATTCAATGAGATTGAATTTTAGCACGTGACGGTTTTGCCAAAAATTACCTGGAATCTCGTAGAGAGGCCAAAAAGTGGCATTTTTTTGGAAGTGCGTGCGGATGGATGGATGTGTGTGTGTGTGTTATCGTTTTTTTCGTCCACGATTTTTTCCACACCTTTGCGCTGATTGAAATGAAATTGAAAACCTACCATTAGTTTAACAAACTGAAGCGCTGATTAGTTTTTGGTACATATCGGTCAACAAACATTAGTACTTTATTTCAGTACTTTTTTAGTTTTTTTCTAAATATCTTGAAAATGACTTAACCAATTTTGATGAAATTTAATATCCTAATTAAGTACCTTGGGCACCACAAAAAGGTTAAATAAAGTTTTTAGTAAAATTATATTTTAAAGTACTTTACTCAAGAACATATTATTATTTCAAATGAATTTGGATAAAGTTTAGCAACGATCCGTTGCATTTTATTTTTAGCAGCTTTCGCTCCCCGCCAATTCTTCTGAGGACTTCCTCATTCGTTATCCGTGCCGTCCATGGTATTTTGAGTATTCGACGGTAAATCCACATTTCAAAGGCCTCTATTTTATTGATAGTACTAACTTTTAAAGTCCAGCTCTCCATACGATATAATAGAACCGACCATTGGATAAACTTCATCTTAAGGCTGAAATCGAATTCCGATATATCGTTCTTGAACTTCATGAAGGCACTCCGGGCATTTTCTATTCGGAATTTTATCTCTAAATCTGATGTCCAGTCCTCGCAAAGCCACGACCCTACATATTTAAATTTACTCACTCCCTCTATCAATAAACCATTGGATGTTATACTGGCGGTTCTAAAGTTTTCCGGATTACGAGTCGCTATCATATATTTTGTTTTTTTGATGTTGATGTTAAGACCCATATTACTCCAATAAATAATAATAAATCCAATTTGTTAACATCTATTTTGTACAAAACGATCGTCCTTAAATTATTAGACCTCGTCAATAGTATTATGTTCGATTTTAAATCTTTCCAATAAAGTAAGACGGTGTCGGAATTTGTTCAGCCTCAGCCTAAAACAAATGCGTTCTCTGTTTCCCTAAAGATCTTGCAACCTGTTAATCCCGAAGTTGCTCTCTTTGTCCTAAATCTCCAATCTGATATTCGTCCGCTACTGTAAATTCTATAATATTTATATCTCAATTAATAAGAAAAGCCCTTCAAAATAATGGATAATAAATTAATCTTGGATACTTCCGGGATTACCATCTGCCCCCCTCTCCCCACCTTCTCTCCCTCTCCTTTTTCACTATTCCAGTTTTATTAAGTTTTTTCGCAATTAGCAAAACGTCTGTCCTTTGCTTGAGCCTGATCAAAACTCGATTATCTTCAAATTTTCTCTTAAACAGTTAATTGCTAACCTAATTTAAACAACCAAAAAAGGGGAGGGATAATAATTTTTGACCTTTCATTATGATATCACGAAAATTAATCTCCCTCCCTCTTTTCTTTTAAACCGATCCATTTCCTTTCTCTGTTATTAAGATGGTTATCGGACATTTTTAAACTATCATTTGGGTGTCGTCTAACTTCTTCTTAGTTCATATTTAATAATCTTTCACAATTTAATAGCCAGGCTTTGACACAGATATTCGAGACATTTACATATCGGATGCATTTCATTCTAAAAATTAGTGGCGATATTTTCAATAAGTAATTAATGTTTCAAGTCCAATTTTTACAAGACAGCAAATTTTCGTTAGATGTTATAAGAAAATGACAGCTAAAAGTATAGATTAAATATGAACTCAATGAAAATGATAAAAAGCTATACCGATGAAAAAACTTTTTAAAATAATTTATCCAAAATATTACAAAATTAATCAAAAATTGTAGGAAAAAGTCGAAAAAAAATCGGTACTGTTCTCTACAAATATTGGTGATTTAGACATATTTTGTTAGTGAGCTTTTTGTGTTAAAAAACTTAAAATTGACATATATAGTTGATGCTTTAACGAATCGATTTTTTGCTTATTATTTGCATATTTCATCCGGAAGTTTTGAAAGTAAGCTACGAAAGTTCAAATTCAAATCAGTCTTTAATTTTGAAAAATTAAAAAAGATTTACCTATACCGATACGACATTCTACTAATTCTTCTTTATTTATCGAGGGAGAAAAAATCGAAATTATTATGATTTGTTTATCTTTAAAGAATTAGCCAACAAAAGTTGAAAATCTTCTGAATTGGCACAAGGGCGGATCCAGGAATTTTTTATGGGGGGGGGGAGAATGTATAGTAAGGTTCCCGATGTATATAAGATCTACTTTTATCTCGAAAGTGTGTCGCGATCGAATTGTCCAAGCGGGGGGGGGGGGCCCGGGGTCAGAGCACACACACACACACACACACACACATACATAGAACTTATTTTCAATTTTAAAATTTAAAAAAAAATAAATATCTTTTTTCAAATTGTTTTTACAAATTTCATATCTCATATTTTAAGTTCATTAAAATAAAAAAAAAATTGTTATAAATTCCCTGTCGATTTGGCCGCCGTTTTTTGGCCACTGCGTGCGGCGCACGTGTTCCACTCCCGCCAGGCACGGGCCTCTATGGGGGAGGGGGCGGTCGCCTCCTCCGTCCCCCCTGGATCCGCCCCTGAATTGGCATAGGTGATGCTTTTTAGACTTTTTTTATTTAATAAAAGCAGGGATGCTTCTCACCCCCCCCCCCCCCCCAGTTCCATGAAAAGTAACTCCCATTTTATTAACTTCTAAATAATTAGAAGAACTTCTATTACTTTTTGTTGAAGTTATAAGACTTGACCGATTTTATTTATTTTTATAATGCTAAAATGCAACAATTCTCAACCCCCCCTTGTGGGCACCCCTGATAAAAGAAATACGTTGATTTAGTGAAATTCCCTAGAAATTTGCTTATCAAGTTCGATCGCGAACTTGAGATTGTTTATTGCTTAAAGAATACGAGTCTTGCACAGATGAGCTTTTGACTATCAATCGAATGTTTTCTACATTTGATTCAATCGCGAATCAAATGTAGGGAATTTTTGTCAAATATTGAGTGAAAATAATATCTGAACTTATATATTTCTAACTTGAAATAATGATGTTAAATAAATTTTATAATTTTCCATAATATATCAAAGAATAATTGATTTATCAATGAGAATTGTTTTTGACCGCGCTTATTTGAAAAAGATATTTATCGCGAGATTACTGCGGATTACGCTATTGGAGTCTGCGGAGTCTTAAGTCTGGACCAAGAGAGAAAAAGATGTGATCCACTTAGCTACAATCCAACGTCATTTCGCGTATAACCCGCTATTTAATCTCCCAGTACAGAGCGTGAATCAAATGTAGAAAACATTCGATTAATTAATGGCAAGCATCTAACATACAAGCTAATAGACCAAGCGCTCTGGACTGGGAGATTGAATATATAACATCTGAGATTTCAAATTCACTTGGTGATCCATCCGAATGTCTAGCGGGCTATACGCGAAATGACGTTGGATTGTGGCTGGGTGGATCGCATCTTTTTCTCTCTTGGTCCAGACTTGGGACTCCGCAGACTCCAATAGCGTAATCCGCAGTAGTCTCGCGATAAATATCTTTTTCAAATAAGCGCGGTCAAAAACAATTCTCATTGATATAATTATTCTTTGATATATTAATGAGAAAAATTATAAAATTTATTTTTGACTATCAGTCACAATATCACTTCCTTACCTCTTGACTCCAGAACTAGAGATGAAAACATCATCATGCAGTCTGAAGAAAATAATAATCTCAATAAAAAGTCATATCAAGCTGGTTTGATTCGAAACCTCTAATTAACTACTCAAATACCAAAGTGACGTTATCACTAATGAAGCGTATTACATGATTTTATTATTATTATTATTATTATTATTATTTTGTGCATAATTTTGCCAATTCTAGTGGATGTGTTGAGATTTGATTTTTGAAGTGAAGAAGTGGATCGTTTTTCTCTTAAGGATGATGTTGATTAATGGTCGTTGAATCCTCTGCTCCGGAGGTAAATGAGTCCCCATTACATTTGCATAATGAATGATTGAATCCAGTCTGCAGGTGGACGTCAAAGAGGAACCGGAAGTGGCGCCGCATCACTTTTCAATCACAACTTGCTATTAGTTAATGGGGTGGCATCTCAACCAATTCCACCCCTTTCTAATTCACTTTTAAATGCTCTCGACCCTGCAGCGCTTCAAATTCCCACGAACTGTCGGCCATTAGGCAAATTCCTTTTTTTGAATAATAGAATATTTATCATTTTTTTTTTTTATTAATATTTCGAAGTAATAAAATTCAAATTTAATTCTCCCGATTTTCGTTCATTAATTAGTCATAATACGTGGGGTGGAGCAGGTCTCAGAGAAAATTATTGAATTATTGGCATATATGCTCTAGGCTCGTTAGTTTCTTGACTGGACTACAGTCACAGAATTTATAAATCTGGACTATAGCGTGGTCAAATTACTTAACCTAAAATCGGAGTGGGTGCTTGTACTTGAGATGGTTCGCAAATTAAACGAACGAAACATCGTAGCTATAGTGTATTATTTATTATTTGTTGTTCGTATATCTATGTTAGCTATTATTGTGTTCAATAAATAGTTATGATAACTATAAGTAATAATGTGTTATTTTAATCAAAATTTAACCATCGATTATTTTACTAATTCATTTGGTAATTTCGCCAACATTACAGAAAATATAATTTCATTATAATTATTTATTTATTTATTATTTCATTTATAATTTCATTTACTTAGTTGTGACTTTTGTCATAGCGATGACGTCAACATCCATGCTAAACCGGAGTCAAATTTAAATTGCATATATGAACAAAGGTCGCTATTTTAAATTCTAATTTATGACATTTTTATAATTCATAAAGTAATCTGATTGAATAGTAATCTAAAAAAATTCCTCTGTAGGTAAATATAATATATTTTAATAATAAAACTAAGATACGAGGTAGGTTTCACAAAAAAGAAATAAAACAAAATTGAGTTTTGAGTTCGATATATTTCGGGGGTTAGCCCATCATCAGGAGTCTAAGAAAACTGATTACATATTGGAAAAATAGTTTTACAAGTAAGAATTTTTAAAATTTTTTTAAAAATGTATATGGTGGGGGGAATGTAGGGGAAGAGGGGGGGGTAGTTGTTGTTCTAAGGATTAATATTTTCTATTGAGATTTGAGCTGGGTGAAAGGGATCTATCTATACCTGATATTATAATAGCGAATGGACAGGTACCTGAGAAGGTACAACTTAAAAGGTATATAAGAGGGTGCAATTACCCTAATATAATGTGCAAACAATGAAAGGAATGTTTATTTAATTTATTATAACATATAATCAATAATTGTATTTTTATACACTTCCAATTGATTATTTAAAATATTTGAATTATTAGAGAGGGCTATTTTTATCTCGGTGGATTCCAGGAGGTCCAATTTAAGGCCTTTTCTTTCGAAATGAATGGGGATAGGGTTATTATTAGAGGGTGAATGGTTAGATTCATGTAAGTGAATTGCGAAGGCTGAGGTCGAATCTAAATTAATGTTATCGGATTTGTTGAGGTGGTTAAGGGCTCTTACATGCTCGGAGTAACGTATTTTGAAAGCGCGACCTGTCTGCCCAATATAAAAAGCGTCGCAATCTTGACAAGTTAATTTATACACTCCTGATTTGTCTAATTTATCTATTTTGTCTATTTTATTGTTAATTAATTGAGAGCCTAAATTGTTGTTGTTGTATAAAGCAGGAGTGATTCCATATGATCTAAGGGTATAAGCTAATGGAGATGTCAGATGATTAGAAATGAAGGGTATTCTTCTATATATTTTTTCGGTTCCAGATTCTAATGAGTGTAAGTGTGAGATAGTGAATTTACGTTTGATTTTATTATAAATTTTGTTGATAGTCGAAATGTTATATCCATTATTCAGGGCTATATTCTGAATGATGTTAAGCTCTTGATTGAAATTTATAGTATTCATAGGTATACTGAGGAGTCTATGAATCATTGAATAGAATGCTGCAAATTTTGTATTAATGGGGTGAACACAAAACTCAATTTTGTTTTATTTCTTTTTTGTGAAACCTACCTCGTATCTTAGTTTTATTATTATATTAAAATGTTTCACCTAGAACCAACACCGAACTCCTTAAAAGTTAATAATATATTTTTTGAAAAGGAAAGTGAAAATCAGTGCAGAGCAATGAGGGATGAGGGCGAACCATCCCTAATTCCATTTGATTTGGTGTAGGTCGTCTGTCTTTTTTTATTGTCTTTTTGTTAATATTCATGAGCGCCTCACTTGAAGGTTAAGCTTCGAATAAAGTGGCTGCAACCGACAGACAGACAGACAAGATTTAAATATGAAAGAAGGTCAGAATCAAGTTCTGTAGTATCTTTGTGAGTGTGTGCTGAGTGCTAAACGGGTGAGTGATCGTCTATTGCACCTGTTCGAATAAATAAAATTAAGATTCCTTCTGAAAATATGAATTAAAAGGGAAGAAAGGAGGAAACAGCAACACCCTTTGGAGTTTGTTTAAATCGGATTGAACGATTATAAATGCAAATGCGCCCCCGGGGGCGTTTATGGCCCTGTCGGAATTAGTATTCATTAACCGGCATAAACACGGTCATTGAGCACCAATCGGAGAAAAAGGTGGTCGAAGATAGTCGCGATACCATCGACCATCGCCCTCGGTCTAATTAATATGGATGTAATGCAGTTGGGAAGAAAAGAAGAAAAAGAAAAAGGGTTCTTTCTGTGCGAGAGAGAGAGATGCTCTCCTCTTTCTTCATCCCTTCCACCCGAAGGGTGAACCGCGATCTAAAATTGTCTACACCTACTTCCACTTCCACTTTCATTTCCAAGTAGAATACAATAGATTATCTCACAGAAACAAAGAGGTTGTCCTCTGCTTGATGCAAATAAACATACACACATATATATATCGAGATGATATATCTGTATATATATTATTTATTTGTTTGAGACTATAGAGTTCCTAGCCGACCAGCAGTGACGAAGGAACACCAAGTTTTCAATATCCATATGATATTGACTCCATGAAAAACATTTATAATTGAAGAAAGACTGATGATGAAGACCAAGTCTTCGAAACTATAGTCTCAAACAAATAAATAATATATATACAGATATATCATCTCGATATATATATGTGTGTATGTTTATTTGCATCAAGCAGAGGACAACCTCTTTGTTTCTCTTTTGTGAATCAACAACTCTGCTACTCTCGGCAAAACAAAAACTTTTCAATTAAATAGATTATCTAATGAATTTCAAAGTAATTCCAAAGACGGTGTACACCTAATTCCAATCGCGGTTCACCTCTCGCTTCCACCTATTCAATTTGAAAACGCTTTATCTCTCTTCTCCTAAATTGTTACAAGGCACAAGGATATACTTTTAACCAAAAATAATATAAATTGTCTGTATTAATAGAAATAATGAGCTCCAAATTGCTTCTTGTATAGCTGCGCTTGCCAGAGGACCCGAATCAATTATTTTTACCCAAATATGTTCTTATATTTGTTTAGTTTTTTATTCTACGTTAACTAACATTACCAATACATAATTGGTGGGTGATTTTACATGTAATTATTAATTTTATACATCTCGAAGAGAAGTCACTTATTATGATTTTCGCCCATTCAATTCGCTCAAAAATTTTCATTTATTATTATATATAGGTATATGTTTATTTGCATCAAGCAGAAGACAACCTCATTGAATTGTGAATTATCAACTCTACTACTCTAGCCAAACTTAATCCTTTCAATTAGTTTTTTCATTTTGTTTTATCAAAATCACGATTTCTACGAAACTACTAAGGCTAGAAGTTGTAATTTTAGAAGTTTTTCCTTGTTTATTTATTTAAAATTTGAAAAAAAATTCCTGTTTAGAAATATCTGAAACGTGGAGAAAAATAATAATTATTTATAAACTGAAATCAATGAGATTATTGTCTGCTTGATGTAAATCAACATAAATATATGTTTGATGCAAATAAACATATACACTATATATCAAGATGATATATCTGTATATATATTATTTATTTGTTTGAGACTATAGTTTCGAAGACTTGGTCTTCATCATCAGTCTTTCTTCACTATAAATGTTTTTCATGGAGTCAATATCATATGGATATTGAAAACTTGGTGTTCTTTCGTCACTACTGGAAGGCTAGGAACTAATAAGTTTAATTTATTAGTTCCTAGCCTTCCAGCAGTGACGAAAGAACACCAAGTTTTCAATATCCATATGATATTGACTCCATGAAAAACATTTATAATTGAAGAAAGACTGATGATGAAGACCAAGTCTTCGAAACTATAGTCTCAAACAAATAAATAATATATATACAGATATATCATCTTGATATATATGTGTATATGTTTATTTGCATCAAGCAGAGGACAACCTCTTTGTTTCTCTTTGTGA
Source organism: Forficula auricularia (assembly GCA_024734495.1). Classification (NCBI taxonomy): domain Eukaryota; kingdom Metazoa; phylum Arthropoda; class Insecta; order Dermaptera; family Forficulidae; genus Forficula; species Forficula auricularia. The sequence continues at coordinate 17,005,186 of JALMQS010000149.1, forward strand.
ATCAACAACTCTGCTACTCTCGGCAAAACAAAAACTTTTCAAATAAATATATGTACCATATATGATTATTTGCATCAAGCAGAGGACACCCTCATTGATTTGTGAATTATCAACTCTAATACTCTCGGCAAATTAATTCTTTTCAATTAGATTTATTATTAATAAATACAAAATTGAATTTTTTCTTTTCTGGCATTTTTCTATGTGGAATGATAGTAAATGTGAGAATCGAATGGGTCGACCCTCAAGCTAATTACACTGACCCTGTCTGTGTCCCTTTGTCTAGGAGCCCGGGGGATAGAAAAACTTACCCCAAACTGATGAGAGGGAGAGAGAAAACACAAAAAACAAAAGTTCTCTTCAACGAAAGTGAAAATAGCCATTTAAAATAATTTTTCTCTGAATCATTATAAAATATTTGTATGTATGTAAATGTATCTGGTTGGGGTGGCGTCGAGGTAAACGTTTAGCGTTGATTAGCTGCGTAATTAACCTGAATGACGTTTTGGCTACCGCCTTGGCACCTGCTCCGATCCACGCACGACCACGATGGGTGTCAATTCCTACCATCAATAGATAAATCTCGAAAGAAAAAAAAATGACCATTCCCTAGCCCTGGACTGGGAATCGCGTGTGTATGCAGATGGCTCGTGCTCGACTTGCGACAAGATTTGGAAGGGCCTTGGGCGTTCGTGACTGCGCATGCGCCCAACTTCCTGTCTACTTGTTTGTGTGTGTGCACACCAATTTCTGCGCACCTGCATCTACAATTGGAAACAATTCAAAGGGACCGAAAATACAAATGGCCACAATATGATCAAATTTTTTGTTGACCATTTAAGAGGCCAGCTTGTGATTTTGAACATTCTCTCTCTCTCTCTTTCTCTTTGGCCAGTGAGATTTTGCAATTAATTTAAATTTTTTATTCGTACCGAGGCTAATCTTTAAAATTAAAATGTCATTCATTTGAATCTCCCTTCATTCTTTCTCAGGTTTGGTATATCTACGAGTAATATTGAACAGTATATTAATTGAAAAGATTTAGTTTGACGAGAGTAGCAGAGGTGATGATTCATAAGAAGATATTAATGAGGTTATCCTCTGCTTGATGCAAATAAACATTTATGCGTATATATAATTTATTTATTTGTTAGAGAGGTTCGACCTTCATCATCAGTCTTTTTAATTAGAAATTCCATCTATTATTTCTCCTGCGTTTAAATACCCGATTGGATTTAGGTAAATTTGTTTTTTGTAATAATAATAAGCTTGCCACTCAACAAACGAATTCCAATCCAGAGTACCTATATTGACCTTATATATATGTCCCTGCCTGGAATATAAGCAAACAGTGGTAAAAGGGAGAGGAGTTGGACTTTCCACTTTTTTCTTTTGTAAGTATTTTAATTTTTGAAAACAATTTTAACAGAGGACTAGTTGATAATTTTTAGCTATTGATGTGGATTTTTTTAGACGATTTTAAGATTTCTTAACAATCAATTTATTAGTTTTAGGTCATGTTCTGCTTTTATTAATTTGATTCCTCATTTTTGCATCAATCAACCCCATGGTTATAAAAATAGATAGAATAGTCAAATTCAATTCTTGTGATATTTTCTTTTGTAGCTCAATAGTACAATTACATGCTCAATATATTCAACCGTAACATTTCTTGCTTGCTTTAAAAAGAATAGAATTTGAATTTTTTAATCTATTTGATATTTTCTTGCTTATGGAACTTTAGCTCACTTTATTTTTGGATTGAGTATTCGTGAAGTTGCTTGTATTTGATAAAATAAGGCCTATAGAGAGAAATATCGCAATTCTTAAATGTTAGCTGTCTAATAAACATTTGGATAGTATAGTTTTAATTTTCCTCTCTCTATAATATTTCAAAATCCTTCACTTGTCAACGCGATTTGCCGAGTCGATTAAAGAATCCTTCTTATCTAACGGCTATCTATTAAATTTCGATTTATTTTAATCCTGCCTCTAACCAACCTCTCTGAATAATATTAATAAAATTTTATCGAAAGTGAAAATCTTTTTTTTTCTTTTAGTTTTCGCCCCTATATATTTAAGAACCTGTCGAGTAGAGTTTGTTGGCACCCTTGAAATTCACCCGAGAGGAAAATAAAAACCCTGTCATCCCCACTATTGGTCTGAAACGATCTCGGCTACGAGAACCGGTTGTGATCTGAATCTCTGTCTTCCAATTTTTCACTCAAAACCCTTAATTTTGTATTATCGCTACTTTTAAATAGTAATTTATCAAGAAGATAAAAAATAAATATTTGCTTTTTAAACCTCTATTATATTCAAATTATTATTATTATTATTAATAGTAGTAGAGGGATGAATAAATCGATGATAAGGGTTGTTTGATCGAACAAGAATTCTAGGGAAAATGAAATGTTTGAGGAATTTGAGGCTTTGTCTTTTTTCTCGATCTTCTTTCTCATAATATTTAAAACCCCCACAGAACTATCTAAGACTATGATCCTAACTAACATGCCGTGTTGTCTCTCATGGTCATTCCTACTTTAGGCTGGATTCAAGGGGCGCGAGAATTCAGAGCTCCAATGATCCAAGGGCGCCGAATAAATTTCAATCAAAACATAAATACAAGTAGGTCGCCTCTGATTGATGGTATTTTATATTGTATTAGTTCAAGTTCTGATGATATTTGAATAGATTATAATTTACTAATTTTGTTTAAAATTCTTACTTCTTATAAGTATATGCATTTGAGGCTGGGAATTTCAAAACGTCAACTACGCCAGAAGCAGCTCTGGTCAAATTCATAGCTCTTGAAGCCTTTATTTTTACTTTATCCAATGCGAAGCATGGGGAAAGTATTGTAATCGGTCTCGCGGGAAGCGTGACTTTAAAGGGTCCTCACGTAAAGACTACGGAACCCATGGTCTCAATTAAAGTCACACATTGTAGTATTCAATTAGGTTGAATTTTAGCGCGTGACGGTTTTGCCATAAATTTCATGGGGTCTCGTCCAGGGGCCAAAAAGTGCGATTTTTTCAGGAAGTGCGTGCGGATGGATGTGTGTATGTATGTTATCGTTTTTTCCGTTCATGATTTTTTCTACACCGTTGCATCAATTGAAATGAAATTGAAAAGCTACCATTCTTTTAATAAAATGAGGCGCTGATTAGTTTTTGGTATATATCGGCCCACAAACATTAGTACTTTATTTGAGTACTTTTTTAGTTTTTTCTAAATATCTTGAAAATGACTTAACCAATTTTGATGAAATTTAATATCCTAATTAAGTATCTTGGGGACCACAAAAAAGGTTAAATAAAGTTTTTAGTAAAATTATATTTTAAAGTACTTTACTCAAGAACATATTATAATATTTCAAATGAATTTGGATAAAGTTTAGCAACGATCCGTTGCAGTTTATTTAAATTTATTATCATATCTATTTTTAACTGATTAAATTAGGTGAATTAGAATTGAAATAGCAACATTTGCTTATGTATACGATTAAATCTTGACTTTGAGGTTACTTTTACTATAGTATAATACTTTTGAAATTTAATCGATTTAAGACAGCGCTTTTTATTCTGTAGATCGTACCTCCCCAAAGAGGTACCGTAAATATAAATGTGGAGGTCGCAAAAAATTTGGTAACAGTAAAACTTTCTGAAAACGTAATAATATAAATATTATATAAAATGTATAATAATAATAAACATATAGGAGACGGAATAATAAAAAATAAATTCTGTCGAAAGCATATAATTACGTTGTTTCTGCTAGTGCTATATATACCAAAAGTATGTATACCAAAAAAAGTATGTAAATGAAGGTTTTATATTGATTTTTATAATTTGTTATTAATAAATAAAAATTGATGATGAAAGGGGCAGCCCAAGAATAATGCAAAATAAAATTTCAAATATGAAGAAATTTATTGGATCGCTACTTGCATCCTCTTAAAAACCAAATGATCTTTTTAAACTCTGATGAAGTAAGGGAGATCTTCAGAAACGTTGATTTTCAAGAGGTTGAAAGTGACTTTCCAATAAATTTTTTTATTCGGAATTTTATTTTTCATTATCCTTGGGCTGCATTCTAACAATTCTCAAATTGAAATTCTACCAGTCCGCCACACCAAAGAAAATACCTACTTCTAAGTTATTAAGTAATGTCTGATTTGTATATCTGTGTTATATAGGTACTTCCGAAGGGTGAACCGCGACCTAATATCGTGTACTACTTCCACTTCCACATCCACTTTCATTTCCAAGTGCATTAGATGAAGGGGCATTATCTAATGAATTCTAAAATAATTCCACATAATTCCAAAGACGTGTACACCTAATTCCAATCGAGGTTCAATCTCCGGTACTTCATAGCTAGAGGTCAGCTCAAAAATTTCTGGTTCGAAAAAGCTCTAAGAAGTCTTCAAGAAATACTATAGAATAAAATAATTGATAGAGATTGTGGTGTTGGTGCAAGGTGAAACATCTTTATAGAATAAATAAGCTGACGTGTTCTGATGTGGCCATCCACTTGACTTTACCATAGAACCTGGCACCTCTCTTATATTTAATATTTAATAAAATTATTTATAATCATGTAGGGGAGGGGGGTTAGTTTTTGCATTTTTAGATTACTCTGGGCCCACTGATTGCGTATACAAAATTTGGTTGAGTTTGGTACAAGGGCCTAGATTTTCCCCTCCTCCCTCTCCCCCATTATGGAGGGTTAGTTTTTGCATTTTTAGACTTTTGGTGTCCTACTGATTATGTATACAAAATTTGGTTGAGTTTGGTAAACGGCCAAGATTTTCATTTTTTGATCCAATATCTCCCTCCCCCATTTTGGGCGGTTAGTTTTTGCATTTTTATACTTCTGGTGTCCCACTGATTATGTATACAAAATTTGGTTGAGTTTGGTAAATGGCCAAGATTTTCATTTTTGACCCCCCCCCCCCCTCTATTTTGGGCGGTTAGTTTTTGCATTTTTAGACTTCTGGGGGCCCACTGCTTATGTATACAAAATTTGGTTGAGTTTGCTCAAATGGCCTAGATTTTTAATTTTTAACCCCCCACCTCCCTTAATTTTGGGTCGATGTGCACCAAAATCTATTCAGCTCTTGATCTCAATGGACCAAAACTACGTGTGAAATTTGGTTTTGATATTAACACTAGTTTTTGAGCTAGCTCGTTCACAAAAATTTGGTAACACACAGCCTAACTAACGTACTAACAGACATTTTGACAAAATAATTAATATCTCGAAAAATATGATTTTTTCGATGTTTACTTATGAGGGCTTTTTTGTAGATCAAAATGCCTTAGTTTCCTCCAAGTTTTTTAAATTAAAATAGTTTCAGCCGTTTTTGAGATATTTTGAAAAAAAGAAGCAAAAAACAAAACCACTTTTTTCATGCACGATTACAATACTTGACCATACCCTGTATGGTAAAGTAATGATAGGAGTATTTTTTCTTATCATGCTTTTGCTAAAACATCACTGATTAAACATTAAACAATGACATTTTTAGTAAACAATCAATCCGAAATACTAGTATTGAGGATTTGTGAAATTAAAGTAATATGCAAAAAATACTGATTAATTGTTAATATATCGTATGTATATATATTGTTAATGTTGTTGGTGTTGTTGTTGGACACCCGTAGAACATCTCTTTTAAGAATTTAATTTACATATCAATTTTTTATCTATTTCTTTTTCATTTTAAATACGTATTTGATTTGAGAAGAAGACAAGTGTTTCCAAAGGAAGCCGGTTTCTTCTGTCTCTTTCACTCTTTCTGTTCAGCTCAGGCCTTTCTCTCTTTCTTTCTACCTGTGGCACGTGCCTTCCCCTCTCCTTTTCTATTCACAAACACACACACACACACAGAGGAGAGAATTGAAGAGTTCCTTATCAATGACTTTCGTCTCATATATCCATCAATTTATCTCTCAATCTCATATCCATGGATAGTATTAGAAATCTCATCAAACCCTAATTCATTTGCATTTCGTAAACGATACACCCAGGCAACATCTATTTTATAAATTATTATTATTATTTAATTACATTTATCTTCAGAATTCGAGTTTTTGCCAAAAATACTCTTTTTGAGGTGCTCGGCATCCAATTATATTAATTTAGAGCATTGTTCTGTCAGAGTGTCTGTAGTAGTGATAACTCAAAAAAAATACCAAATTAATAAGAATACCGAGTCTTGAAAAGTCATTTACTTTATTCTTTATTTTTTTTCTATTTTCAAATTTCGTGAGTTTTTATTAATAATTTTCTCTAAAAAATTACTATTATTCATTAACTAAGCTAGCGACTTACTCACTAAACAAACGATAGAAATCACAATAAATTGTCATCTACTAGAGATCCAAGATGGAATAGATTATTTTTAATTATTTATCAGAAGGGGTTTTTCACTCCCTCTAGAATCGAACCCGAGTGCCGAAATTGGCAGCCCAGGCCAATTGGCTACCCTGTGAGGTGAACCCTTAGACCATGAAATATATAGACACGCCCTGGTGTCGATTTGGTGAGGCCAACATCAACTAGAGAATGTGACGTCATCTGTAGGTAGGAACACCCAGAAATAGCATGGCCACTATAGGAATTATTATACATTGAGATAAATTTATCGTAGTTTAGATTATTTATTTTGGATTCCAATAATCGCAAATTAATATTATATTAATATTACCAAAATATTTATGCGAGAACGTGACGTCATCTGTAGGCGATGTTGGCCTCACTTCACTCTGTGTGGAGTAGCAGAGGGCGTGTCTATATATTTCATGCTCTAAGGGTGAACCCCTCTGACATACTATGTATCGCTCTAAATAAAATATTTCATTTAAAATCTTCATTTGTAAAATTTTGCCGCCTAGCGATTCTAAATTTAAACTGTTAGCCAATGCCATCCATCCACACTGTTCAAAAAAAGTTTGTTGAGTCTTTTGAATTTTGAATTTTTTTAAAATTCGAAGTGCACTAAAATGACTTTTCCTAAATTGAATATAACAGTTCAAATTGCCTATAGCAGCAGACTTACCGTATTATTAATAATCCATTCCATCTCGGTTCTAGTGGATGGCAACCTCTTGGAATTTTCTTTGAAATATAAAGTCTATTCTTTAAGGGCAATTTGAACATTTATATTCAAAGGATACAAGTGAGCGAAGTTCTCTAAATTATAAATAAATTTTTCTAATTTTTTCTAATTAATATATCAAAGAATAATTGTTATATCAATGAGAATTGTTTTTGACCGCGCTTATTTGAAAAAGATATTTGTCGCGAGACTACTGTGGATTACGCTATTGAAGTTTGCGGAGTCTTAAGTCTGGGCCAGAGAGAAAAAGATGTGATCCATTTAGCTACAATCCAACGTCATTTCGCGAATAGCCCGCTAGACATTCGGATGGATCACCAAATGAATTTGAAATCTCAGATGTTATATATTCAATCTCCCAGTCCAGAGCGCTCGGTCTATTAGCATGTATGTTAGATGCTTGCCATTAATTAATCGAATGTTTTCTACATTTGATTCAATCGCGAATCAATTGTAGAGAATTTTTGTCAAATATTGAGTGAAAATAATATTTGAACTTATATATTTCTAACTAACTAAGTTAGAAATATAGGTATAAGTTCAAATATTATTTTCACTCAATATTTGACAAAAACTCATTCACACGATTTGATTCGCGATTGAATTAAATGTAGAAAACATTTGATCTAAATTATAACAAGCGCTGTGAGTCGGGTTGCCGACAAACAGGCACTTTTTAGTTTTTCTACCTAGTTTTAATATATATCCTATATAATGTGTATATATATATATATATATACATATATTAATCCCAATAAAGAGTAATTTCGATATAAAAGTTAATAATTTCAAGAGTTTGATTTTTTGATTGGACAAATAATAATTCAAAGAAAAAAATATTTTATACCTACATTAAAGAAATTACTACGAGTAATGTTTAAACAAGACTTCATTCTCGGATAGTGTCTTTTAAATTATATTTAATTTTTTTTTTTTTTTTATTTAAAAAAAACGTAATTTTAATATAAAAGTAGAGTTAATAAAAGTTGTAGATAGTGAATACGGCTGTTTTTTTTTTCAAATATCTAACGAATCTATAATTTTTTTTTTTGCAAACTAGTCCTTGCTAGGCAATGTGTTCGTTTCTATCCATTGGCATAGTAGCAGACAGGTGGCTCAGTCCAAGTCGATCCTTGCGGTTCAGTTTTTTCTCTCTACTAATTCATTTTTCTCTAGATGCGCGTCATTAAGACATAATTTAGGTTCGCTCTCTGTCTTCCTAATGGCTAATGATGAGGGCTGATGGGGAGAGACATTGACACGTAAAAAAAATCACATTTCTCTTCACGATGACATTTCCATTCCACTTTCTTACGTTATAAACAAACGTATCGGCCACAATGTAGTCGAGAAAAGACTAGGCATATATAAATATGCCTAGGCAATTCTCACTTTGCACCCTGTCTCGAAAAATTATACTAAAATACTTTAGTTTTCAATGCTTTTGAGCATTTAAACAATTACCAACCTGTAATTTCTAATATGACAACGTTTTCAATTTTTAAGGAGAAAAAATATTTGATTGAAAAGATTTAGTTTGTTTCAAAAAGAGAAATCAATGAGGTTGTCCTCTGCTTAATGCAAATAAACTATAGGTATAATAAATATATATAATTTATTTGTTAGAAAGCCAGACATCGTGGCAAAGGATGCGTCGGGGGTGGTCTGGGTTTTGGACGTCCAGATCGTCTCCGCGCTTGCAGGACTGGGTGTTGCCCACCGAAACAAAATAGAAAAATATAGGGGCAACTCCAGTCTGGTGGATAATATTGCGGAGCGATTTGGCGTCGGGGCGGGCTCGGTCAGGGTCGGGGCCATCACACTCTCGTGGAAGGGAGTGTGGTGGCATAAAGCAGTTGAGTCCCTCATCGCCCTGGGTATATCCCAAAAAACAATAAACGATTTGACATATAGGGCGATGAGGGGATCTCTCCTTAATTTTTACACTTTCGGCAGAAGAACATATAGAGCGGGTGGTGTATGATTATTTTTTGTAAATACAAAAAAAAAAAAAAAAAAGAAATGTGAAATGTGAGTCAAGATTAATCCTGGCTCTCTCAGCCAACCGCTCTGAATCTGAATTAATTTGTTCTGAAGCTGAAAGTGTGAATGCTTTGTAAATAAATTTGTCTAATGCTCTTTTGTCTTTGTAAGAGACGGCGCCGCTCCTCGGAGGCCCAATAAACAAAATTATTAGAAACTATAGTTTGGAAGTGTTGGCCTATTATTTCTCATGTATTGAATACCCGATTAGATAAATGATTGATTCTAAAATAGCTAATGAAGTGTTAATAAAGAGTCGAAACGTTGTCATATTAGAAATTACATCAGTTTGGTTCGAATTCTCAAGAATAGTATAATATATTTCGAAGTGTGAATGCGAATGAAACGCACATTTTATTTATCATTATGTTAAAATCTCTCTTTCTATAGCTATATTGAATAACCAAACTGAGCAATCGATAATAATATTCCACCAGGTCTGGCTTTAGAAAAGGATTTATTTTACTAAGTGTACCTACATGGATATATCTTTTGTGTTTTGAGATGTATTGCAAATTCGATTTGTCGAAAAAGGCTTTTATGCTTGTTCCTATCTGCTTAAGCGGAGATGAAATCGGGGGAAGAGAGTAAAAAATAAATAAATAAAAAAGCAAAGGAGGGATCTAACCAGGCAGCAACCCTACCTGTGTGAGGCATTTCGCCCCGCGCGAGATCTCCAAAACGCTCTCGGGCAGAATCTGGAACAGAACAAAGAAAGAGCGATTAAAAAAAAAAGAAAACGAAATGAAAACAATAATTCGAGTTTTATTGAATCTTTAATGATAATTAATATGTAGAGTGAAAACAAAAGAGAAATGGGGATGGAAATTAAAATATTTAATAAGCAGGTTGTTCTTTAGGGGTTGAAAGGGCCGGCATGGAATTTCATTAAGAAAGCAAAAAATAAAAATAAATAATAAAATAAAGACCCGAAGAGAATTATAAATTGAATCCCTTCGGGGGTGGCTCTGATTTCTTTGAATGGAATATCAATCGGCCGTTCAAATTCAAAAACAAGAAACATCTTTAGACCCCAAGAAAGATATGTAATCTGCTAAGTTAGCAACATCCACTTAAAGTGTTTTTCGATTTGCGGTTCAACATACATTATTCAACGATTAGTCACCATTAGGTACATAATTATATATTCCTATTGTTTTTAGCTTGATTAGTGCAGTTTTGATATATGCGGTGTAGTGCGAGGATTTAATAACCGCACTAATTAAGGGATTCCTGTATTTCATTTAGATGTATTTTGAGTCTATTTTGAGCTGAACAAAAGGAATAAAAATGAAAACAGAATGAATTTATATCAACAAGGCACTGATTCTTTGGCAAATAAACCCACTGTTTAATCATAGAAACAATACTGCGTCAGCACTCTGGTCATCTGCCAAAGAATCAGTGCCTTGTTGATATAAATTCCTTCTGTTTTCATTTTTATTCCTTTTGTTCAGCTCAAAATAGACTCAAAAATACATCTAAATGAAATACAGGAATCCCTTAATTAGTGCGGTTATTAAATCCTCGCACTACACCGCATATATCAAAACTGCACTAATCAAGCTAAAAAAACAATAGGAATATATAATTATGTACCTAATACATATATGTTTAATCCTGGAAAATATCAAAATTATAAAAAAATTCAGTCGAATAGAGAACCTCCTCCTTTTTGAAGTCGGTTAAAAGTTTTTTTATCTCAAAACGAATCTCTATTGCGTTACTTATATTTTAAATCTTTAAGGAATATGTTTGTATACGAGTTTAAAATATATCAATTAGATCAGTGATGAGAAAACTACGGCCCACGGGCCAGATGCGGCTCCTTAGAGGATCTATTCGTCCCGTCACAGATTTTAAAACAAAAGAAGAGAAATTTTCAATTTCAATATTTTGAAAAAATCATTTAAGGGCGTGTTGCATTATTTGCATTTTCGAAATTTTCCATCTAATGTGAATAAATGTTTTCTATAATGGAACTTCGAAAGAATGACAGACTGACAGATGAACATTTAACTTCACTTCTCAGAATCAAAACATCCCGGTTCGACCAGGAACTTTGAAAAATGCAGTCACAGCTCAATTCGCATTAGTATTATAAGAATTTTCAAAATACAAATACTATTTTTGTTTTTTATTGAGTTTTATAAAGGGATAAAATTAATTAAATTATATTGGCCGGCAAAATTTCTCTTTTTTTTAGCCCTCTCCTAAAAAAGTTTGCCCATAACTGAATTAGATGACCAAAACTGTACTATTTTTAGAATTAAAATATAAATAAATACATTTATTGCATTGCTCTAATCATGTAGACTAAAATCATCAAATTCAGTTACCAACGCTTCATAGGGTTGTTGTGCCGTCGAGAATTTTTTCCTTAAATATAAATATAATTATTCTTAAGGGTAATATTTTGGGCTTCCCTTTTGATCCTCGAATGTGACTATTTTACAATAGGAAAGGGACTTTACAGCTTCCTGGACATAAATGTCAAATGGCTTTTAGCCCAGATGTCGATTATATTGTAAATTCATTGGCTTTTTGGAAATTTCCAGAGACTTTCTAGAAATGGGAGGGCTCAATAATTTTAAGATACGCCCTGGTCATTACGAATTTGGCCTATGAGAAGTGATTTGAAAATTTCTACTCTTCAGGCAGGCTTGAGTCAGTCAAAGAGTTGGTCAGTTCTAAGTTGAAGCCCAGTTGGGGGTGGTCAGTTGTCAATTGGAGTTGAGAGACGAGTTTTAAGCTCTCCAGCCATCAGCATGGAGAAATGTAAATTTATAAATAACTAATAAAAAAACCAATATTAAATAATACTCATTTCTTTAAATACATCTCTCCTACTTCAATTACCATCAAATCAGCATCAAGACTGGAACAGGTTGAATCGTTCGGTTACGTTACCAAGACCTTTCTACGGGGAAGATTCTTCGAGATAAATCGTACAAATCGTCAACCTTTCTCTGGTCAAGAAGGGTTGCAACCAAAACTCAAAATGTTGTCGTAACAGGGTTTGCGAAAAAATCGCCCTTATTGAAGCGTTCTAATCCAAATTGGTACTGCATATATTAAAAGGGATGATCTCAAATTTTTGCGCACTAATCAAAACCGCATAATCAAACCTACACTAATCAAAGGATTCCTATGGTAGATACTTTTGTATAAATAGGAAAGGACCAAAATATCTAAAATTCCAGTCTAAATCTTAAACTTTATGGCTAGTAAAAAGAAAAGTGAGTTGAAAAATTGCGTTTCCTTTTTTCAACATTTCTCTTTGACCGAGATATTAATTAATAAAAATATGCTTGTTTTTTTTTAATTCTAATTTCGCTTGGCTTGAGCGGGCTGGTCCATATGATGTCAACTTCCTAAATCCAGTTAGGCACAAACACAAATAACAAATAATTAACCTTGCACGGTCATTTGTTTTTTTTTCGAGTAAATCCCATGTCAACAGGTCGTCCGTCCACCCGTTCACTCGCTTTGATCTGGCATAATTGGCGTGACGTACGTACGTGATTTGCATGTCAAAGGGCCCAAAATGCAACAAGTCCCTCCCTGTTTTTGTGTTCTACTCTCATGTGAGAAAATATTATTAGCCTCGATTGGTATTATTTTATTATTATTAATAGGAGAGAAAGCAAAAGCGTTTCATGTTCTTTGGCAAGCGTGACAAAAGTAATCAGCCACCCACACAAGCACCGAGAAAGGGTGCACGTGGCTGTGTAGGTGTAGCTACTGTGCTCTATATACAGCCAAATCAACTGATCAACATTTTAATATTTAATATTAATTAAGATTCCGAGATTTAGTCAATTCAAAATTTTCAGTCGGCGAAACAGTTGATTTTAAATCGTGACATAGCGTTAATCAATCTTCAATCCTTCATTAGGGTTGTCAAAAAAGTACCAAATTATATTTACCAGTAAACAGTAGGTAATTATTTTGTCGTTTACCGCTATTACCGGTAATAATTATTGGTAAAAGAAACCCTTATACCTAAAAAGTAGGAATTCGGTTAGCTTTATTACTCTTTTACAATCTAGAAATACCTACCTACGAATTATCTAATAACAATAAAATAATCTTTTTTTTTTGGCTGGCTTCGGATAAAAAGTAAATCCATTTAGCCAGTTTCTATTGAGTATGTTTTAGTTTTTATCATGGGTTAATAGTGTTAGTGAGGAAGCTGAGTTTTAGCCGGTCAAATTTTTATTCTGCCGCGAGCAAGTCCTGAACTTGGGCCTCTCGCTCCAACATTGTCATCAAGACAACGATGCAAATGTGGTGCTCTAGCGCACACGGCCACCCGACTCCCCTAAAATAATTTTGAATATGGTAAAAATATTAATTAATTAATTAAATAAAAACGTTATAGGTTTAGTTATAATGTATAATGATTTTATTTTTTATTTTTGACCATTTTCAAGATTATATTGTTGTTATTTAATATATTGGTAAATTAAAAATATATCATATCAAATTATCCAACATTCTAAATTTCTCTTTTCTGTATATATAAATGTTTTAAAAAATAGGCCCTTAAAAAGCACAGTGCTACTAATATGTTGTCATTTAAGGGTGATCCGATTTTTAGATTCCATGTTTGTTGGATATGGCCTTAAATGTCGATAATTGGCATAACTGTTTGGCTTCATTTGATTGAGATGAAACTCTTGTAGGAAAGTCCCTCTAACCGAAGATTTTTAACTATCGGGTTTTTTATTCTTATAATTTATATAACAACTATGTGACTAATGAACTTGACGGTCAGATTCAGATTTGACAAGTTGCTAACATGTTGGACACAGTAAAAACAAATCTTGTATACATGTTTTGTTTTCATGTAAAATGTAAAATTCACGCTGAAAGAAATTCTTTTATTGAAAATTATTTTACGAATTTTTTAAACATGACATAAATATTTCTCAATTTAGCTGTAATTTATCGGTTATTGGGTGAACTCGGTAACAGTAATAATGACATCCCTATCCTCCTTCATCTTGCCAAAGTCTTCAATTTTTAAAATCCTTTCTTTCCAACATTCTTAACTTTTAGGTGATAACAGTTTAAAAATACTCTATCCTACGTTTGTAAAGTCCCCCTGTGGATCGGGGTTAGAATTGGCTCACAGTTTCCTCTGATTTTCGTAAGAGGGACTAAAGGGGGTTGAAAATCTACTTCCCTATCTCGTAAGCTACGAGGTTCCAGGGAAACCCTGCTTCCGAGAAACTGTCTTGAAAAATGGCTCGCCTAGTACATAATGTGCTAAACTTCTTCTATACAGAAAATCTTCAAGGGATTGGCTTTAGCAATTAAAGAGCAAGATTCACAGAAACAAAGTTTCCAGGCTAGGACTCACAAGAGACCATTTTGTGGTAATTTGGTGACTTTGGTAAAGTCTTCGGTCATGGATTATTTGTACTCAACGCCTGTTTATTGTCCGATTTCCTTGGATCTCTATGCTTTTTGTCCTGATAATGAAATTATTCGTCCAAGATAAAAGTAAGTGGAACTGGGCTGTATATAGTATAGGTAATTATAAAAATTTAGAAGTGAATTTAATTTATTTAGGAACGAATTAAAGATTTTAGTAGAAATATTTTTCACATTGCATATCAGAGGGTTTTGTCCCCTCGGGAATCGAACCCAAGCGCTAACTAGCTTGCCGGGCCGTTAGCCGAACCCTTTTCAAAAAAGAAATTCAAGAAAGATGCTTAAATCTTTACATTAATTATTTATAAAAATTTAGATTAAGGGCGGCAGCCAAAAGCAATAAAAAATAACTTATAATTTTGATTTAATTTTTTTTTTTTTTGTTGTTGGTTTCGGATATTAAGACCATTTTTGCATTTTGATGGTTTAATATCTCGACATGTTTCGGCTAAGTCTTCTAGCCTTCATCAGAATTTATAAAAGGTTTACATCATAATATTATATCAACACTAAAGTCTATTCTATACAAATATAAATAGGTATACATCAAATTATTCAATTCGAAGAAATATTTATGAACAAAATTGGTGCTATTTTATATTTTTATATCAAAAATTGCAATTAACATAATCAGCAAAGCAAATAGGATTATTTAATTTGCGAATAATTTGATGTAAAAAATATATATATTATAATAGACTAATGTGTTGATATAATTTGAAAAAGGCTACTGATTTAAAAAAAAATATATATATATTTTTATTATTATAATAATTCAATTTATTAAAATTATTATTTAACGTTAACTGATCATGCATCATGGTTATTATTAAATTTTAATTTTCGCTTATGGATTTTAAATAAAAACAAAAATTTTGAATCGACCCTAATCACCAAAAAAAAAGACAAAAGAAAAATCATAATTTCAACTCATCTTTTTTTTTAATGAATTTTAGATGTGTGAATTCATTCTCTTGTCTCTTATTTAATTCATGCATCTAGGAGTATTTGTTTTTCTACAAAATATTTACTCTATATAGATATGTTATTATATGTATTAGCCTAATAATTTTTCCCTTTTGATTGAGCACCTCTTGAATCCCTTTTACCCGTTGAATTGAAATGATTTCCTCAATAATAAATAAATAATGGATTGTCTAATTGATAATTCCTTGGTTAACAAGTAAATCAATGTCCGAGTGCCTGTGTGTAGGTAATATGGATAAAATCACAAAAGACCCGAGTCATCGTCCAAGTCGTTCACAGGCGCAAGCAAACAAATTGTAGCAATTCGTTAGCATAAATTAAAATTTTAATCAGAAGCCCATCTTATTAAAAGCTCATTTCATAGACGAGCCATTTGAATAAGGAACTCTTTCGCCCCGAGATGAGGGGAGGGATTATTAATAATAATAAAAAAATATATAATAAAAAACAGGGCCACTGGTTAATCCTCCTTAAAAATCTATTAAATTTCGATTTAAATTTATTCATCGTGGAATATAAACATATTTTAAAAAGAAGGAGGGGGTGATTAACACTATAAAAAAGAAACGTTTGAGGCCTAAAAGGAGAAAGGGGGCGATCTACCCTTAAATGACTTGTTAAAGGGGGATATTAATGAGAGCAGGAGGAATTGGTGTCCAGTCCAGTCCAGTCCAGTCCAGTCTACTCATTCCACAACACCAATCCATTAAAATCCATTCAAGACTAAACGGACATTTAATTTAGGTAATAGAAGAGGAAGAGATGAAATGTTGCGTGATCCCCGAGATCACTTAGGTATTTAATAAATGAGGACAATTCATTTGTTTACATTTACCTACCTAATTCAAAATTAAGCCTCGTTTTACATAATATAACATAATATATTTTATAGTAGATGCTTTGGTGATTGAGTTGAAACCACCTAGATTGCACATTTTGAATGAGAAAGCCTCATCAGAGTATATAGAGATAAGAGTAAATAAATATTATATTTAATATTGATTTACTATGAGTTAAGGATTCTTGGTCACTTGTTTCACATTAAAATTAAAAAATTTTTACATCTTTTTAATTTTAATGTGAAACAAGTGACCAAAATCACTTAACTTATAGTAAATCAATATTAAATACAATATTTATTTACTCTTATCTTTATTAAAGATGTTTCACCTTGCACCAACACCACAATCTCTACTAATTAGAGTATATAGAGATGAGATTTGCTCATTAAAGATGTGCCATCATCAGCCGAAATTTCTCTTTCGATAAATATTATAGTTAAAAGATTAGGATATACCTACTATAGTACCTATATGGAGATAAATTTATCAAAACTTTGATGGTTTATTTATTTCATAAAACTTTTTTATGAAATTTTAACTTTGGTAAATATTGAAACGTCATATATTTTCAAAAAATTTTAGTAACTAACTGCGATTGGAATTAGGTGTACACGTCTTTGGAATTATGTTGAATTATTTTAGTGTTTTATTATTTAAAGTAGTGGAATTTTTTTGGAAATATTTGCAAATGAAAGTTAAAGTGGGAGTAGGTGTACATAATGATAATAGGTCGCGGTTCACCCATCGGGAATAGTTAATCTTCGAAACTAGAAACCTAAGTACCTACCATATCTCATCTGATCACTCTTGAAATTAACTCATCCTTGGCGATATCAAATAGAAATTTTTATCTACAAATTTTAAACGCCGACTCAATTTCACTCTGATCTCGTAAATTTGAAGAAACCTTCCCGCATTCTCTTGCCACTCTGTATACAATTCCCAAACGATGGCTAAAATTAATATAGATATGTTTCGGTTTGTCTAGTTTTCTGGGTTCGTTTTGATTCATCATACTAATGTTTCCGCCTTTCTCTTTTTTTTAAGACTGTCATAAGTTTTCATGAATAAAATCAAAATCTCTTTGTAAAGCCTCATTCAGGCGAAATTCGCAATTATTCTAAACATTTAATCTAAGTAGAAACATTATACACTACACGGTGCAAAAAAATCGAGCCACCAATAAAAACTTGATTAAATAGCAAATTATTTTTAAAATTTTTATAAATATTCATATAATTTGTTCCATTAACTCTTAATCTAACATATTCAATAAATATTGTTGATAATTTTTGAATTTTATAAAAAAAATAAGTAAAATTAAATTAAAAGATGCAATTACAAATTATCATACTTTCTCAATATTAAATTGAAAGTTTTTGCCGAGAGTAGCAGAATTTTTATATATTGAAGGAGACAATAAAAGAGTGTGTCTTCTGGTGGAATTATAAATTTTATTTATTTATAACGAGACTATAGTTTCGAGGGCTTTGCCCTCTTCATCAGTCTATTACAATGGATTCACAGGAATTAATTTATGAAGAGGGCAAAGCCCTCGAAACTATAGTCTCGTTATAAATAAATAAAATTTATAATTCCACCAGAAGACACACTCTTTTATTGTTTCTCAATATTACTTGACATTTAAATAAAGTTTTAATAAAAGATCAAATTCCATTTGAAATATCAATCAAATGAATAATTTTGAATTAAGCATCATTGATAGAAAAAGATAAAATATACAAAATGGATATTTCTCAAGTTCAAGCAGTTCAAATTGTGTACCTAACTAATCAAGGGCTAAGTAAACGACAAGTGGCAAGTACACTTGCATTAAGCAATAATTTCAATAATGTATGGTTCCTTGTAAAAATATTTTTTTTGCACTTCAGTTTACATATAAGGATCATTTCTTGTTTTTTTGGAACTATCATAAAAACCAAAAATTTCTCTAGTATTTTCCCATTTCTTGAATACCTCGTTAGTATTAGTTACATATACTTCAAAATTGCAAGATAGTCATCTCTATTCTCTCTTCCAAACAGGACAAACCTTGAATATTCTTCTAGTTTTGCACCCCATATATAATGCAAAAGTGACTTATAAAAATGTTATTTCCAAATATATGAATATACCTACATCCGGTTTCACAGTAAGATAGGTACGTACCTATATATTAGTTTACCAGAGGAACATTATAGAATGAAAACATTAAAACATGTAATAATCCAAAAGTAAGATGTATCTATATAAGCACCCAAACCTATTAAACAATAAGTAGGGTTCATGTTAGACACCACATATTCACAATCTAGTCATGTTGTTAGTGTCTCAATATGATTGATTAATTAGTTCAAATGGGCAAAACTGCGATCATTTAATCGACGATTTGATTCCATAGTTGAGTTGTGTCTTAAAAAAAGAGGTTTTTGGGTGAAACCACCCTGATTAGATATTTTCATCAGAATGCATAACATTTCGTCATCTAATTCTGGAGTCGTTTTCAGGTGCTGTGCGAAGTGTTATCCATAAGTCACGCTTTTCTCAGAAACACTCGAAAACGACTTCACTATCAAGTATTAAAACGTGAATTTTAATGAGAATATATTTTGGTTGTTTAAGCTGAATCTTCTCTTTAGATAAATAATTTAATCATTTGGTAATCAGAAAAAAAATTCCTAATTCACATCTATAATTTTTGAAAAATAAAATTTTTTATAATAGTGTTTGTATAAAAATTTAAATTTTATAATTTTTATAATACTAATTATTTTTAAAATTGATTTACTATTTAATAAAGTTTTTATTGGTGGATCGATTTTTTCCACTTCAGTGAATTTTCAATACTTTTATTAAAATAATATAATCATATTTTAGCATTCCAGAAAGTATTTCAAAAGTGTTGTGTTCAAAACAACATATATATGTTGCAGTAAAAACCCGGTTTTCTTAGTAAAAACGCGTTTCGCTGAATACCTTTATGGCAACTAGAGTTTACTGATGTTGGTTGAGTTTAGTTCAAAGGTCTAGAATCTTCATTTTTGACCTTCCGCCTCATTTTGTGTGTTTATTTTCAAATTTTTTTAAACGAAAATGTCAAAAATTACATCCTCAACAACTTTAGTTCTAATTTTTAACATTTTCATGTTTAAAACATTTTGAAAATAAATACACGAAATAAGGCGGAAGGTCAAAAATGAAGATTCTAGACCTTTGAACCAACCTCAACCAACATCAGTAAACTCTAGTTGCTATAAAGATATTCAGCGAAACGCGTTTTTACTGCACCATAACATATACATAGGTAAATATAATTTTTAATAGTTTTCAATATTTGTTTGTTGAAGAGCCCCGAGGTCCTTTATTTTGTTCTCTGAGTATTTGATATACCTATATATCTGTTGAAAAATTTAATTTCTCGAATTATCAAAGCAGCCCTAATAAGGATCTTTATCTATAAACTTGTGATTATATGTTACCTTTTGAAACGACTGTAATACATATTTTTCAAAGCCATGCGGAATTTTCTTTGTTATCAATGATTAATAAAGTTTAGAAAAAAAAATTTGATTTTTTCAATGATTCCAAAGAAGTGAATAAAATAACAATCGGTATCCAATTTTAGTAATATTCTTCATTCATTCGTCCTACATGAATTTTTCAATCATTTGATAAAGATAACATTTTGGAAAACACAGTCCATTACAAAATCGAATGTTGAATATTTTTTATAAAACAGGTTGATAGGTTTGAAATCTAATAAACGAATAAGTAAAGATTTTTATAAGAGAAAGTACAAAAATGTTAATATTCCATAATAAATAAATAGATTAGAAATAAGGATTAAATCTCTCAGAAATTCAAAGATTAAAACTCGGTTAAAAATAAACGAATTAATTTCTTCATTAAAAATTAAAATTATTTTGTAAAACAAAAAAAACAAAAAAAAATTCTAGGTCACTTGCTGGTAGAGCTTCGCACGTGACGAGACTTTTTTTTTTTTTAATGATATTGATGTGAGAAGGAGATACACCAGAAGGTGGATCCCTAAAGGCCAGTATATGGGCTGGCCCCTCCATCGTGAAAAGAACAGAGCAGAAGGAAAAGAAGCCGGGATCACGAGCCAATCTCAGAAACTTGAGATATAATTCAATATCCAATTTACTAAGGTTTTTTCGAGCAGTGGTAAATTCTCCGCGCGATAAATTCGGTTAAATTTATCTCCCACTTAAGACTTGGTGTTTTGGAAAAAATACAAAACAAATATTCAACTTCATATTCAATAACATTTTTCAGTTTTTCTGAAAATTTTTTGAAGTTTGACATTTTTGAAAATTATTGTTTTTTTTTCAAAAAAAAAACTTTGATTTATTCTGCGTAGAATACCCCAAACGCCATGTTGGTCAGACTTTTCTTTCTATTATTTTTTTTTTTTTTTGTTTAATTGAAAAATATTTTTCTTATTTTTTCGCAATCCAACATTGTTTTTATAATAAAATATATCCATAATATTTTATGCTTTGTTTATAATCTTAACTTGATTAATAATTAAGATTTTACTCATCGAGAAGATGGACTGTTTTAAATAAATTTAATAGAAATTCTTTGTGAATAATAAAATAAATATTCACTTGACTCAGGAGAACACGCTTAAATAAAAATCACGCTAACACCCTCACAGTTAATCGTTTATTATTTATATTAAAAATTGTAATGATTATTCACTAAATTATTCCTGTAATTATCCTAATTATTAATCAAATTAACATTATAAACGAAGTATAATATATTATGGATATACATATTTATTAAGATATATTTTATTATAAAAACAACGTTAGATTGAGAAAAAATAAGAAAAATATATACTTATATAGGTAATTTATTTTAATATCGTTTTACCATACTTTTTAAATAGTTTAATAATAAATATCGTGAGAAATATTTCTTAGTAAGTGAAAAATTTAATTTCAGGTATTTAATTTTTTATATTTTTTACTATACTATCAAAAATAAGAATGTAACGATACTTGGCGAGACCAAACGAGACTATCCCTAACGAGACGAGATGAGACCGAGACCGAGACAATACTGTCTTTTTGGATAATTTCCGAGACCGAGACGATATTTTCTCAAGTCTCATCTCGTTCCGTCTCGTGCGAAGCCCTATTCGCTGGTTCAATTAGCTCATGCGTTTGTGCTATTATAATTACTAAATCTATGAACATTTGAGAATATAGATAGGATAATAGGAATAGAAACGTCAGACAGTTTTCTTGGGTCTTCCCCAGAGATTAATTTTTGGCATATTTAAGTAATGAATATCTTGGGAGATAGTTAGGTAGTATGAATAGTAGTAGTACCTTGTAGTTGTTTTTGGATGACGTCCGTCCGTCCGTCCGTCGGTCCGTCTTGTTCTTCTGGTCTGTTGTGTTGTTGTTGAGCCGGGTTGGTTTTAGGTGCTGCGCTGCGCTCCACTGGCGCTTGAGCGCTTGAATGTCCAAAGGAGTTTCCTCTTGGGCTTGGGCCTGAGTTCTCTTAGACCCCGCCTTCGGCTCCGCCCGTCAGCCAATCCGTGAACCAGTCAGGGGCGGAGTTCCAGGCCAACCCCTTGCAAGGGTTAAACCGCCCTTAGGGGATTACCCGGAAACGCTTCCTTCCTTCCTTCCTTCCGGCTCTTCTTCTCCGATCAATGGCAACGTTTCGCATCTACCCCAAGACCCCAAGACCACATCTACGCCCACAGCTATCTTCTCCTTACCTAGCTAAACATTCAATTAAACTCCAAAAATTTCAAATATAACTATTGGAAGGAAAAGAGATTATTTTTCCAAAACTAACATAATCTCTGCAGATTTCGGTAATTTGATCATTTACTTTGAGCCTGAGAGCTGAGACTTAACATGAAGGTGCAGCTTAGGTATATCAATAAAAACTTGTACTCCAAAATTATCTATTGATTCTGCTACAACCACTTCCACATCAGACATCAGGATTAGATTTTTTCTTTTATACAAAAGTACTAAAATCTTATCTGATGTAAGTGGATATTGATGAGGCAGTCTAAAAAAAGAAGAAGATAATTTACACTATCTTTTATTCATAAAACCGACGTTTCGGAGGCTATTCCCTCCTTCTTCAGGGTTTTGAAAAGTCAGTGAAGGAAATCCAATGCGGCATTCCCTCTGTCTCCTCTTTCAGTGGCAGTAACAATAATATATTGTATTTCATTATCAGCAGAATTATTACATTATAATAGAATTATTACATTATAATTCTGCTGATAATGAAATACAATATATTATTGTTACTGCCACTGAAAGAGGAGACAGTGAGGAATGCCGCATTGATTTCCTTCACTGACTTTTCAAAACCCTGAAGAAGGAGGGAATAGCCTCCGAAACGTCGGTTTTATGAATAAAAAGATAGTGTAAATTATCTTCTTCTTTTTTGGACTGCCTCATCAATATCCACTTAATTCACTTATCAGTCCGTCTCCAAAAATTACTCCAATCTTATCTGATGTTTTTCGTTTTTAAAAAAGAAAAGATTTCGGAACCAGAAGTGTTTTCTTCACACTTACCTCTCAAGTCATTTTGTTTGAAAATGATTTCCTAAGCTCACAGAGTGAAAAATATTATCAACATTCACTAACTAATACACTTGATGACAAAAAATCGAGCCACCTATAGATCCATACTCTCTTTTTATAAAACTTGAATTATTTCAGGTTCTAGGCATCGGATTGGAATAAAAAAGGTGTTATAAGTTAGGAAATTTATTAAAGTTTAATAAGAAATAAATTGTTACATTTTCTACACACATTTTTTGATATATGGAAAAATAATACGAACATAAGGAACTTTGTAATTTTAAGATAAAGAGTAATTTCATTAGGTATTTTTCAAATTTATCTTACATTTTATGTTGATTTTTCTCAATAAATTCAATTCAATTTAATATACAAATTTAGAATTAAACATTAGGTACACTTTATTTCCAATATCTTATAATTACAAAGTTTGCTATGTTCTTATTTTTCTTTCCATATATCAAAAAATGTGTGTACAAAATGTAACAATTTATTTCTTATTAAACTGTAATAAATTCCCCAACTTATGACATCTCTTTTATTCCAATCCGATGCCTAGAACCTGAAATAAGTCAAGTTTTAGAAAAAGAGAGTAGTAGGTTACTCGATTTTTTGTCCGCAAGTGTATTTAATGATTCAATATATTTTAGCTCTTAGATTCTACTTCTATATATATCTAGGTACTTGCCTTTAGATTAGTTTCTAGATTAGACGATTAGAGTAGGTTTTCCTCTCACCTCGGTGGTTTCGCTATAAAATATTACATTACCTACCACTATTACCAGGTGTACCGGAAAGTCATTACCGGTTTTTCTAACAGATGTCGCTAGGCTTAAGTATGCAATGTTATGATTTGACACATATGCATTTTATTCTACTGATATCAAGCTTCAAAGCTATACATGTTATATTTTGCGAAAGTAACACCTTCATAGATTTATACCTCTTTTTGCACAAGTTTCATGCCTGAAAACGTGCATTTGCGGCACGCATTACTTTTCTTATTTAATCAAAGAAAAAAGCCGTTGAAAGTCATCGTTTGCTGGTAGAAACTTACGGTGTATATGCTTTAACCTTAAAAACATGTGAGGTGTGGTTTCGAAAATTCAAAAAGTGGTGATTTCGATGTGCAAGATAAAGAACGTTCTGGTAGACCAAAAAAGTTTGAAGATGCGAAACTACAGGAGTTATTGGATGAAGGACTCCAAGCCAAACTCAAAACAATTGAAAACAATACCCCACAACAAATGATCAATTTGAACTATGCATTGATCGAAAAACGTCCAGAATGGGCCCGAAGACACGGTAAAGTGATTTTACAACACGATAACGCGCCGTCTCACTAAAGCAAAACCGGTCAGCGGAAGCGTTGAAAGCACGGTGGACATATTATCGCACCCGCCGTAATTTCTCCAGACCTTGCCCCGTCCGACTATCAACTTTTCGCATCGATGGGACACGCGCTTGCAGAAGCAGCACTTCGCCAATTTCGCTTAGAAAATGGCTCGATGAATGGTATTTATGAGCCTAAAGGACGAACAGTTTTTTTGATGGCATCCATAAATTGCCAGAAAGATTGGCAAGATGTATAGAATCAAATGGCCAATACTTCTGGAATAAATAAATTTTCCATTTTCTTAAAAATTACCTAGTTACCGGTAATGACTTTCCGGTACATCTAGTAGACCTTATTTGAATTAAAACTCAAACTTTTCAATCACCCACCAAATAGAAATGCATGGAAATCATGAAGATATATGTTTGGTAGATTAAACAGTGATGTTTTACAGTTTCGTGTAAATAATTAAATGTCACGTCTAATAAAAAATATAATCAAGGGCTGTAATCGGAATTGCCGAATAGAAAGGTTTTTTCTTATTGAATAATTGACAAAAGCTAAACCTACTTAAAAGCTGCTTGTTAACACTTTTTGCTGATTGGTGAACTGACGAATTATTTTCGGTTCGACCATCTATTGGCCAATAGCTAGGTAATTTACTATAATTTTATATTTCAACGTTTCAGCTTCTTATTTTGAATCAGTTGTTAAGTGAATAGATTTAGTGCCTTATTTATCAAAAATATCATATGATGTCCCACTTTCGCAAAAATCAACCTCCAAACTCTACCAGCCCGGTAGCAGAATTAATTTTTGAATTTCATATTATAGTTCAAACAAAACATCTGATAAAAATATCAAATAATTTCATATAAAATAATAATTAATAAAGTTAAATCTATCACTTTATTAAAATCAAATTTTCCCCTACTTTAACCCCTCTCTCCACCCCACGTATAATATTAGCTCTCAAAATGAATAAAGTCCCACCAAACCACTTCTGTAAAATAAGGCTTAAACTGGATACTAATCGAACAAACACATTCGCCAACTCATTTATCCCTATGACTATTAGAGACTGAACTTTCTTCCCCCCGACGGTCTTTTCCAGCAACTTATAACCTTCTTCAATCTTTTCAAGACCGGCATCCACAGATATCTTCGACTCCTACCCAATCCCTAAATCTCTTCCTTATCTTCACGATACAAGGGTCCACACGGACTACAGAGGTTGTACCTTCTTGGTGCAACTTCTTCTTGTATCAATATCATTATAAAAGAAAAAAGGTCACAAGCTCGATTAATTAAATCGTTTACCCGAAAAAGTAGAGAAAAAGTAATGTGATGCCAAGTTAACTCTAGCCAATAGTAATTAAATCGAGAAAATAACACTTCCAATTGAAACGTATGCTGCAATTCCTATATCAGATTTACCTACAGATTCAATCTTTTTAATTGAGAATATTTTCTTAAAACTTGGCTGTTGCGTACTATTAAGGTAGCACCAATTAAATTCGTCATATATAAGTATCTTAGAATGCGTAACACATCTAAGTTTCAGGAAATAAATTTGTAGAATTCATAAATTTACAGAAATCATGATGCGTTTTAATTGAAGAGTAGGTAGCATTTTCTCGTCGCAATTAGATACTATTGGTGATGTTAACTTGGCAGCACATTAGACCTCGCTACTTTTTCCGGTCAAATTGTTTAGTAAATTGAACTTGGCCTTTTTTTACAATGTTCTATTCTGTTTTTTTGAAGTGGTTGAGCATCACTGACCATTTATAAGAAAATTAAACTTTGTCATTAGATATTCATGCGTTTTTGCTGCTGGGGCTTTTATTAGTATTATTATTAATATCCACAAAGAATCGAAAACACATAATTCAAAAAAATGTGTGTCTGTATGTGTGTGTGTGAAGAAAGAAAGAGAAAGAGAGATGAAGAAGTGTTTAAGGGTGTTCGGGGAAGCCAATCCCCCATCCATTAGGTGGAACAAATGTCTTTGTCTGTGTCTGTGGCTCTGAGATTGAACATTGAGCAAAACAAGACAAGAAAAGAAAATTAATTATGGACATGGGGCGACACAAAAACAAAAAAAGTGCTTAATTTCATGGAAAATGACAAATAAACATGCATGCATCTGTAAGGGCTGAGATATAGGGGAGGTAATTACGCCAGGGGTGTGAATTGAAATTATGAGTAGGACAACGAAAAAAATCAGAAGATAAAAAATTATCATCAGAGAGGGCGAAAGGTTTGAGCGGCAATAATTATAATGCCTACTGATGAAGAATATACATAATTTATAGGGAAATAGGAAAGGGGGCCTAAATTTCAGAAAGAATTAAGATTATTCTCTAATAAAGATGAAATAAGAAATCATTCGTATTTAAGCCTGAAAAGAAACCTCTTGGAGAAAAATCATTTTCAACAAGGATTTTTTTTCTCTGTGTCTGGATTCCGACACCAATCGATAAGTAAAGAACCAAAAGTCGTAGAAAGTTTGTTCTCGTGTCAAAATATTTATATTTGAAATGCGGGAAACTTACAAGATCTTGAATTCTCTAATAACCCTAACTGGTTGTTAGAGTTTAGTACTTTCCATTACCGCATATAAATAATTGTAATTTACTAAATTATTATTATATTTGTGGCAACCAAGGGGAGTGGATCCACGGGGGCGGAGGGGGTGATCGCCCCCCCCCATAGCGAGACTTCCAAATCGGTCTGCCCCGGTCATATTCAAATTTCGTAGACAAAATTTGCCACCAGTACTTGTCACACTTGCAGCCAGGAGGTGACGTAAAATTTCATCTATTTATCTTCAGTAGAACCGGTACCAGCGCCTGTCAAAAAACAGCCCCCGGGATCACTTTTGAATATCCCCAAAACTGTACTTTTTTCATTTTTCCCCATTTTGACTACAATAGAGCATGTTTTCGACAAAGACTCCCTATACATTTTTAAATTAATAAATTTGCTACAATTTAAATAAAGTTTCATCTTAATTGATAACGGTAACAGAGGTTGAAGTTTTAAAAAATGCAATTTTTTGCAAAAAATCGCAGTTTTTCCTTCATAAAATAATCCATCTTAGAAACTTTGATTCCTATTCATTATCTGGAAAATTGGTTGAATTGAACATTTACTTGGACCACTTTTTTGTTTAAATTGTTAGATTTATAGATATCTAGCATTTTCCATGATAGGAAATCATCCATTGTTTCAAAAAATTGTAGTTTTTCAATCATAAAATATAAACCACTTATCTTAGAAACTTGATTCCTATCTTATTCTCTAGTAAATTTTGTTGGAGTTGAACGTTTACTTGGACCACTTTTTTAAAAACTCTTAGATTTATAGATATCCAGCATTTTCCATGATGCTTTTGAGGATTAGGATCATATCCTGTCCGAAAACGTAGAATATCTATAAATCTAAGAGTTTTATCAAAATAGTAGTCCAAGTAAACGTTCAAGTAAATAAAATTTTTCTATACAATGAGATAGGAATCAAGTGCATAGGATGAGTCATTTTATGAAGGAAAAACTGCGATTATTTACAAAAAATTGCATTTTTTCAAAATTTCAACCTCATGTTACCAGTATCCAATTAAGAAAAAAACTTGATTCAAATTGTAGCAAATTTAATCTAGTTAAAATGTATAGAGTAGTCTTTGTCGAAAACGTTCTCCTTCATGGTCAAAATGGGGGAAAAAACGAAAAAAGTACGAGTTTTAGTGGGATATTCAAAAGTGATCCCGGGAGCTGTTTTTTGACAGGCGTTAGTACCGGTTCGACTTTAATCTAAATAAATGAAATTGCTATCATTTTACGCGTAATTTAAAGAGATTTAATTTATCTAATAAATAACTTTTGAATTTGATAAACCAGTTTTTAGAGTTATTCAAGAAAAATTGAAAATTAACTCCGGTTTTTTCATTTTGGAGTGCGTGAAAAATTTCTACAACACAGATTTGGGGGAAAACTTATGGTAGTAATATTGGAGTACCAATACAAGGTATTCCAGAAAGTACCAAATCTTACTGGGAATAATTTCCGTTAAAATCGTAATTCAATGGAAGGTGTAACTAATTTTTTTTTTTTTTTTAATTTTAAAAAATATCTATTATTTTACATTAGTAGTCTCAACCAATTTATTAAATATGAAGAACTCAATTCGTGAACTATAGTTTAAGTATATTATAATATACATTTAATAGGTAGATAAACCTGTATTTTCCCTTCTTTTCATTCGCTTTGTTTGCTTTTTAATTCTACAGAGGATTAAAATCGCCTCTAAAAAAACTACTTTTGAAGTCCAAAATTTAAAATCCCCCCCCCCCCCCCGGGGGGTGGCTGCCGGTACATGGCCGTCTCAAAATTTTGTTCGGCAGCGCCCGGGTATAATTGTAATATTTCTTTAGAATGTAAGTGTATTTCTTGTAAATAAACATTAATTAATTGAATTTCCTACTAAAATACATTAAAAATATTGATATATTCTGTATTTTTTTTTAATATCGCCCCCCCCCCCCCACAAGAAAAATTTCTGGATCCGCCCTTGGTGGCAACCCTCGAAATTTAAAGTATGTAAATGGAGAAATTAATATCAGGTTGTTTTCTGCTTGATGCATATTCATATATACCTAAACATATTATACATATACTGTATATACAATATACAGATCTATAATTTATTGGTTAGAGACTATAGTTTCGAAGGATTGACCTTCATAATCACTCTTTCAATGAGAAATATTCTATCTATATACCTATATTCTATAATATAGATATATGTACACTTGTATATATGTCTTTTTGAATCAATCAGGAGGATAACCTCTTTTCTCCTTATTATTTATTCATCAACTCTGATATCCTCAGCAGAGCAGTGCCAAAAAAAAATTCAAAAAATCCATTTATTTTTTCTGGGCTTACTTATACAAAAACTACTATGCTCCTCCTAATCAGCTTAGAAAACAGGAAGTTGCTAATAATATTAAGGCGTATGAGCATAGCCATGTACGGGCGTGAAACCTGGACAATTAGAAAATCGGAGAGAAAGAGATTAGAGGCTTTCGAAATGTGGTGCTACAGAGGAAGGATGAATATCAAATGGATGGATAAAATTACAAATGAAGAAGTTCTTGGAAGAATCGGAGAAAGAGCGCGAACCTTGTGGAAGAGTCTGAAGAAGAGAAGAGGTCAGATGATGGGGCACACTGAGACATGGGGACTGCTTAGGGGATATCTTGGAGGGGGGAGGGGGGAAAGAAAGGGGGAAGGGAAGACCCAGATTAGAATATTTCAACCAAATAATTGGGGATATGGGATGCCAGACATTTAGAGAGGTCAAACAGCTATGGGGACAGAATCGAGTGGAGACGGATTGTTGCATCAAACCAGTTTTAGGACTGTATACTCAATGATGATGATACTTATGGTACCCCTATACTCCTCCAGATCAGTATAAAGTCGCATAGTAATGAAACTCAAAACATAAGCTAGGTAATTATATACCTATAAGTACAGCAAGCTTGATGTGGTTCTAAAAACGACGATGTGGAAGTACCCTTATATTATATATATTTACCTTCACCCTACTATTATTACTTTAGAAAGATTTCTCCTGAGAATGACCTTGACGCAATACATGCTGTCTCTTGAAAGAAATAAAGATTTTGTGGGGAGGGGTGGCCGGAGATATGTGGCAAATAATTAATGGTAATAGGACTGATCGATTTTCACCCTCGTCTGTTTGACTGGGGTGTTTATTGGGTTGGTGGGGTGTCATCTGCTCATATGCCAGTGAGAGGGTTGGCGTCGCTGGCGCCGAATGGGTTTTCGTCCCGTTATCCTCTTCAGAAGCGTTCCGGTTGGTGACTCCAACATATGGGTGCAGGGTGCAATGGGTCAGAAGGGAATGGAACATCAAGTATTCGCGATGACACGTTCCAAGCCGTGAGCACAGGGAGACCAGCAGGGGAGGCAAACAACACTTGTCACACACACACACACACACACACACACACACACACACATATATAAAGGAAAACACCTCAAACGAAATCCCACGATTTTTGTAGAAGACAGCAAGGAGAAACTCATTTTTTACAGATTAAATCGAAAATATACAGGAATATATAGTATATACTGAATTTTAAATGGCTGGTTATTTTTTGAAATAACTTATTGAGTGTTTTTTAAATACAAGGCTTTTAGTGAAAAAAACAATCTTTAAATGTTTTAAATATTCAAAAATTTGATATCTGATTGCATAAAAAAAACAAAAAAAAATTTGGGACAAATTATCCCTGCTTTAAGATATTAGTACTTGGAGCCACCGAGCGATGCACGGTAACCAAATCAAAAAAATACAAATATATAGTAGTAGTGAGAATATCAGAAGCAAATTTCACCAGAAGTCTAAAAACTCAAAAACTACCCCCTCCCCCTACAAGCCTATAACTAATTTTGTTAAATATTAAATATAAGCGAGAGGTCTGGTTGTATGGGAAGTCAAGTGGATGGCCACATCAGAACGAGTCGCTTATTTTAAATACTGTTTTCTGCCTCATATATTTCTCTACTGTTATATATTTCTTCTTGAACTGTTTGAGCTTTAGATTACAAAATAATTTTCCATTGCGGATCGTTAGATAATATATTCACTCTTATTATAGTGAAGAAGAATTCAGTCGTGAAAGGGACTTGTCTGGAGGTGCGCTAGTGGGAATGATAAGCTGGAAGATGAGCCAACTACTATTATCCAATCCAACTCTAATCAAATAGCGAGGGTTACCCTCTCGTAATATTCCATTCTATACAGATTGGTTTCCAATTCAAGCGCAACGACCGAGCAGCCGGATTATAGTTAGCAAGTTGGCTAGCTATAATAGCATGTGGTAGCTGGTAGACAGACCTGCTAATACAAAATTGGTATACTCATGAATCATCTCCCTCTCTCTTATAGTCAGAACAGCCATAAATCCAAACACCATAGAATATACAGCATAATGTAGAATAGAAAACAAAGTACAAATGCACTTGTTCCAATTATTGCAGTTGCTCTCTATAGTCGAAATCATCACAGGTCCTGCGTATTTTTAAACTACACTGCCCAACAATGAAAATGCTTCGGCTCAAAAATAGCTGATTCTTATGTATTTCCACCTGCTGAATTCAAAAAATCACCATAAAGATTACCGATTAGCTCTTGTTTTGGAGATATAATCGATCAAAACGGTGAAAACACCATTTTGACCTATTTTCGAGTTCCGTTAGATATTAAACAACAATATTTGAGATCACAATATTTTGTTGAACTAATAGAAAACAGCTTCCTCTTGGATTTACAAATTACCACTTGTTTGTAGCTCAATTAGAACTCGAGTTATAACTAAAAAACTAAAACTACGTGATTATAAAGGATAATAAAACATTAATAAAGTAAAGGGAGTGTAGTTTCAGAGTGAATGAAATAAACTCAAAGAGGTGTATACAATCTCAATATATTTCGGATTATTAGTCCATCATCAGGAGTTTACAGGTTAAAAACTAATCTGTAAATTCCCTAAAAAGAGGCAAGCTAAAAAACGACGGATTCAGATGAAGGCACCACATAAAATCTCTTCAGACACGACCATCTGTGAAGTATTATTCCAGCAATGTAGAACTCTTAGAAATGCAACTACAATTTGTAAAAAAATAAAATGCACTTTCTCAATGTTGTTAGCATATGTAATTAAAATGTATCTTTTTCTCTTGATCTGCCACCTACTGTATTTCACAGAAACTAGAGCTAAGAAAAATTTTTCATTGTCATATTCGTTTTTTTCAACCCAAAATTGGTAGGAATTGACTCATCAAGTGCTCGAAGCATTTAAAAATTATTTTTTGTTGCCCAGTGTTATTAGCTAAAATCGCTTTTATACAATTGAAAAGTTCTTAGACAAGTTGTAAAAAAATTTTATTGTATTATTAATTAATATCAATTATCTCATGTTCATGCAAGAATTTCAATCTTCAAAAATTATTTACCCTTTACGCGTTCATGTTTCTTCCATTTCCGTATTGAAATTTTTCTTAAGAAAATCACGAGATGGATGAATGGATTATTTTTAATTAACAGGTCATTCAATAAGTCCGTAGGATAAGTAAGAAAAAAACAAAATTCTTGACAAAACTCGATTTTATTATTCAACATAACACTTCGAGGGCGATACAAAGAGTATAGCGATTTTCCCCAACTTTTCGATACCACTTTTATAGTACGATTTCTCTTTCTCGTCAAAATAGGCCTCAATTTCAGCGATTACTTCATCACGGGATTTCGATCTGTAATAGTGAAACCCATGTCTCATCCATTGTCACATATCGACGATAGAATTCCATTTTATTGCGGTTTAACAGCGCCAAACACTCCTCTGAAGCATCGATTCGTTGTTGTTTTTGGTCGACTGTGCGCTCACGCGGCACCCACTTTGCACAGAGCTTTCGCATACTCAAATGTTCGTGTAAAATGGTAAAAATACTTACCATCTGATATCTTTACAATGTCAGCTAGCTCGTGCACCTTCAATTTGCGATCGTTCATAACCAATTTGTGGATTTGTTTATGTTTTCTGAACAGCCTCTTTTGGGCGTTCACTGCGCTCTGCATCATTTGTGCTGGTACGACCACGTTTAAAATCAGCAATCCACTTTCTACCATTTGTCTCGATGGAGCAGAGTTCGGATAATGTTTATCAAGCCATTGTTTGGTATCCACTGTATTTTTTTCATTAAAAAGCAATGCTTTATTAAAACTCGAAATTCACTTTTTTCAATAACAAGTGTTAAGCCTGGCACACAAAATGCTATAACTCACGAATCAATACAATAGTCAGATTGCTGTCAAATATATACAGGTATCGTTTGAAGGTTAGTACTAATCAAATCATATGGAAAAAAATTCTAGTAACGCGATCTATGTGTCATCCTACGGACTTATTGAATGACCTAATATATATCAGAAGGGCTGTTTCAACTCCCTTGAGAATCTAGCCCAAGAAATCAAATTACCAATCCAGGCCAATTGGCTATCCTGTGAGGTGAACTCTTCTGACATATAAGCATTATGCATCGCGCTAAATATATTTCACTTCCAAAGATTAAAAATTTTCTTTTAGAAATTTCGCGAACCTAGTGATTCTGAATTTAAAACAAGCTGCCAAGCCATATAGTTTTCAAAGGGGGCTATTTGTTTAAACTTAGAATAACTAGACTGCGAAATTTAAAAAAATTAAAATTTAAAAGTTTGAGTGAAAATACTAGTGCTATATACATGTCAAATGGATTTCGGAAATCGGGTTAGATTCCCGAGAGGGCAAAATCAGCTCATTCGACATAATTAAAAATATATCTGATATAAAATTAAAAATAATCCATTTTATCTTGGATCTAATAGATGACACACTTTGTGATTTTCTTAAAAATTTAAACTCTTTATAGGGGCAGCAATTAACTCTTATATTCAATTTCTCTCCCAAATTGCCTCTAATATATTATTAAACGTAGTGTATGTAAAATCTTTTGGCAGATATATACCCAACTATAGTTACCTACTATTCTATTTATGTATTATGCTTAAAGGAATCCAAAAACTATTTTGATTCCATATTTTTCTCGATGTTCTTCAAAAATATTACTTTAGTTTTATTGTTCTTTCTTCGTAAATGATCTCAGTAATGAGAGAATTATGGATTCAACTATACTCGTACTACACATTTTGATGTCTTTAACTCCTTTTACTTAGGGAAAGTGGTTTAGGTTTTAGGTGAAACATGATATTAATTAATAAAGTAAAGGGTGTGTAGTTTCACAGTGAATGAAATAGAACTCAAAGAGGTTTATACAAACTCAATATATTTCGGATTATTAGTCCATCATCAGGAGTTTACAAGTAAAACTAATAATAATTGAACGAGTGATCACAATTTTTAACATCTAAATCATATGTACCAATGTAACAAAATATAACATTCAAATCTTACATACCAACATAACACAAAGAAAAAACGTCTTTAACTCTGTTCCTCGGAACCAGAAACAACTTTTGGTTCCGCAGCCAGGGCTCTCCGGGAAAGAACACTTGTTTCTTTTCAATCTCTGTCTCTTGAACACTTTCCTATTTCTAAATCAACTTCGTCGCTTTAGGGGATGACTATAAACATACTCCTGGGTAACCCTTCATCGCCATCAATATCCGTCCAATTAAGTTAACTCGCGTGAATTTTTCTTTAAATAGCATCTGTATTAAATGACTTAATGACACCGTTTGACAATTAAAAAATAGAATTTGTTGTGCAGAAGGTAATAAATTGATTGGAGAGAAGAGAGACAATGGGACCATCGCCCTCGTTATTAGCCCGTGGCGAATCAGAGAGACAGCCAAGGCTCAAGCAGATGGGGCTGAAGACATGGCATAATGCGCATCACCATTAACAAACCACCCTCGTGCTCGATTCAATCACCAGACACAGATTCCAATTCGTAATGGGATAATCTTTGACGCTCTACGGAATAATTAAGTACAGTGGAGTAATTCGTTCTTTATAGATCCCAATAACTGATACTCCTTACTCATTTCCTTTATGTCTTCTAATCTTTCTCTACTTTTTTTTCTCTTCTTCCCCTTCAAAATTTTAAAATGTATTGGTGAACTCTTTTGCCAACTTTGTAAAATATTGTTGCTAAATTATGTATAAACACTAGGTGGGACCTAAGGTCTTATGTTTGTATACTTTGTGAAATAAATAAAAATAAAAAATAAAATAAATAAATTCCAAACGTGAACTCCTTGAGTAACAATGTAGAAGCCAGTCACCGGTCTTGGCATGTTGAAAGCATCCCAGTCATCGCAAGTTAATATTGTCACCGTATGATTTATTATCTTGTTCTCTTCCAGAGAGATTATTCTGAATCAGTGGCGTATTGTGAAAATTTTCGTGTGTGTGTGTGGGGTCAATCCACAAAGCAAAATATTTAGTGGGAATTTTTTTTTATTAAATTAAATAGTCCAGTTAAATTGTGTTTTTACCCGGAAAGTTTTGGGGTAGTTGTAATTTCTTCTGACCCTTTATGTTTTTTGGTGTGCTGAATCCGAATCTAAGGCTTATTAACAACGTCACGGAACATTGTCAAAAATGCAAAAAAAAATCTCATTTTTTGGCGTTTTTTGTTATTATTACTCGAAAACTATCAACTTTTCGTAAATAACTTTCCTATTCAAAATGAAAGTTCATAAAGTTTCCTACAAATTTCATCATTTAGGTTTTTTCTCAGACCAGCCGTTCAGCTCAAGTGTTGCTGAAAATTGGCGTATTATTTCTGTTTCGGCAATCCCAAAAACTCGCACTTTTTTGGATTTTTTCCATTTTGACCATGAAAGACCACACTATAAGCGTTACCTTTTTTTAAACTAGATTCAATTTGATACAATTCAAAACAAAGTTTCATCTTAAATGGATAATTGTAACCCGTGCCGCAATGAGGTTGAATGTTTTGCAAAAAATTGCAGTTTTTTCTTCATAAAATAAAAACCACTATCCTAGATACTTGATTTCTGTCTCATTCTCTAGGAAATTTTATTTACTTAAACGTTTACTTGAACCACTTTTTCTTCTTAGATTTATAGATTCAATGACACTTTTGAGATTCGGATCATATCATTTGTAGGAATTTTTATGAACTTTCATTTTGAAGCGAAAGGTTATTTACGAAAAGTTGATAGTTTTAGCAAGCAAAATAACGCCAAAAAATGAGATTTTTATCTTTCTATTTTTTTTTTTTTTTTTTTTTGCATTTTTGACAATGTTCCATCACGAAATTTGAAAGTAGGAAATCTCAGACTCATTCATACTACCTCAAAACATATAGGATCAAAATCAAAGCTACAACGTCTTGACCCCCCAATCTGCTCTGATTCTTAGATGGGCGATTGACATTTTAATTTTTACAAGAATTCGATTATCCGAAGAATTTATATATAAATATGTTACTTAATGATACATATTAATTTAAAATCATAGTTATTTTGCTATTGAGTATCGTTTATAGTCTCTGGCACTTTTCACCGATTTTTTTTTTTTTTTATCAGAAATGCCGAAAGTAAAGGAAATAAGCTGAGGTGTTCTGATGTGGCCATCCACTTGACTTTACCATACAACCTGGCCCCTGACTTATATTAAATATTTAATAAAATTATTTATTATCATGTAGAGGGGGGGTAGGTTTTGCATTTTTTAAACTCCTAGGGACACACTGATTACGTATACAAAATTTGGTTGAGTTTGGTAAATGGCCAAGATTTTCATTTTTTTTGACCCTCCGCCCCCCCCCCTCCCCATTTCGGGCGGTTAGTTTTTGCATTTTTAGACTTCTGGGGACCCACTGATTATGTATACAAAATTTGGTTGAGTTTGGTAAATGGCCAAGATTTTCATTTTTTTGACCCCCCCTCCATTTTGGGCGGTTAGATTTTGCATTTTTAGACTTCTGGGGTCCACTGATTATGTATACAAAATTTGCTGAGTTTGCTCAAACTGACCTAGATTTTTAACCCCCCCTCCACCCCCTTTAATTTTGAGTCGATATGCACCAAAATCTAATCAGCTCTTGATCTCAATGGACCAAAACTACGTGTGAAATTTGTTTCCGATATTCAAACTAGTTTTTGAGCCAGCTCGTCCACCAAAATTTGATAACGCACAGACTAACTAACTAACTAACAGACATTTCGACAAACCAATTATTATCTCGAAAAATATAATTTTTTCGATGTTTACTTATTAGAGCTTTTTTGTAGAGCGAAATGCTAAGTGTTTCGCCTTCAATTTTTTTAATCGAAATAGTTTCAGCCGTTTTTTAGATATTTTGAAAAAAGAAAGCAAAAAACCCACTTTTTTCATGCACGAATACAATACTTGACCATACCCTGTATGGTAAAGAAATAAATATATAGTATAGGTATCAAAGTCATGCTTTTGCGGGTACCTGCAACTCAATCGAAAAACTTGATTCTGTCTAAAATCGTATTGATTTAGTTTTTCACTTTACTATACTGTGTAAAAGTATTGTAAATGGAAAATTGCATAAAAAAAGATTTTTTTGCTTCGTATTTTTACATAAAAACGGTTAAAAGTATTTAGGTAAGAAATAATAACAATAATAATTTCGTTAAATTCATCGGCGTTTTAGTCACCAAGAAAGCCCTATAGAGAGCGAATATTCAAAAATTTATATTTTAAAAAATATTAGTTATTTTGTCAAAATGTCTCTTTTACTGGGTGTTGAGTGTGTGATGAGTTTTACCAAATTTCTATAGATACCTATAATCTAAGTCAAAACAAACGAAGGTATCAAAACGAAATTTTATATTTAGATATTTTATATTGACATCAAGAAATGATTAGATTTTGGTTTCTACTTCATTCGGACTAAAAATTAGGGAGGTATTTAAAAATTTCAATCCTTTCTCCGATTTGAACTAAATTTCACACAGTTAATCTTTAAGGCCTTAAGGAACTATCAATAGATTTCTAAAGTGACCAGGGGTGGGGGGAGGGGGGCAGGGGTATGGTAAAATCATGATCCAATCCTATATTATTTTAAGTATAAAAAGTCTGGTAAGAGGGGACTGTGGGTCAGTGGGTTAGAGGCTGGGTCATGACTGGAAGATCGCTGGTTCGAGACCGAGTTTCGGCAGATATATATTTTCAGTCGCCTCCTCTTGGCAATGGCAACCTACCAAGAGTATAATTGCCTAGTAAATCCCTCCAACGTCGTTTGGAACCGGTTAAAAAGTAGGTCCCATATATCTGCGTAAAACAACTAAACACACTCAGCACAGGTATATGTGGAGAGGGAGCCGACACCCGTTTCGGGTATGGTACCCGAAGAAGAAGAAGATCGTCTTTGTCAATTTGAATGCTTGGATTCTGAAACAAAGCCGATTAGCGATTACTGAATATTGTATACTTTTAAACACCCGAGATATGTTGATTAAATTTTCTCCAACATTCTAAAATAAAAATCAAATCAAATAAATTATCAAATAAAATAGAATAAAATTTTTATCGTATGTAGAAAGGAAATAAATTAGGCAGTGAAATATATATCTACTTAGATCATCATAAAAGGTAGAGCTGGATAAATTTCAACTCAACATTTTTATTTTTTTCAAATAAATGTTTTTTTTTTGTATTTATTTAATAAAAACAATTATTTTATTATGAAATTTATCTATAGGTATATAGAAAAAATTCAAATTAAATATACAATTATTTGAAGTAGTTAAAACAAAAGCGAAGCGCTGGTGCTTTCTTCTCCATACAATATTTAACATTATTATTACCATCCTAGATGAAATAGAAATAAACCTTTCGGTCTAGACCAGTGGTTCCCAACCTTTTGTGGCTCATCGCCCTTTCTGGAGGTTGACTAACACCTATCGCCCCCTTTTCATTTTCATTGTATATAAATTTCTGTGACGAAACATTGTCAAAAATGCCAAAAAAAGGTGTGAAAAAATCTCATTTTTTCGCGGTTTTTTGCTTATAACTGGAAAACTATGAACTTTTTGTAAATAATCTTCCTATGCAAAATGAAAGTTCATGAAATTTCCTATAAATTTCGTCATTTAGGTTTTTTTCTCAGACCAACCGTTCGTTCGGGCTCAAGCGCTAGTTGAAAATTGGATTATTTTTTTTCCGCAAATCCCAAAAACTCGCACTTTTTTTGATTTTTTCCCATTTTGACCATGAAAGAGCACGTTTTCTAAAGCAAAAGACCACTCTATACATTTTTAAACTAGATTAAAATTTTTACAATTCAAACAAAGTTTCATTTGGTGACAATGGTAATCCAAGGATGAACTTTTGAAAAACTGAAATTTTTTGCAAAAAATCGCACTTTTTCCTTCATAAAATGAAAACCACTCAGCTCAGAAACTTCAAATCTTGATTCCATGTCAGTTTTTAACTGGTCAAGGTGATCAGTAAAAATTAGTATTTTGTCTTCTGGGACTCCAGGAGTCTCTTTATCTGACACTGAACAAAACTTTTAAGGGTCGGAAACTGAATCGCCTTTACGCCAATATTAACCCTGTGAATATCTAACTTTTTGGCGATGAATGATGAAATAATTATTTTGGCCTTGATAAGGTTCATCGTGTTTCCTTGAAGCCTTATATTGACTTCATTCATATTTTCAAAATATCTGTAAGATACGCAAGTTCCAACTTGCGATGCTTCAGATTCTCACTTAAAATAGGATCAGACGTGTCGAGAGAAAACTCCGCAATCCCGTGTCAAATACCCTAATAACTCGCAAGAGAAGTGATTCCATTTCTTTGCACGTTAGTGTATTTTAATTTTCCCTCTCTTTGAATACTCATCGCACCCCAATCGCCCCCTACTTATTTATCGCCCCTCTGATAAGCCAAATCGCCCCCAGGTTGGGAACCACTGGTCTAGAGTGTCGACTAATAGCTTGGCCAGTTTATAAAAATAACTGCAAAAACTTACCTCTGTCTTGAGCTTCACCAATTTTGGCTAAAAATTCTAAAATTGTGAAAACTTATCGAGAACTTCAAAAATTCTCTAAAGACTATAGAAAAAGAAATTACCTTTTGCTGTCCTTCTGATTAGGCCCAAAATTTACGTCTGATGATGGATAAGCTTTATTAAGGTTTTATGACCCGATCGTCTTTCTCTTTTCAACCTGTTATCGATTTCGATCAACTAGACAACGATTTTTATAACGTCTTTATCTATGTTTTTTTAAGCTATGACCTTAATTTTTGATAGTTAGAGAAGGGATGATTTTAAATGTTTCGTTCACCAATAAGAAAAAACACCCTTCGTCATTTGCATTTAAATTTGTAGATTATTATGAAATTTTAGTTAAAAAAAAAATAACATGGAATGAAGTCATAAAATTAATGATATTTATTTGTAAATTAATTCGAAATCAACTTTACTCACCCCTTTAGAAAAGAATTCAGCTTAGAAGTACAAATTAAGAAGAGGATTGATTCGATCTGAATGTTTCGGGCGGGTCTCTTCGCAGCCAGAGGCCAGAGGGTTTCTTCGCCTTCTCGACACTTTAAACCCGAAATTATAGAATCTTTAAAGTCTATTGATTTATCCAAGACATTTTATTTTACCATACAGGGTGTATGGTCAAGTATTAATCGTGTATGAAAAGTGTTTTTTTCCTTCTTTTTTCAAAATATCTAAAAAACGGTTGAAACTATTTCGATTAAAAAAATTGAGCGAAAATCCATGGTATTTTTATTTACAAAAGCTTTGACAGTGAACATCGAAAAATTATATATTTTGAGATAATAATTGTTAGTAAGTCTGTAAGTTACCAAATAATATAATAATTGTTAGTAAGTCTGTGCGTTACCAAATTTTTATGGACTCAGCTGAAAAACTAGTGTGAATATCGAAACCAAATTTCACACGTAGTTTTGTCTATTGAGATTAAGATCTGATTAGATTTAGTGCATATCGACCCAAAATTAAGGGGAGTGTGAGGGGGTTAAAAATTAAAAATCTAGGTCGTTTGAGCAAACTCAACCAAATTTTGTATACATAATCAGTGGGTGCCCAGAAGTCTAAAAAAAATGCAACACGTCAGCCTATTTTTTAAAATTTTTGTTAGTCCAAAATAAGCTAGAATAAACAATATTTTGTTCATTTATTATACAGTTTTATTTTTGAGACAAGATTGAAGATTATTTTATTGTGGTAATTTAATTAATATATTGTTCAATTGAAAATAAAATTTTATATAAATTGCCCCATTTAAAAAAATAAATTAGTGAAAGTTTTTGGAGACGGCTAGTAAGTTGATATTGAAGGATTTGGATGAAAATGAAATACACACGATCATATAACATATACCTATATGCAAATAATATTAGTTTTTTTTTTTAATGTTCATTTTTCCTTTTAAGTAATATTGGAAGCATTGGACAAGACACCCCCCCCCCCCCCCCCCGCTCAGCAGTGTCTAGCA
Source organism: Forficula auricularia (assembly GCA_024734495.1). Lineage (NCBI taxonomy): Eukaryota > Metazoa > Arthropoda > Insecta > Dermaptera > Forficulidae > Forficula > Forficula auricularia. Next base: position 17,046,632 of record JALMQS010000149.1, read on the forward strand.
TATTCTGCTGTTCGATTGTCGGGTTGTCTGGTTGTCTATCCGTTAGTTTGTATGTTACCAAATTTTTATGGACGAGCTAGGCTCAAAAACTAGTTTGAACAATACCGAAACTAAATTTCACACGTAGTTTTGGTCCATTGAGATTATTAGCTTGATTAGATTTTGGGCATATCGATCCAAAATTAAGAGGGGCGGGGGGGGGGTTAAAAATTAAAATCTAGGCTATTTGAGCAACCTAAGCAAATTTTCTATACACAATCAATGGATCCACAGAAGTTCAAAAATTCAAAAAACTAACCGCCCAAAAAGTCCCTCGTATGGTCAAAAAATGAAATTCAGGCTGCTGTACCAAATCCAACCAAATTTCGTATACATAATCAGTGGGCCCCAGGAGTCTAAAAATGCAAATCGACCCCCCCCCCCCCTACATGAATATAAATAATTTTATTAAATATTAAATATTAATGAGGGGCTAGGTTGTATGGTAAAGTCAAATGGATGGCCACATCAGAACACGTCAGCTTATTTTTTTCTAGAATGTCGAATATCCTAAGGTCCTTTTTCTATCCACACTAGGGTGGTCATTATTTTGTGTATTTTAGAATTTTGGTTCGAAAATAAATAAAAAAAAATCCCAAGTTTCAAGCCTCAATCTCAAATTTTGGCATAGGCTACACAGTGATTAAGTTTCCCATCCAAATAACATAGGCTTTTAGTATTGAACAATCAATTTATTCGGCTAAAGTAATGGTTCAAAAAATTTGAAACTATAAGACTTATCCTTATAATAGTAGTTATCCCTCAGAATTTTTACAGATTTTTAGCTATTATAATTTTGGAGTCTATAACTTACACTAAGATATAGCAGTATTTATCTAGCTGTAAGTCCAAAAAATTATCAAAATCAAATTCTGTAAAATTCGAAGGATAGCTACTATTATAAGATAAAGTCTCAAATTTTTCGAACGATTACTTTGCCTAGGCTCAAAATAGTTCGATTCACAAAATCCCATCACGATGTTATTACCTATTTAGATGGGAAACTTGCATCGCTGTGGGGCACAGGTTATAATTGAGATAGGGGCTTAAAACTTGAGGGATATGAAAAGGAGGCTTTTTTTATTTAATTATTTAGAACCATATGAGTCAAAATCTCGTAACCAGTGTAACAAAATTATTAATGGCGTTCTTTTATTAAGCCCAGATGGTACCATTAATTGACGGTATGCCCAGCTAATAAAAATCGATTCTGCATCTCACGAAGAAATTAACTACCAACTCCTCCAAATCTTCGTTTCCCCCTTAATCTTTTCCAGCGGCTCAATAGCCACCGACGCCCTCTCTAAAGCTGAAGCATTCCGCCTTTCCAACATCTCCTCCAGTATAATCAAAAATTGCGCGCCTGAACTTGCTCCTATTCTCTCAAAAATTTTCAAACTTTCATATACCACTGGTTTCATTTCGAGAGCTGGAAAACAGCAAGAATTCAACCAATTAAAAAAAAAGGAGATCCTTCAAATGTAGCCAATTATCGTCCGATCGCCATAACTTCGGTTCTTTCTAAAATCATGGAAAAAAATCATTAATGAGCAAGTTCTTTTCCACCATTTAGAATCTAATAAATTCAATCCATGATAGTCAATACGGCTTTAGACAATTTCGGTCCACCGGCGATATTTTAGCATATATAACTCATATTTGGAATAAAGCACTTGAGACTGGTAAAGACATCTTCGTAATAGGCTTAGACATTTCAAAGGCCTTCGATCATGTCTGGCACAAAATCTTCGCCAAAATTACCTGCATTGGCCTCTTCCCCCGAGCCTTCTGCAAGTTGCTTGAGAGCTTTCTCAAACCGCTCTATTAAAGCTTCAGTTGACGGAATATCATCCTCGTCCTTTAATACTAATGCTGGAGTTCCTCAGGGCTCAGTCATTCCTCCCACACTCTTTATTATCTATATTAATGACCTATTAAATCTGCCCTCCAATCCAATACATTGTTACGCTGACGATAGCACCCTCCACAACGCTCAATCCTTACTAGACAATCGCGCAAACATACTCTCCTCAATAAACCAGATTTAAGCATGCTTAAAAATGATCTCACAATTTGGTAAACTTTAATGCTGGCAAAACACAGTGCTGCCTAATTCTCTAGGCGCAAAGATAGGAACCTTTCCGACATTTCCTTTGATTCGAGCTCATTGAATTCCGTAATAAAATATCAATGTTAGGTGCCACCTTAGGTTCTGACCTCTCTTGGAATGACCATATTATCTCAGTAGCAAAAAGCTGCAGCATGTAAGCTTGGCTTTCTTTTCCGAACCAAACGATTTTTCACCCCCACTCAACTCCTTATATTATACAAGGCTCAAATTCGCCCCTGTCTTGAATATTGCTCGCATTTGTAGAGGATTTCCAAGTATTCTCTTAATACCTTAGATGCAATTCAGAGGCGAGCTATAAGACTTGATAGGCGATCCTACATTAACTGACACTCTCGACTCCCTAGCCCATCGTAGATCTGTCTCCGCCCTATCCCTTTTTTATAGATATTACCATGGCTTTTGTTCTGACGAAATAAAATCGATAATCCCACCAAAGGCCTCATTTGCCCGAAATACACGATTTTCTAAAATTCAACACCCCTACGCGCTTAAACCTAGATACTAATCGAACAAACGCATTCGCTAATTCATTTATCCCTATGACATCTAGAGACTGGAATTCTTCTTCTCCCCCGACCGTCTTCTTCAGCTACTTATAACCTTAAATGGGCTGACCAGCATCCATTGATACCTTCGACTTCACCAATCCCTAAATCTCCCCTTATCTTCACGTTGGTGTCCACCACGGACTTCAGAGGTTGTACCTTCTGGTGCAACTTCTTCTTGTATCAATATCATTATAAAAAAAAAAAAAAAAAAAGCCTCTGTCAGCGTAAAAATTTGAAAATACCCAAAATAAGGACTTCCCTAATCAACACCTCATTTTGGCCTTTCCCTATAAGTATTTAACACCTATTACTGGAGTTATTGGATACAAAAAATGTTTCACCAAGTACCAACACCAAATTTCTGGAGTCATTTCCAAGTCCTTTTCCAGGAGTTTCTTGATAGACTTAACTGAAACTTGTTTTTAACTACACAACTTGAGCGCCAAAGCAACAAATCTACAATAAAAAAAAAATAATAATTTAATGTAATCGAATGCAAGAAGGGGTGCACCAGTAAAGATGCAGCCCCAATGGATCTCGAAAGACCCTTGCATTGCCGAAGAAAAGGGAAAGTTGATCAAGTGAGAGGTAGACGTAGGTGTTTATGCACGCGAGTTTTGAAGGTTTGAAGATTATAAGTGCTGGGGAAGATGGAGGCTGAGAGAGAGTTCCACCCCTTGAAGTCATGGGGATATACGTATTGAAAACAAGTGGTCCCGGGCACTTTCTAATTTGACCTCGAAAATATTGGCTTTGGCTTATTTTTATATTATATAGAATAATAAACATACATGAATCTATCTTTATAGGTATTTATATAAATTCCAATAGAACATCTCTTTCAATTCGAGGATCTAAGTTAATAGAGTATGGGTGTGTAGTTTTCAGAATGAAATAAATTTCAAAGAGGTTTATACAAACTCAATATTAATCCATCATCGAGTTTACAATACTTAATAATAATTGAACGAGAGGTCACTCGTTCAATTATTATTAGTATTAACTTGTAAACTCCTGATGATGGACTAATAATCCGAAATATATTGAGTTTGTATAAACCTCTTGAGTTTTATTTCATTCACTGTGAAACTACACACCCTTTACTCTATTAACTAACATCATTTTCACCTAAAAACCTACACCACTTTCCATAAGTAAAATCGAGGATCTAAATGCAACTTTGCCTTCTCTGTCCTTCGGATTTGGTGTTCGCAATTTGCCGAAATTAAATTCGCCTGTACCTGATGAACTCGAAAGAGAAGCCCATAACATCAGGATCGATTCCAATTGACCGAGTGTGTTGATGATTGGGGTAGTTTGTTATGGGGGGGGCCACCGACCCCCCGTCCTGGTCTTTTCAATTAATGTAGCTAGACCCCCCTCTCTCTCTCTTCACTATGATTAATTTTAATGGATCTTTCATCAAAGAGCGTTTAACAGGCAAATTAAACGCAGCAAGGCTCATTAGAAAATGATTCATGACTAAATTTGTGGCCCATCAAAAATTATTTTAATATATTAGAATATTAGGAGAGTTGTCGAATTATAGACAGGAATGTCTGTTTAATAGGCGTAAGAAAACTCCGCTTTGGGGGATTTCTGTCACGATGCAAGCCCAAGCGGAGAAGAGCGTTTCGGGAAAAAGGCCAGTGAGTCTCGGAGGAACAAATTGAATCAAAAGTGGACTGTTTATACTCATCAGTATGACACTTACAAATTAATATGGGCAAAATATTATAGTGAAATTATTTATTGTGTGTTATTCGTAAGTTTGGTATTAGTTAAAAAATAGAATAAATACATTTTTACTTTATCCAATGCGGCTACGGGAGAAAGTATTGGAATCGTTTCCGCGGCAAGCGCGACTTCAAAGGGTCTCAGGTAAAGACTATGGAACCTGGACTTCAATTAAGGTCACAAATTGAAGTATTCAATTAGGATTGAATTTAGGCACGTGACGGTTTTTGCCAAAATTACCTGAATTGTCGAGAGGCCAAAAGTGCCATTTTTTTGGAAGTGCTCGGGGATGGATGGATGTATGTATGTGTTATCGTTTTTTTCGTCCACGAATTTTCACCGTTGCACCGAATGAATTGAAATTGAAACCTACCAGTATTTTAACAAATGAAGCGCTGATTAGTTTTTGGTACATATCGGTCTACAAACATTAGTACTTTATTTCAGTACTTTTTTAGTTTTTTCTAAATATCTTGAAAATGACTTAACCAATTTTGATGAAATTTAATATCCAATTAAGTACCTTTGGACCCACAAAAAGGTTAAATAAAGTTTATAGTAAAATTATATTTTAAAGTACTTTACTCAAGAATATATTAATATTTCAAACAATTTGATAAAGTTTAGCAACGATCCGTTGCAGTTTATTTTTTTATAAAACAATCTCAAAACGTTTATTTGTTCATTGTGGCCTTACAATTTCTTTTTAAATCAACTGTTTTTTCAAATTTCCATTGATAAAGGGAGAATTTGTTCCTAAACTTTTGGATTTGTAATAAAAACGGAGTGGAGTAAGTTAGGATAGGATAGAAGTTAGACGCTCTAGGACAGTGATTCTCAACCTTTTTGTCGTCACGGAACACTTTTAATAATTTAAAAATTTGACGGCACACTAACAATAAAATAAAATAATAGAATTTTATTTGGTTTATTCTTTGATCTACCTATAAAATTATCATAGGACATTCTGCATCCTGTAAAATGTTACCACCTCTTCAGTTCAAATGATCAAATAAATATTTGGATTGGAATTGTGTGTCAATTGATAAAACAAATGTAAAAAAAATCAATTCGGAGGAACCCATGCCTTGCAGTGGCGGCACACTTCAACAATTTCGCGGCACACTAAATTTCCGCGGTGACAGTGTTTGAGAATCACTGGTCTAGGATGATAGGACCTGATTCAGAGAGGGGTCTTGAAAAATTGTAAAAATGTTGTTGTTGTTTATGTAGTTGTTGGTGAACAATTCAATTGGAGGTGTATCAGCAAAAGCGAAACCAAAGACAGGTGTCTCGATCTCTATCTCTATCTCACTCGCTCTTTTGTCTATTCTTTGACAAGTCTTTGTGTCTTTTTTTTTTGAAATTTTCGTTTTTTAATTTAATCTCCATTCAAATTAGTATATTTCTATATTTAACAAAGGGGGAGGGGGAGGTTTATAATCAATTTAAAATCCAAATTTTATTATAGCAACGAAAATAAAATTTTAGAAATCAGGGAATTTTAATCAAGAAAAAAAAAATAGTAAATTGGACCCTATAAAATGAAACGTCACTCATTAGTGGATGAAATATCGTCTATATATTTTCTAATTTTTGAAATTCGTATTTTAATTTTATGAGGCTTATCTGATAAAGAAATTGAATAGATTGATTTTAGATAAAAATTGAATTCGGAGTTGGCTAACACTTAGTAGAGTAGATATTCATATAGAGATTAGCTTGAAGTATTCACCCCCCCCCCCACCCCGCTGATTTTCCTTCCATCTTTTTTCGGGAAACTCCCGAAAAAACTTCAACACTCGCCCTGATTGACGCAACGGATCATTCACAGGAACTTAGAATTTCGATCTAGCTTGACAATTAAATTAAATATTTCTCCCTTTATCTCTCTGTAGTTTTTTTTAAAGATATAGGGTAGATTGGGGTGAGACGCCGTATTGTACAAGATGCCGTATCAAGTGGTTCACCCACACGCATGCGGGAAAACAGTTTGGCAGTAAGTTGGAATGAAGGCGCGTGCCCAGTGAGAGTATACAAATAGTTTTTAACCGACTTCAAAAAAGGAGGAGGTTCTCAATTCGACTGAATTTTTTTTTTGTGTCTATGTTACCTGATATCTTCGCCAATTGTGCACCGATTTTGATTATTTTTTTTGCATTGGGTTCGGTATAGTTTCCGATTGGTCCAGTTTTTTTTAATTGTTGTTGCACCTTTTTTGATATGTTTGTTCAGGCATAACCTCTTTGTTTATCAACCGATTTTAATGATTCTTTCTGTGTTTGGATCAGTATACCTCCAAGATAGTCAAGATATCTATTTATTTATTTTATGTATGTTTAACGAGAGCTTTTTGCCACGTGGACCGATTTCGATGATTCTTTTTTTATTGGAAAGGGGATACCTTAGGGGTGGTACCATATTAATTTATTCAAGCTCTGATGATATGATCAACGACGAAATAACATAAATCTCTAATTCTTATGAGCAAATAATCAAAATTATAATAAATAAAATCTTTTATAAAAAAATCTCAAAACATTCATTTAAAACCCGCAAACGTTTCGAGAGAATTTCTATATTTATGAATTGAATTTTATCATTTTCTGATTCATTCGCCCGACGGTTTCTCTTACGAGATGCATACAAGGTATTATATTAAGTCACTATTAATAACATCACTAAAAAGAGAAAAATAAAAATAATTATAAAAAAAATAAAACTGCCTTCAAAAAAATTAAATGCAACAAATAAAATAATAAGAACTCAAAAATCAAATAAAATGCACTAAAAGGTATAAAATAATTATATAATTTAGTTACAACTAAACGAAGAAATATTAACATGAAATCACTTTTTGAAGTCGGTGCTAAACAAACTATATAAGCGATCGTACTAAGATCCTTCAAGTGCGATTCATAAAATGTATATTTTTGGCACCGACTTAAAAAAGTGATTTCATGTAAATATTTCGTCGTTTAGTTGTAACTAAATTAGATAATTATTTTATACCTTTTAGTGTATTTTATTTGATTTTTGAATTCTTATTATTTTATTTGTTGCATTTAATTTTTTTGAAGTCGGTTTTATTTTTGTGTTGATTAATCATAGTTTTAAGTGGTGTTTTTAAATGATTTTGTCATCCTGATTGCTCTGGTAAGTACCTACCCGAAATCATATCCAAACATACTTTACTTAGTCATATTAGCCGTAGTTTTGATAGAAGAGAAATAACTCTGTTCGTTTTAGTGAGTTTGAAGTGTGGTCTTTCTATTAGTCGCGTAATGACCCTGGTCTGCCACTGCTGAGCGGGGGGCAGGTGTCTTGTCCAATGCTTTGGGGGAAGACGACCAACATTTTTTGGGGGGTAAGATGCCGTAGTTTTCGCCTTGGTGTAAGATGCCGTAGTTTTCGCCTTGGTGTAAGATGCCGTAGATTTCGCCTTGGTGTAAGATGCCGTAGTTTTCGCCTTGGTGTAAGATGCCGTAGATTTCGCCTTGGTGTAAGATGCCGTAGTTTTCGCATTGGTGTAAGATGCCGTAGTTTTCGCCTTGGTGTAAGATGCCGTAGTTTTCGCCTTGGTGTAAGATGCCGTAGTTTTCGCCTTGGTGTAAGATGCCGTAGTTTTCGCCTTGGTGTAAGATGCCGTAGTTTTCGCCTTGGTGTAAGATGCCGTAGTTTTCGCCTTGGTGTAAGATGCCGTAGATTTCGCCTCGGTGTAAGATGCCGTAGTTTTCGCCTTGGTGTAAGATGCCGTAGTTTTCGCCTTGGTGTAAGATGCCGTAGTTTTCGCCTTGGTGTAAGATGCCGTAGATTTCGCCTTGGTGTAAGATGCCGTAGTTTTCGCCTTGGTGTAAGATGCCGTAGATTTCGCCTTGGTGTAAGATGCTAGTTTGTATTACTATAAAAAATTAATTTTTGGAAACTAATCCGATGGAGAAATGGCGCGTATATAAATCGACGATCATGGAACGAAAATGACCTCCAAAAAGCTTTCAGAAGCGGAAATATTACTTAAAAAGAAAAAGGAACATTAAAAAAAAAAACTAATATTATTTGCATATAGGTATATGTTATATGATCATTAACGTATTTCATTTTCATCCAAATCCTTCAATATCAACTTACTAGTCCGTTTCCGAAAAACTTTTCACTAATTTATTTTTTAAATGGGGCAATTTATATAAAATTTTATTTTCAATTGAACAATATATTAATTAAATTACTTACAATAAAATAATCTTCAATTTTGTCTCAAAAATAAAACCGTATAATAAATGAACCAAAATATTGTTTATTTTATAAACATTTTAAAGGTTCTATAACAAAAATTTAAAAAAATAGGCTGACGTGTTGCATTTTTAGACTTCTGGGCACCCACTGATTATGTATACAAAATTTGGTTGAGTTTGCTCAAACGACCTAGATTTTTAATTTTTAACCCCCTCCACTCCCCTTAATTTTGGGTCGATATGCACCAAAATCTTATCAGCTCTTAATCTCAATGAACCAAAACTACGTGTGAAATTTGGTTTCGATATTCACACTAGTTTTTGAGCTAGCTCGTCGACAAAAATTTGGTAACGCACAGACTAACGGACAGACAACCAGACAACCAAACAATCAGACAACCCGACTAACTAACAGACATTTTGACAAAACAATTATTATCTCGAAAAATATAATTTTTTCGATGTTCACTTATTAGAGCTTTTTTGTAGACCGAAATGCCATAGTTTCGCTCAATTATTTTAATCGAAATAGTTTCAGCGGTTTTTTGGATATTTTGAAAAAAGGAAGGAAAAAACCCACTTTTTTCATGCACGATTACAATACTTGGACATATCCTGTATGGTAAAGTAAAAATAATTGAGCAAACATTAAAATCAAAAAAAAATCATTCTTGTTATAATATTTAAATATTTTGAATATTTTGATTTTAATGTTTAGTCAATTTTTTTTTTTTTAATTTTTGTTGTAGACCCTTTTACAATGTTTATAAAATATTGAATATTCTAATAAATAAAATGAACCAACAATATTCAATTTTATCTTTATGTAATTTACATATACAATAAATAATTGAGAAAAAATAAGATCAATACAATTGTTTTAAAATGCATTCTTTAATGAAATTTCGTCTTCTGAATGAGAATACGTTTATAAAAAAAAAAAAAACAATTGATTTTCATTTAAGATAACTGAGTGTATAGTGCATATTAGTAGGGATGCATTCTACAATACCGAATTCTGTGCTAGTATATGTGTGTGTAGTGTGTTCGAGGCTTAACAGCTTCGCTTTGTTTTGTTTTTTTTTTGAAAATGAGTTGGTTAATTTTTTGTTTTGTTTTGTATTTGATTTTTGGTGTGCATGAGGTGGAAAGGAAGTGGATTTTTAATTTCATTTGGGGGGGTTGTTTTTATCTTGTCTGGTGCTGCTAACAGGGGTGGGCGACAGGGCTGTCCATTGAGCCGTGGCTCTCTCTCTGCCTGGCCTGTGGCCTCCTATGTAATCCGCTCGTGTCGAGGTTGCGATTAGCTTCCCGAGGGACGTTCCCGCGTCCCTAGGGTCGTTTATCGCCATGGAACAGACCAGACCAGAGACCAGCATCCAGCCAGCCAGCCAGCCCATTCCAGCTGGACGGACGTCTTGTCTCTTGTCCAGCCGGACAGCCAATCGACCAGCCGACAGAGAGACAGATATACACCCGTCAGCCCAAGATCCAGACCAATAGAAAAAAGGGCAATCCACCCCCGGCCCGCATTGGCATTACCACTTGCACCTTTCAATCCAACCAACTCTCTCCTTGGGATTTGAATAGGGAGAGATTGTCCTCCTCCCAAAGGATCTTCTCAATCCGACCCTGTCACTCCAGGAGGAGGGCATTAATGCAAAATGAATTGGCATTATCCGGGGGAAGAGAGATCCACCCCAAAAACACCTCCGCTCTTTCTGGACCATTTCTTTATTAGAATCAAATTAAAATATTATTTTGTCTTTTTTACCCAGAAGGATTCGCTCTCTTTAAGATTTTCTTGAAATAAACACCTCATCTAATTTGGATAACCATGTATACCTACAACCCCTTTTTTTTTTTTTTTTTTTTTTAATGCAATCGAATGCAAGAAGGGGTGCACCAGTAAAGATGTAGCCCCTATGGATCTCGAAAGACCCTTGCATTACCGAAGAGAAGGGAAAGTTGATTAAGAGAGAGGATGTAGACGCAGGTGTCTATGCACCCTGGTTTTGAAGGTTTGAAGATCATAGGTGCTGGGAAAGATAGAGGCTGGGAGAGAGTTCCAGTTCCTTGAAGTCATGGGGATATATGTATTCGCGAATGAAGTGGTCCGGCACTTTTCCAATTTGACAGCGAAAGAGTGTTGGGAGTCGGCAAAACGTGTGCTGCGTGCAAAGCATGCTTTGGGGGAATTATTGATTTTATCTCGTCAGAGCACCTGCCGTGATAGTATCTATAGAAAAGGGAAAGGGCAGAGACATCTCTTCGATGAGCTAGCGAGTCGAGGGAGTCGGTGAGGGTAGAATCGTCAATTAGCCTGACGACTAAGACCCATCTATTCACGCCCTCAATTCCGTATAGGCTTTCCAAAAAATGAGTTCTTTCGAATTTGGGGAAAATTTAAATTTTTTGAGATGTATCATAAGTTTCCTGTATTTAATTCGATCGCGAATCGAAAGCAGAATGATTTTTGTCAAATATTAAGTGAAAATAATATCCGAATTTATATATTTCTAACTTGAAATAATCAAGTTAAATAAATTTATAATTTTCTCATAAATATATCAAAAAATAATTAACATATTAACGAGAATTGTTTTTGATCGCGTTTTTTAAGCAAGATATACATATCACGGGACTAATGCTGGTTGAGGCTATTGGAGTCTGCTGAGTCTTAAGTCTGGACCAACAGAGAATGAAAAAGATATGATCCATTTAGCTATAATCCAGCATCATTTCGCGTTTAGCCCGCATGACGCTTTTTATATCAAACACTAATATGGATCACCAAATGAATTTGTAATCTGAGATGTTATATATTTAATCTCCCAGTCCAGCGCGCTCGTTGATTAATTAATAGCAAACACCTAACACATGTGTTAACAGATCGAGCGCGCTGAATTGGGAGATTGAATATATAACATCTCAGATTACAAATTCATTTGGTGATCCATATTAGCGTTTGATATAAAAAGCGTCAACCAGCAGTAGTCCGCGATATATATCTTGTTTAAAGAGCGCGATCAAAATCAATTCTCGTTAATATGTTAATTATTCTTTGATATATTAATGAGAAAATTATAAATTTTTTGAGATGGGCTCTCGATTTCAATTTCAATAGGGAACCGTCTTTTAGAATTGACATTGAAATACAATTGTGATTTCCTATTATTCAATTGTGAATTCTCAAATACAATTGGGATTTTCTGAAATAAAATTGGAAAAGGTGTAGATGAAATTACAAATGGGAATAAAATTGGATTCTTGCATATTTGGACGTTTTAAGGAAATCTTTTTCATTTTTCAATAGTATGACTTAAATTTGTTTATTTATTTTATTTTTTTGTTAGACTTTTTAGGTTCATTGGACATAAATCTGAATTTGAAAAATATTATACATTTGACAATTGAAAATTGCCATTAACATTAAATTCGAGAAACTTATCATGAAGTAAATATTGCTTTAACTTCCTAATTATATATGGTAAATCGTCGGCTTAGAGAGTAAACCTGATAAATCCATTTTTTATCAAATATGACATATTAATACCATTCGAAAGAAAAAGAGATCCAGCATCGTCCAAATAAAATTGCTACTTAAAATTACGATCGTAAGTTGTAGAAAAAGTGTGATGAGTAAAACTGCTAAATCCAAACAATTCAAATTTCACGACTAACTTCAGCGTCACCGCTATTTTTATTGGTGTTTGGCGCCGGATTCTTGTTCTCTCCCAAAATATATGTTTTTGTGTGTATTTAGTTTTGATGTTGTATATTTTTTTTAATAAATAAATAATATAGTCGACTAAAACCTCTATCCAACGTAACTGAGGAACCTATTGTAATTGATATTATGTACTATGATACTATGCCTAAACACATCTTAACTAGTAGCAACAGCAGCAGCATTACATCGACCACATCTGTTAGCCATAATATTGCAGAAAAAGCAATTATTAAGGACAATGTGAGTAATGGCGATTCGGTTTCGATTTTTCCTTTTGGATTGTTATCACCTAAGGTTCGCGTTCAAGACAATAGAAAATCTTCTGATATCGGTATTGATACTCAGAATATAGATTTGCAAGAAAATCGTGACATAAGCAATCAAAATGCACCTTACAACTGTAATGAAAACGAGGAATCGTTAGAACAAAATGAAGACACTCCTGGATTGTTAATTTCAACAAGTAGAAGAAGATTGAACATGAACACATTAGATGAGATAGACGACCCAATATAACAGACTATAAGTGACCAAGAAGGCTTAGTTCCATATATAATACATTCCGGCTGAGTCTGATAGTGGGTATCCAGAAAAAAGTAAAAAAAAGAAGGAAAAGAGCCCAAATACAAAAGTCAAATTGGTTTATATTGTAAGAGTTCGTGGCTGTGATGAAACTATACTAGATGAAGGAGGAGGTATCAGCCAAAGATGGAATCACTGGGTTCAATAAAACACCTTTAATGAGACGTTTCGGCCTAAATTTTATTTGGCCATCTTCAGTCAATTAGGAGTTATACACAAAATGCGGTACACATATGTGATCGAACCAAGCCTTGTCAAAAATAAAAGACTTCATTCTGAAACTTTTGGGTCCAGGCACGTTAAAAATTCGCATGAAGCTAAAAGAAAATTTTTTATTTTTGACAAGGCTTGGTTCGATCACATATGTGTACCGCATTTTGTGTATAACTCCTAATTGACTGAAGATGGCCAAATAAAATTTAGGCCGAAACGTCTCATTAAAGGTGTTTTATTGAACCCAGTGATTCCATCTTTGGCTGATACCTCCTCCTTCATCTAGTATAGTCAAATTGGTTTGCAGAAAAAAAATAGAAAATTGAGAGAAAAAACTATTAAGGAAGACAAAAAGAAGAAACATGGAATTATGATATTATTAGGATTCGTCCTGGTCGCGGCAGAGATGGCAGTAAAGTGAGTGACATACGGACACTGCGTTACACCCCAAAGTAGTGGAATATATATTTAAAATTAAGATTCTTTAATGAATGGCAAGGAATGCCGCAAAGAAAGTCATCGATAGTCTTTCCCTTTCCTTTCAATCAGCTTCCGAATCTCTATAAAAAAAAGGAAGATTACTGCCAGAAAGTTTGATGCACTGCATTATTTAAAAAGATTACTTCCTGAAGATTACCGCTCATACTATGACGATTTACCTTATGATTGATCATTAGGTAAATCTTTTACTTATGGAAAGTGGTGTAGGTTTTAGGTGAAACATGATGTTAATTAATAGAGTTAAGGGTGTGTAGTTTCACAGTGAAAAACTCAAAGAGGTTTATACAAACTCAATATATTTCGGATTATTAGTCCATCATCAGGAGTTTACAAGTTAATAATTAGGTAAATCGTCATAGTATGAAGAAAGAAAGACTAAAAATATTTTAATGTTCATAGTTATTTAATTTAAGTATTATTATTATTAATAATTATTTAGAGGGGTCGGTTAAATCACCAACTTTTCTAATCCGATTAGGAGAACATCAACCTAGACTTCATCAGTTCGATCCCAGAAAGAAGCAAAGTGAATTTATTTGAAAATAATAAAAAACCGGCCCCTCGGCTCCAGAAACTGACAATCTCTGGTTCTACAAAACCTCGCGCATGCGCAGGACAAAATTTCGTAACAAGCCACCATGAATCGTGAGAGGCAAAAACAAGATTACCCCAGGTGGTAACCAATCCACCCACCCTCGAGTGGCAACCGGGCATTTAGATTCTGGTGGACCCGGACCATCACGAAGTCAAGGAAGTAACAATAAAAGAATAACGCCAAAAATCCATACATACCTGGGCACCTTTAACATCAACACACTCATCCGGCCAGGAAAAATTATATAGCCTGACCATGGAACTTGATAACACGTTCCGGAAAAGATAGAGGCGTGGAAGGTCCAACCAGAAAGAAACATCGAGCTTTGCGTGATCCCAAGGGTCCAAACGCAACAAATAATAATAATTAATAATTATTTAAGTATTTAATTATTTTTGTTTATTTGTTTATTTTATTTATGTCATTTATTGAATTATATTATTTGAATTAGTAAAATGCATTTCTTAATTATACCAATTATTTGAGTTTATAATTTATATTTCATTTTCCAAAAAACCTGCTAAGTCCATTGCAATACATTCCATACATCTAAAAAAACCTGCTAAGTCACAAAACCGCTTATAAAACAGTAGCTACTACATTCTATTCGTTTATTTATGATTTAAACTATAAAATAATACAAAATAAACAAATTGTATTTTGGGTTTCATTCCTAAACAAAAATTTTAAATTCTGTGAAGATTTTTGTATCTGCTGTAAAATTTCATTTTTGTGAGTTAGCAGCTTTACACTCTAAGCCGACGATATATATTTATAATTATATATATATACTCGAATCTTGATATATAAATATCAACAGGTCACTAATTAAAATCTTCCATTAATCATATCTATCTATTTTCCAACGGATTTGGAGTTTGCAATTTGGCAACTCGCAATAAATATTTATCACAAACTATCATCATTATTATATAAAGTGGTGGTCTAGGTGGTCTTGGAGGAGTTGGATCTCCAAAATTGCACAACATTAAAAAAATAATGATATATAGAATGGAATAGAATGATGTAGGTAAGTATGTAGGTTTCTGCCTCCTAATGCTAATCCTAATACTAATGGACTGGTTTTGATTTCGTTGATTGCTAATTTCCTTCCACCTTTTTCCTTTTGATTAACACACAGCATAAAAAATAAAAAAGATCAAAATATTTTGAAAAAATCCGGAAAAAGAAAAGTCATCCAGATATATAAAAATTCAAATCAATTAAAAATTTAATGTTTGGCGGATTTTTGTTTAATTATTTAACATGTTTTTTTTTATTGATTTTTTTCTGCTGATCGTATACATTTTTTTATTTTCTTGTAGGTATGTATGTGTGTGTGTGTGTGTGTTATTGATGGATGCAGCAGCTGATTGCCGTAAAAATCTGTGCGTGTGTCTAGCTGGCTGGCAAGAGAGGCACCTGCCCGGTTCTCTGGTCAACCCCCCGGGCCCCTATCCCCCTGGCCCCTTGGCCCCCTTGCCCCTTTTGATGGACCCCCAACCCGTCATGTCGTCGCACACCGCTTTTTAAATTCTTAAGCCTCGACCGATGTCCGAAATTCCCTCAACCGGTTCCCGAAACCCAATTGAGACTCTTATTACGTTATAAATTATTTAAACGTTAAATTAATCATGGGTTAAAATATTATTAAGGAACCGGATATGGGCAAGCAAGCAGAGAGGGGGAATGAAATCGAGAGTGATGGCCATTAACCTGAATAGACGAGCCGGATAATCCGATTTAGACAATAAATTACGTACAAAGTGGAATTGAATGAAAAAGCAAGAACAATCGACAATCAGCAAAATCAGAACACACACACCCACACCTACACCAACCCACGAAATTCTCTCTCTCTCTCTCTCTCTCTCTCTATTTTAAATTATTATACAACCGTCAAAAAAGCTGGATTATAAAGTTTTGGTTTCTATTTTTTCAAATTACATATTCGGTACGCCCAGCAGCATGTAGGCGATTTTGGGGAAATGGGTGTAAAAAAACGTGCATTTTAAATTACAATACCTAACATTTTTTATTTTCATGAATAATATTATTATTAAATTTTTTTGGTAATGTCATTGGGATACCTATATGCCCCTTTCGGATCAGACAAGTTATTTTTTACATATTATATTATATTATTCATAGTGGGCGATTTTTTCTTTTTTTGTTCATTGTGATTTTTTTTTTTTTTTTGGTTTTCGGTCTTTCAATAGTCATAATCTAATTTACGATACTATTTATTTTTATTTTTTTAATTTGCCTCGACCCCGGGGTCAGATTTTAGCCGGTTGCCTCGAGTCGGATCCGAACCCGGGTCCAATGGGTTAGCAGGCTGACACGCTACTCTTAGCCTAACCCGACTCTAGTTCAAAAATGCAAAAAACATCATTTTTTACACGCTTAATTTTGGAAAGAGTTTTTATAATTTTAATCTATTTCTATGCTAAATAAACTGCAGCGAATCGTTGCTAAACTTTATCCAAATTCATTTGAAATATTAATATGTTTATTCCTTTATTATTAATCAGATACCACTTGCAATTTGCAGTTCATGTTGACTTTAATTCAAAAATAATGATCGATTCTCATTTAATAGTCGAGGAATAACCATTCATCTATATTGGATTTTTGACTTTTCGGTTTTTATTGTTAACCATTGCTGAAGACATGGAGGAATCAACTTAAAATAAAAAATAGCGATTGATTCTCATCTAATACTTGAGGAATAACAATTTTACATTAGATTTTTGACCCTTCGATTATTATTGGTCACCATTGCTGAAGACATGGAGGAATCGGCTTAAAATCAAAAATAACGATCGATTCTTATCTAATACTAGAGGAATAACCTTATTGCATTCCATTTTTGATGTTTTGACTATTAATGGAAAACCTCTACTGAAAACGTGGAAGAATCGACTTAAAATCAAAAAGACTAAATTATTTTTTAGTAAACAACTCAAGCTTGAGTTTCTAGTAGAGGTTGCCATTAATAGTCAAAACATCAAAAATGGAATGCAATAAGATTATCCTCTAGTATTAGATGAGAATCGATCGTTATTTTTTATTTTAAGCCGATTCCTCCATGTCTTCAGCAATGGTTACCAATAATAATCGAAGGGTCAAAAATCTAATGTAAAATTGTTATTCCTCAAGTACTAGATGAGAATCAATCGCTATTTTTACTTTACCATACATGGTAATCGTGCATGAAAAAAGTGTTTTTTTTCCTTCTTTTTTTCGAAATATCTAAAAAACGGTTGAAACTATTTAGATTAACAAAATTGAGCGAAACCATGGCATTTTGGTCTACAAAAAAGGGAACATCGAAAAAATTATATTTTTCGAGATAATAATTGTTTTGTCAAAATATCTGTTAGTTAGTTAGTTAGTTAGTCTGTCTGTTAGTTAGTTAGTCTGTGCGTTACCAAATTTTTATGGACGAGCTAGATCAAAAACTAGTGTGAATATCAAAACCAAATTTCACATTTAGTTTTGGTCCATTGAGATGAGGAGCTGATTAGATTTTGGTGCATATCGACCAAAAATTAAAGGGGGTGGAGGGGGGGGGTTAAAAATTATTTGAGCAAACTCAACCAAATTTTGTATACATAATCAGTGGGACCCCAGACGTCTAAAAATGCAAAAATTAACTCCCCCTACATGATTATAAATAATTTTAGGGTCTAGGTTGTATGGTAAAGTCAAATGTATGGCCACATCAGAATACGTCAGCTTATTGATTTTAACTCGATTCCTCTATGTCTTCAGCAATGGTTACCAATAAAAACCAAAACGTCAAAAATCCAATATAGAATGGTTATTCCTCAAGTACTAGATGAGAATCGATCGCTATTTTTGGTTTTAGTTCAATTCCTCTATAAAGGTAACGGATAAGAAAACAACGCAGTTGCTATGGTTACTTATAAACTTTCCTCCCAGATTTGTAGTATTTCACAGAGAGAAGCCTATCCACTCTTACTTAGTTAGGTTAAATGAGTCCTATATTAAACAGATCAAATGAATAAATTATTCCTCAAGTACTACTAAATGAGAATCAATCGCTATTTTTGATTTTAAGTCGATTCCTCAATGTATTCAGCAAAGGTAACGAATAAGAAAACAACGCAGTTGCTATGGTTACTTATAAAATTTCCTCCCAAATTTGGTCTCTGAAAAAAATAATAACTCTCTTTTTTTATTATAGATCCGTTTTATAGTACATATAGTAAATTCCATTTTTCTTGCTTTTTCATTTTGAAAATTTTATAATTATATTTTTTAAGAAGCCCCGCCCCCTTAATTTATGTTTAGATTTCAACCAAAATCTAATCAGATCTTAATCTCAATAAAATCTCTAAAAAATCTACTAGTGAAGTTTAGTTTTGAAATTCACAGTATTTTTTGAGATAAAGCGTACACGAAATTTGGTAACGCGCTAACTGACATTTTGCCAAAAGAATTAATTAATATCTCGTAAAATATCCTTTTTTCGAACTTCACTCATTAGGTCTTTTTGTAGACCATAACGCTATGGTTTTGCCCAATTTTCTTAATCAAAATAGTTTCAGCTGTTTTTTAGAAAACAGTTTTTACATGTGCGATTACAATACTTGACCATTCACTGTATTGTAAAGTAATAAATATTTAATTCTTTGAATAAATTTTTATTTAGAAAAATAAATCGTAAGGGTTACAGTGAACAAAATGTCATTGAAAAAGCGCTCATTAATTAATATCCTTCTCTAAAAGAAGTACTATAAATCTTACTTCACCGAACGTGCAAACATCGTATTGAGGTTTGAAAAATGTTACTTTTTTCTCCAATTCTATTTTAAATCCGTCTTTGTTTTATTTTCTGTTTATATAATAGACAAATGCCGATATTATTAGCTTTAAATTGATTAAATTTGTTAACACACTAACGTACTAACTGATATTTTTACAAAAGAATTAATATCTCGTAAAATATATATTTTTACCTAATTAACTCTTAGGCCTTTCTGAACACTAAAACGACATGGTTTCGCCCAATTTTTTAGTTCCATTCCCATTCGATTTGGGTATGGTCTAGTATTGTAATCGTGCATGAAAAAAGTATTTTTTTTGCTTCTTTTTTTCGAAATATATCAAAATCGGCTGTAACTATTTTCATTAAAAAAATTGAGCAAAACCATGGCATTTCAGTCTATAAAAAACCCTAATAAGTGAACATCGAAAAATTGTATTTTTCGAGATAATAATTGTTTTATCAAAATGTCTGTTATTCTGTTAGTACGTAAGCAAATTTTTGTGGGCGAGCTAGCTCAAAAACTAGTGTGGATTTCAAAAACAAATTCCACACGTAGTTTTGGTGCATTAAGATTAAGAGCTGATTAGATTTTGGTGCATATCGACCTAAAATTAAGGGAGGTGGAGGGGGGTTAAATATTAAAATTCTAGGCCATTTTAGCAAACTCAACCAAATTTTGTATACATAATCAGTGGGACCCCAGAAGTCTAAAAATGCAAAAACTAACCCTCCCCCTACATGATTATAAATAATTTTATTAAATATTAAGTATAAGTGAGGGTGGCCCCGTATGGTAAAGTCAAGTGGATGGCCACATCAGAACGTGTCAATTTATTTAAATTCGAAGATCAATTCTTCTTGAATAAAAATTTACTCCGAAAAAAGGTTTTAGAATCCCTGTTTTATATCATTATTATGGAGGATGGGGGGGGGGGGGGGGCAAAAGATCTTGCATACGGGGGGGGGGGGGCATAAAAACCCACAGAACGGTTCCTGATAAAACCGATAAACAAATTAACAAATTTCGAAAATTTGTTGGGAGCATGCCGAAGCTAGAAAAAGTTTCCATATTTTTCTTCTAAATATATTTTATTTTTAAATATTAAGGAAATTTCTAATTAATCATTAAAATAATAAAAAGCGAAATATGTATTATGAATTTCAATTTTTAAATTTCAATTTTTGAATTTCGTTCGCATTCGGAGCTATTCGGAATCATTCAGGTGTGACGTCACGTAGGAATGGCAGCGATCGCGCTAATATTGACATTTCATTCTTATTCCTGTCAAATTTATATTTTTCTATTTATTTAATAAACTCTTTCTTTTCTTTATTAGTGATTAATTATTTATAAAGTGAGTGGATAAGTCAAATTAATGTCGGATTATCTTTAATTCTAAAAGTGTTTGGAATTCAAGGTGGAAAGCCAGCCAGCAAAAGTATTCTCTCCAGAGACTCCAGTTGAGTTTGAATATCTTCCTAAATGTAAATATAATTATTATTATCTTTATTATTTCCCTCATTTGATTTTAAATTTTCCTCTTTAAATAAATTTCAATATCAATTCATTTCTTCTACTATGATATGAATAGAATAGGATAGACAGATTTAAGGTTCGATTAGAGCAGAGGTCGAGGGAACTTTTTTAGCCATTACCCCAAAATATGTTACCCCTACATTCTAAAAAGCAAGATAAATGTATATTAAAAGAGAAAGAATTCAATCTTTAGGACAAATTCTAAGATTTTAGTAGAAATATCATTAAATTGCGATTTCAGAGGGGTATCTCAGGAGTCGAACCTGAGAACTAACTATACAAACAAGACTCAATGTTCTCTAATTTCTAGGCGCGAAAATAAAATTTTTCCTGGTATTCACTTCTATTCGAATACCCTGAAAATGAGTGACAGCCTATCCATGTTGGGCGTCTCTGTCCCATCTGACCTGTCTTGGAATGAACACATCTCCTCTGTGGCGAAATCTGCAGCAAGGAAGATTGGCTACTTATTCAGGTCCAAGCGATTTTACAAGCCCCCACATCTTCTCAAGATCTACAAGGCCCAAATCCGCCCCTGTCTCGAATACGGCTCTCATCTATGGAGAGGAGCCTCTAAATATTCTCTTGCTACCCTGGATGCAATTCAAAAACGAGCGTCAGGCTAATTGACGATTCTACCCTCACCGACTCTCTCGACTCGCTAGCTGATCGAAGAAATGTCTCTGCCCTTTCCCTTTTCTATAGATACTATCACGGCAGGTGCTCTGATGAGATAAAATCAATAATTCCGCCCTAAAGCATGCTTTGCACGTAGCACGCGTTTTACCGACTCCCAACACTCTCTCGCGGTCAAATTAGAAAAGTGCCGGACCACTTCATTCGCCAATACATATATCCCCATGACTTCAAGGAACTGGAACTCTCTCCCAGCCTCCATCTTTCCCAGCACTTATAATCTTCAAACCTTCAAAACCGGAGTGCATAGACACCTACATCTACACCAGTGGTTCCCAACCTTTTGTGGCCCATCGCCCCTTTCTGGAGGTTTACTAGCACCTATCGCCCCCTTTTCATTTTCATTGTATGCCTAATTTTAATTTGAAGTAAAGTGTAAATAATAAAGCAGTCGTATTATTTTAAACAATTTTATTACCGTATATAAAAACAACAAAAGCAGTTTTATCCGGACACTCTTAAATAAAATAGAAAAAAAATTAAAATGTACATTTTTTATAGATTGTTTTTAAGAACAAAGTGAAATAATTAACTAAGATCATTGACGTACATTTAGAAAACAGGAGTACATTTTTTTAAATTGGAATCTGGAAAAATTATGAAAGTTGACAGTTAAAATTTGAAAAAATTTAGAAAAACCCCAATCAATGAATTGATTATTGACATCTGGTGTTTCCTTCAGAATCTCTTAACCCAAAATATGACAAACATAAATTAAATTTATTGAGGTTCAAAAAGTGGGAATTGTAAAGCCTCCACCATCCTATTGTCAAATAAGGCATGTTCCAGCATCAAAATATTACCATTAAAAACAATTATATTTTTTATTGTTAGGATAAATAAACTGAATTTGTTTCTTTCCAGTAATTTATTTTGTTTTTCAAATGGTTATTCCAAATATTTCGAGAGCGTTCTCAGCATCTCTTCCTCAGTGGAAACTGTGGGACCACACAATAGGCAAGTCAGTGAGTTGTTTTAATTACAGGTGTCAAAAAAGTACTCACCCACTCCCCCACCAATGTGCCGACTCCATCAGTTTGTACAGAACATTGATAAAAGCTCGATCACACAATACACACATACATATATATACAAATTTAAAATGAGACGTGGGTGAGTAGCATTTTTGACACCTGTAATTATAACAACTCACTGACTTGGCTATTGTGTGATCCCACAGTTTCCACTGAGGAAGAGATGCTGAGAACCCTCTCGAAATATTTGGAATAACCATTTGAAAAACAAAATAAATTACTGGAAAGAAGCAAATTCAGTTTATTTATCCTAACAATAAAAAATTAATATATCCAATACACACCAAGCCAGCAAAATTTTTATAAATAATTAAATTATTATCAAGAAAAAAATACTCTAAATGCCGCTGTTCACAACAGTATGTTTCTTTGTAATTTATTAAAAATTTAAATATTTTTTCTAAAAAATATTAATATAACATTATTTATATTTGAGAATGAAAATTACATTTAACAACTCGCAAGGGAAGTGATTCCATTTCTTTGCAAGTGAGTGTATTTTAATTTTTCCCCCTTTGAATACTCATCGCCCCCACTTATTTATCGCCCCCTGATAACCCAAATCGTCCACTTGGGGGGCGATCGCCCCAGGTTGGGAATCACTGCTCTACACCCACTCACTTAATCAACTTTCCCTTCTCTTCGGTAATGCAAGAGTCTTTCGAGATCCATAGGAGCTGCATCTTTACTGGTGCACCCCTTCTTGCATTCGATTGCATTAAAAATAAATAAATAAATAAATAACATGCTTTCTGGGCAGTCAGCTCACTGTAAAAACATATAGTAAATTTACAATATTTTTAACAGTGTAACTACAATGTCCTTCAGTCTATCAGAGCATTGTACTCGTAAACTAAATAAGATTCAAACTTGAAATTAAAAAATTACTATCAGCGATAGGTTTTTGTCTCAAGGGTGTGAGCTGATTAACTGACTGCCCGGAAAGCATGTTAGTTCTCCTCCTGAGGGGATGAATCCCCTCTGATATCGCAATTTAATAATATTTCTACTAAAATCTTAGAATTTGTCCTAAAGATTAAATTCTTTCTCTTTTAAAAAACATTGGTTAATTTGAGCCCGAGCTGATTTTTTGAAAAACATTCCAAACTATTTTTTTGCAACGAAATTTTCTCTGGAGAGAGACGGACTGGTAGAAATTTTAATTGAATGTAATGGAAGGCAGCCCAGAGGTAGTGAGGAAAGAAAAAATTAACACATATAAAATAAAGTGTAATTTATTGGAATCCTTCCTCCTTTCCTTTCAAACTGACGTTTCGGAGGATTTTTCCCTCCTTCTTCAGGGTTTCTAATTAAGAAAAGAAGGAAAAAAAAATTCTTTTTCTATGCCTTTGTTAAAAATGAAGAAAGTTTTTGAACACTACTGTGGAGAGAAGAAGGAAACATTTTATTTGTTTCATTCATTGACCCTTTGAAACCCTGAAGAAGGAGGGAAAAATCCTCCGAAACGTCGGTTTGAAAGGAAAGGATGAAGGATTCCAATAAATTACACTTTATTTTATATGTGTTAATTTTTTCTTTCCTCACTACCTATGGGCTGCCTTCCATTACATTCAATTAATATTCCAAACTATTTTCAAAAAAAATATACTCAAATCTTTTGTTTTATGAATGTATATTATTTATTGAATTAATTAGAATTTACTGGGGGTCGATAGGCTAGTCGGTAGCGTGACAGCGAGCTAACCAGGAGACCCGAGTTCGAATCCGACTCGAGGCAGCCAGCCAAAATCTGACCCCCGGGGGTAGAGACAAATTTTCAAAAATATATCTAGTATCGTAATTAGGCTTATGGCTAGAAGGGCCGAAAAGCAAAAAAAAAAAAAAAAAAAAAAAAAAAAAATTAGAATTTACATGAAAACTATCTGTAAGTAAATAAAAATTGTAACATTAACATAATTCAAACTAAAATATCTACCATAATAGTTTATAAAATAGAAAATTTAAAAAATGTCCTTATTATCCCCGATAGTATAGTTTCATTGTTACCCCATTTGAGGTAATTTACCCCGGTTCCTCGACCCTTGGATTAGAGGGAACCCTGATGTTTTTCTATTATTTCTAAAGTAAAAACTTGACATTTATTACATATCTATTAACACCTTAGACCTTAGATTATCGGCCTTTTGAGATTTTAAAGTTTTTAATTTTTTGAATTTCAAAATTAATTAAAATTTATAATTTTTAACCAAAGTGATGTTAATTTTTCGTATAAAACCATATTTTTTCGATTAGTAAATAAATTGGCACGTTCTGACTTTACCATACAACCTGGCCCCTCACTTATATTGAATATTTAATAAAATTATCCATAATCATGGAGGGAGGGTTCGTTTTTGTAATTTCAGACTTCTGGAGGCCTTCTGATTATGTATACAAAATTTGGTTGAATTTTGTACAAGGGCCTAAATTTTCATTAATTCGTGAGCCAAGTTTGAATTTTAGTTATCAATTTTAATACAAAATTCTTTTTTTTTTTTTTTTTTTTTGGCTTTTCGGCCTTTCTAGCCATAAGCCATTTACGATACTAATTATTTTTTTTTTTTAAATTTGTCTCTACCTCGGGGGTCAGATTTTGGCCGGATGCCTCGAGTCGGATTCGAACTCGGGTCCTCTTGGTTAGCTGGCTGACATGCTACCGCCTAGCCTACCCGACCCCCCCAAAATTCTGTTTTGAAAATAATATTAATAGCAATAATAACGAAAATTTAAGATACATATTTATCTTTCGCATAAATAAAAGGCTTATCAGAATATAGTAAGGAAATATTATCAGTTCACAATATTCATGACACTTTTAAGTCTTTTTTTTTCAAATTAAAAAATATAGATATTCATTCTTAGCAAACACAAATAGGCCAGTCATCGAGCAGATTGAAAATATTTTCCTATTTAAATGAATTTTCCTATTTGTGATGAACATTAATAGATTGACAAATATGCAAAGAAGTTAATTTATTTGAGCCCTGAGGAAGTCAACAAAGTTGACGAAACGTTGGCAAAAAATAAAAAATATTTGTATAAACTATTGTCCTTATTTCCCAACTTATACAACAACATTTAATCGATGGACATAAATAATCAAAATAATTAAAATATAGAGGTCCTCTCTTATTTCAAAATAACCCTCCCCCCCATTTTGGGCAGTTAGTTTTTGTATTTTTAGACTTCTGCGGGCCTACGGATTATGCATACAATTTTTGGTTGAGTTGGCTGAAATGGCCCAGATTTTTTATTTTTAACCCCCCCCCCCTCCACCCCCTCTTAATTTTGGGTCAATATGCACCAAAATCTAATCAGCTCTTAATCTCAATGGACCAAAACTAACCAAAATTTGGTTTTGATATTCACACTAGTTTTTGAGCTAGCTCGTCCACAAAAATTTGGTAACGCACTAACAGAATAACAGACATTTTGACAAAACAATTATTATCTCGAAAAATATAATTTTTTTGATGTTCACTTGTTAGGGTTTTTGTAGACCGAAATGCCATGGTTTTGCCCAATTTTTTTAATCAAAATAGTTTCAGGCGTTTTTGAGATATTTCGAAAAAAAAGAAGCAAAAAGAACACTTTTTTCATGCACAATTACAATACTTGACCATACCCCCCTCCCCCCCCCCCCCATCTGTATGGCAAAGTAAAAACTCACTTCCTTAAGATCTTAGAATTATATTATGCAATAATTTATTGATAGTTTTTGGTATAAAATAAATACATTTCTTTTAGGAAAACAAGCGTTTATTAAACATCCAAACGTTCTAAAATTGTATAAAACAATTAAATTTATTTTATAAGTTACATAAGTATATATAGTATACCATATATGGACCTATTTATTTTGCGGCAAATCAAAATTCATATTAAAATTTTAATATAATTATTTTTTAGGGGGATGATCAAGGGTCCCAAATAAAAATAAATATCAGAGACTGAGTTATTCCTGTAAAGTAAAATTTCGTTTAATTTTTACTTTATTTCAATTTAAATGGACGGTTTGAGACCAACATGCCATTTTTATGTGTTTTGTATCAGCTCAATTTTATTCAAATATGTATACTTGGGAAAAATTTTACAAATTCCCTCATGTATTCCTTTAAAAAGCAAATAAGAACAAATTTGATATCTCGAGTATTTTACTTTACCATACAGTGTATGGTCAAGAATTGTAATCGAGCATGAAAAAAGTGTTGTTGTTTTTTGTTCTTTTTTCGAAATATCTCAAAAACTTCTGAAACTATTTAATATAATATAATATCAAATATCAATATCATAATAATTATAATCGAATATAATATTTATTTTTATATCTGTCCTAAAAATTAAATTTATGAACCACTCCGAAAATACTGAATCGATACAAATGGACCAAATTTACCAGTATTTGCCTGCACTTTTAAACTTCTAGAAGCACCTGATCCTTCTGATTAATATAATCAAATTTAATTTAAGCTTTTTCAATAAAGTTATACTTAATATGTTGTTTTAAAAATAAAAATAAAAACAAATTTATGTAGGCAAGAAATTTATTATTTAAAAATATAAAACATTTAAATTAAATCTAGAAATTTTATAATAAAAATATTGTAATTAGATTTACTATACAGAGTAGGTAGGTAAATCAATCTGTCAATTTTGATGATTTAATAAAAATATGAATAAGTATATTTGGTAGATGTCTTGAAAAAGTAATTTCAACAGTATATGCTTTATGGAATATAATATAATTCGTCCGAACAGTTCGGATTACGTACAATCAAAGCTTTGTCAATTAAATTTTCAATACATTTTTTAATTAAGCTGTCTGGAGAGAGGAGCCCTTTTGGTTGAGAAAGAACCTAAAATTACAAATTATCATTAGTTTATATTAATTTATAAGTAAGTAATGTTTTGATAAATAAATTGAACAGATTTGAACTCACCTTCTGGATAAGTGCAATAATAATAATCCGGACAATTACTCTGCGTCAATATTGCCCCCCAGAAGTCTAAAAATGCAAAAACTAACCGCACAAAATGGGGGTGCATGGTCAAAAAATTAAAATCTTGGCCATTTGACCAAACTCAAACAAATTTTGTATACATAATCAGTGGGATCCCAGAAGTCTGAAAAGCAAAAACTAACCCCTCTCCCCTACATGATTATAAATAATTTGTTTAAATATTAAATATAAGTGAGGGGCCAGGTTGTATGGTAAAGTCAAGTGGATGGCCACATCAGAACACGTCAGCTTATTTAATTTTATTTCCTCTTTGTGAAACACCACTATAATCCGTCAAATAATTCCTGTGTTTAATATCTATATATCTACTCTTATTAAACGATCAATAATTGTTTATATATATATATATATATATATATATATATATATTTGTATCTTAGTTCTATTTTGAAAACGGCTCTACCGATTTTGATGAAACAAAATTTATTAACAAGTTTTGAGGATGAGAAAACGATTTGGCTAGGTCTGGACCTCGACAAATTTAATCTTAATTGATCTTTTCTTAATTAAAGTAATTATTGATAGATAAAAATCTCAATAAAATGTTTGTTTACATTTTTTCCAATTATCTTTTATTTTTAATTGGTTTTATAATTTTAAAACCCACTAATAGGTTATAGCAAATATTAATATATTATATTAAAATTATGAATTTTTTATTTGTTTTTAATTAACAGGTGTCTAAATAATAACATTACAGGTTTGTTTACAAATACAGTGGTTGAAGTGATTTTTTTATTTATGTAACTTGGAAACAAATCTCATTTAATTTTATGTTTCAAATTGGTGTACGAGTAAACAAATAGGTATACACATAATATGTGGACCACTAGAAAGATTGAAATGCAAAAACTGGGTGCGGGGTGGGGTGTATGTGAGAGGTGCAGGAGGTGGGGTGCAGTGGTGGGGACGAGGTGTGTGGTTTCGGGAGGGGGGGTCAGGGGTTACCGTGCATCGCTCGGTGACTCCAGGTACTGGTTCACTATAAACCAACACCCCTTTCCCTAAACGTTATTATATTTTACATCAGTATAAGTACTTCGAAGGGATAAAATTCGTTAATTGAAAAGTTTTTATTTTACCGAGAGTAGTAGAATTGTTGATTCATAAAGAGAAACAAAGAGGTCACGATATTGACCCCATGAAAAAAAATATTTATAATTAAAAAAGACTGATAATGAAGGCCAAGTTTTCGAAACTATAGTCTCAAACAAATAAATAATATATATATAAAAAAGAAAAAAAGCAGGAATTAAAATATTCATTTCGAGAAATGAGTAAATTATATATATATATATATATATATATATATATATAATTTCGATATATATGTGTGTATGTTTATTTGCATCAAGCAGAGGACAACCTCTTTGTTTCTCTTTATGGATAAAATCCTTTATTTAAATCAACTATCGTGATCTCAGGACGAATTAATACCGAAATTACAAAAAAAAAATTGATTTTTTTTTTATAATTCGAAGTTATTTGAATCCTTTCTTCGTTAATAGCTGAAAAATTTTGTTTTTTAACGTTGAATTTTGTGAATTTTTTTAATTAAAAATCCAAGGTGTCCCACAACGAAAGAAAATCCAATTTTCAAAAAAAGCATTAAGAAATTTTTTCTCAATTTTTGAAATTTTTTTTCAAAAAGTACATTAAAAATCGAAAAAAATGACCCTATATTATATTATGTTAGAATATCTTTATTCTTGTCAAAGTTATGAATATATTAATAATACTTTTCTTCAAAAATCGAAATTTCGTTATGGGTTAAGATGGAGAAAGGTAAACATTTTCGTGGATACTTGTTTCTACATATTATATGGAATATGTCAGAAAATCAAAAAAATCGAAGAGGCTCATCGACAAAACGTCGTTGAATTGAAATGGAATTAATGATTTTTTTTTACTTATGGAAAGTGGTGTAGGTTTTAGGTGAAACATGATGTTAATTAATAGAGTAAAGGGTGTGTAGTTTCACAGTGAATGAAATAAAACTCAAAGAGGTTTATACAAACTTTAATTCAAATAAGACTCAATGTTGTCTAATTTCTAGGCGCGAAAATAGAGATTTCCCTGATATTCACTTCGATTCGAATACCCTGAAAATGTGTGACAGCCTATCCATGTTGGGCGTCTCTGTCGCATCTGACCTGTCTTGGAATGAACACATCTCCTCTGTGGCGAAATCTGCAGCAAGGAAGATTGGCTTCTTATTCAGGTCCAAGCGATTTTACAAACCCCCACAACTTCTCACCATCTACAAGGCCCAAATCCGCCCCTGTCTCGAATACGGTTCTCATCTGTGGAAAGGAGCCTCAAAAATATTCTCTTGCTACCCTTGATGCAATTCAGAAACGAGCCGTCAGGCTAATTGACGATTCTACCCTCACCGACTCCCTCGACTCGCTGGCTCATCGAAGAGATGTCTCCGCCCTTTCCCTTTTCTATAGATACTATCACGGCAGGTGCTCTGATGAGATAAAATCAATAATTCCCCCCAAAGCATGCTTTGCACGCAGCACACGTTTTGCCGACTCCCAACACTCTTTCGCGGTCAAATTGGAAAAGTGCCGGACCACTTCATTCGCGAATACATATATCCCCATGACTTCAAGGAACTGGAACTCTCTCCCCAGCCTCTATCTTTCCCAGCACCTATGATCTTCAAACCTTCAAAACCAGGGTGCATAGACACCTACGTCTACACCCTCTCACTTAATCAACTTTCCCTTCTCTTCGGTAATGCAAGGGTCTTTCGAGATCCATAGGGGCTACATCTTTACTGGTGCACCCCTTCTTGCATTCGATTGCATTAAAAAAAAAAAAAAAAAAAAAAAAAAAACTCAATATATTTCGGATTATTAGTCCATCATCAGGAGTTTACAAGTTAATACTGTTAACTTGTAAACTCCTGATGATGGACTAATAATCCGAAATATATTGAGTTTGTATAAACCTCTTTGAGTTTTATTTCATTCACTGTGAAACTACACACCCGTTACTCTATTAATTAATGGAATTAATGACCCATACTCTATAACTCTATACTCTCAATATTTGGCTTGATTTCTATGAGTTGAGTTCTCTTCTCTTATCTTTTCATTCAACAAGAAAATAAAATTTTACTATGGTATTTCAAATGTTAGTTCTTAATTTTATTACTTTACCATACAGAGTATGGTCAAGTATTTTAATCGTACATGAAATAAACTGACGTGTTCTGATGTGGCCATCCACTTGACTTTACCATACAACCTGGCATCTCTCCTTATATTAAATATATATATAAATATATAGGTATATAAAATTCTTTGCCCGATACACTCACTCACTCACTCATCATCAAAACAGCCAGAACCACTGGACATAGAAACATGAAATTTGGAGAGGATATTACATTTTATAACATAGGGGCTCATTAAGAAAGGATTTTCGAAATTCAACCCCTAACGGGGTCAAAGGGGCAAAGTGTGTTTTCGCTGATTATGCGATATCTCTTAAGGACGATAAAATATCTATTTGCTTTTTACTTATAAAAATATCTAAAAACTAATTTCAGGATTCTGTGAAATTCGATCTCTAAAGGGGTCCAAATGGGCAAAATATATTTGCAATGTGTTTACACTAATTATGCATTTTCAATTAAGAACGATAAGATATCTACTTGATTTTTACTAAATAAAATTCTAAATACAAATATCTAAAAAGTTATTTCAGGATTTTTTGAAATTCGACTCCCAACTATCCAAAAAAATGTGAGTGGGGGCAAAGATTAGAACTCTCTCCTATCTTGATCAAATTTTGTAGAGTTATTCTTTATTACTTTAAGAAACTATTCCTGTAAAAATCAACTATCAAAATTGACTGTATGGAGGCTAGGGGGGGGGGGCAACATATATAAATTTTTAGCTTTTTTTGTACATTTACTCTTTAGAAAACTTTGGATTATTTATTTGCAAATATCTAAAAAATAATTTCAAGATTTTTTATAATCCGACCCCTCCTCCTTTTTTTGGGATTGGAGCTTTTTTTAAAATGAATTTTGGAGAGCTAATAATCAATGCCGAGACGCTGCCCGGCAGGACCACCAGCCCGGAGGGCTGAGCTGTAGAGGGCGCCCTCTACAGCTCATATTTAATAAAATTATTTATAATCATGTAGGGAGGGGGGGGGTAGTTTTTCATTTTTAGACTTCTGCTGGCCCACGGATTATGTATACAAAATTTGGTTGAGTTTGCTCAAATGGCCTAGATTTTTAATTTTTAACCCCCCTTAATTTTGGGTCGATATACACCAAAATGTAATCAGCTCTTAATCTCAATCCACCAAAACTACGTGTGAAATTTGGTTTTTATATTCACACTAGTTTCTGAGCTAGCTCGTACACAAAAATTTGGTAACGTACTAACAGACTAACCAACAGACATTTTGACAAAACAATTATTATCTCGAAAAATATATTTTTTTCGATGTTCACTTATTAGAGCTTTTTTGTAGAGCGAAATGCCATGGTTTCGCTCAATTTTCTTAATCTAAATAATTTCAACCGTTTTTGAGATATTTGGAGAAAAAAATAAGAAAAAAACACATTTTTCATGCACAATTACAATACTTGACCATATCCTGTATGGTAAAGTAAAAAAGTGTCTTTTTTTTTTTGCTTCTTTTTTCGAAATATCTCAAAACCGGCTCAAATTATTTTGATTAAGAAAATTGAGCGAAACCATAGGCATTTCGGTCTACAAAAAATCGATGAGTTATATATAATGAGCCGCTGAAGAAGTCAAAATAAAGTGTCCAAACGTTTGGCACATTAAAGAATAAAACTCTGTTTTTAATTCAATTTTATCCAGCCAACTTCCTGATGCGATTTCAATAACCACTAGGAAATTTGCTTTTCTTATTCAAATGGAATGGTGTCTTGCAGATACTATCTACTTTGGTCTATCAATTGAGAATATTTGGCATTCTGATTTGAGTATTTAAATTAATTTTTTATATATAAACTTGGGTGACTAACAAATTTAGAATCGTCGTGCTAATTCGAATAATAAAACGAACATACTCCCTTGATCAAAAAGTTCCCGGAATTTATTCAGAAAATTAAAAATACAAGTTTACTCATCTAAATCTATATTGTCCCCTTCAAATTAATCCCCATCGACTACCCAGCAGCGCTTGATCCAATCCTCGAAACATTTTTTATATTCGGTTTTCGGTATGTCCATCAGTGAGTGCTTCCTGCGATTTTTCCATTACTTCCTCTCGACTGCTGAAACGCGTTCCCCGTAATGGTTTTTTAACTCGATTGAACAGAAAGAAGTCACAGGGAGCAAATCAGGTGAATTCGGTGACTGTTGGATGGTATTTGTTCCATTTTTTCGTCAAAAAATTTGAATAATGATGGCACTTGTGCGACGGTGCGTTATCATGGTGCAAAATCCACGAGTTTTCTGCCCACAATTCTGGTCTCTTTCGGCGAATTGCTTCACGCAAACGTCTCATAACGCCCAAATAATACTCTGCTTGTTTGACTGTTCGGCCTACTGGCAAAAATTGATGATACGCTACACCGTTGTAATCCATGTAAACCGTGAGCATTGCCTTCTTTTTGACTGAAAACGACGTGGTTTTTTGCCACTGGTGAAACGACCGTTTTCTTTAGAGAATCGTTGCCGAAACACTTTTCCAACATTTCTAACGTTCGCGCACCATTAAATCCGTTTTTACGCAAAATTTAATACAAGTTAGTTGTTGCAAAATTTAAATCCATTTCTAAAATTGTAAAAAATCGCCAACACACACAGAAATAGATATACTCTTGGCTACGTAACTTTTGCAAATGTAAAGCTATGACGCTAAGGATTTAGAGGGAATACCAACAACAGATGTACCAACTAACAAAAAAAACAGAACTCAAATCGGAACGATGAGGGCTCCACGTGAACGTGGGGGGGGGGGGGGGGGGGGGGGTTATTCCGGGAACTTTTTGATCAAGGTAGTATTTTCGAGTTTACCTTTTATTAAAAAAAAAAAAATTCCATCGAACTCTAATTCCTTCACATCCCTTTAATTAATTTGGTACCTAATAGATTTGGTTTCATCTCTAAAATATTATAGATTAAATATAAAATGTTCAGTACTTCACGTATTGTTTTCTTACGCTGATATAAATTTTGCAAATTTATTATTTTCTATAGAGAAGGTTATGTATAAATTTTTTGGCCTTTGAACACCCACGGGAAAATTTGATAATTGGTTAAAACTTTCTAGTAAAGATTCAACATTTGTAAATGAAATTATTTCAGAATGCTCTAAAGAAAAAATAGATATCTATAGATAAATAATTAGAAATTTTCAAAATCTATATTAGCATAACCATAAATATTTAATAAAATAAGAAATTAAATAAATAATATAAAACTATTTCTTTTTGTCTATGCGCCTAGATGGGTGGGTGTAAATTGATGTAGGGGTCAGATTATAACTTATCAAATTTTTGCAGTGACCTGGGCTTCAACCCGAGTCTCCTCAAATAGTCTATTAAAATCACGTAAATTTCCTACCATTAAATACTGCTTCACGGTTTTATTCTTAAGATCTGGGATTTTTAAAAAATACAAAAAATAAATAATAATTGTTTTTAAATAATTTTGGATGGACCGAGTGTGTAGGCCACACACACACACACACACACACTCTAAAAAATAATGAAGTATGTATTTTTGGTTTAATTTAATTCTAGCGTCCAAGAATAAAAAAAAAATAGTTTCGCTTGTTCCCCTTTTCTATTGAATTAATTCCAAGTCCGGTTTTTTATTATCTGTTAATTTTTCCACAAACATTATTCCTTCTTTTCTAGTTCTAGTCCAAATTCGAAAATCTTATTAATTTCTAGGATTTAAATAAAATAAAATACTAGGCAAATTAGGAATTAGTATTTAAATAAGAAAAAAAACCGACAGAAATTTCAGTTTATTTTATTTTTATTATTAAAATAATATGTATTTTTGTTAGGTGTAGATAAAAAATTAATTTGATTACAATCTATTTAAATAGCATGTGAAAATAATACTTAGTATAAATTCTCTTCAATGGAGTTGAGCGTTAAAGACATACTTAGATAGATAGAGATGTCCGCCTGGAAAAAATAAAAATAAATAAATAATTAATATGCAATAAATACATTTCTATTTCAAATTCATTTAGTTGTATTGATTCTCTTTTATTTCTTTTACAGATTTGACGGTCACCCATCCAGAGATCGTCTTCATAGAAAATTCATTAATATTTTTATTATTATGTATGATATAACTTGTATTTTATAATTTAAATCTATTTGAAAAAAAAGTTAATAAATAAATAATATTTGTAAAAAGAAACCCTCCCTTTCATTTCAAAATTCCTTTCCTATTAGAAATCCATTGACTGTGCCCCTTCCCTTCCCCGACTTCGCTAGACGTTCTGGCGGAGAGGGCCCTACCAGCTAAGGGGCGGGGATTACCCCCGCTCGGGCCAACTCTCCGCCGGGGCTCGGGCGACTCCGCTGGCTTTCGGCCGGCTAATGGAGGGGATCCCTGGCTATATAAGTCGTGCTTCGCGTAGGGTAGGTGGTCGGGGATGGTGGACGGTCAAACTGCTCATTCAAGGCGCTCTATTCTGTATTTCAAGATTTTTCATTTTTAATGAATATATTTTTGTATTATTATTAATAAGACTGAATTTGTATATTTCCTATATATGTATACATATTTCGTCTTAATAATAATAATACCTACCTAATATTATATATATGATTACACTTTGAACCAAGACATGTAATACAGTGTATTTTAAGATTATTAATTTTTATTATTTTATTATAAATATATATATATATTTAGTGCTATAATTATAAGTAGTATAGACACTCAAATATATTTATTATATACTAATAAAAATTAATAATCTTAAAACACACTCTATTATGTCTTGGGGTTCCAAAAGTGTAATCATATCAAATATGTATTTCAGAATATATGTTTACGTGTGGAAAATTTCTTTGGGTTGGACCAACCTTGAGTGAAATTACAAGTGATTAATTAATACTCGAAACGTCAATCTGTCTGAGAGATGTTTGTTGTACATCTTCGAGGGTCATTCTCTACTAGTATCTGGGTCAAATTCAACTCAATTGATGACTTGAATTATTATTTTTTCCTAAAGAAATGACTCAAGTTTTAACTACATAGTATCCTAACATTTTTGAAATTTTTCTTACTTTATTTAAAATGTTTCACCAAGAAGCCACACCATTTGACTAACAGATTTGAAGATGGCTTAAAATAACAAGTCTTGAAGAACAATAAGTAAAAATTAATTTAAATTTTTCTAATTTCATTCATGGGTAGTCTAACCCGAAGGAATCTAGCCCAGACTGCTACATAAGTTCTACTTACCGCCTTAGCAAAAAACAAGTAGGTATAAGGGAATCTGTTGCTGGAATTAATTTGAAATACTATTATATACCTATGTTTTATGAATATATCAAACATACATTCAGGGGGATTAATTAAGAGTAGTCTATTAAAAGTTTTATACTGTAGATTTATTATTTTTGACGATCATTTTTTCCTTAGCTTAACTTTTTGTGAATAGTTTAATTAATTGTTAATTATCTGCCACTTCCGGTCATATGGGAAATTGACTTAAATTAATTTATTTAAAATAGAAACATAAGTACTATATATTTTAATCACGAAAACAAATTTTTTGGTGGGGGTCGGGTTAGGCTAGGTAGTAGCGTGTCAGCCTGCTAACCAAGTGGATCCAGGTTCGAATCCGACTCGAGGCATCCGGCTAAAAACTGACCCCGGGGTAGAGACACATTTTAAAAATATATAAATAGTATCGTAAATTGGCTTATGGCTAGAAAGGTCGAAAAGCCAAAAAAAAAAAAAATTGTTAAAAATTAAGTCTTATAAAATATATCATATTTCTGAAATGTGTAGTTTTGGAGTTATTTTCACAAATATGAACTATTTTAGAAGCTTTTTTAAAATATATACATATTATACATTTATATATACATATACATTATATTATACATTTTAAAAAAGCATCTACAATAGTCCATATGTGAGGAACTAAGTCCAAAACTACACATTTTAGAAATATGATATATTTTCTAACTCTTAGATGGCTAGTGATACAATAATAATATTGCAGCGGGTTGATAGAGATATCAGCCAGAATAAGACGTTTCGGCCTAAATTTTATTGGACCATCCTCAGTTATTGGATTATGTGTATGATTTCCAATAACTGAAGATGGCCAATAAAATTTGAGGCCGAACGTATTATTCTGGAAGTTTTATTGAACCTGGTGCATCCCAGCTTGGTTGATATCTCCATCATCTGCAATTTCATCACAGCCACGAGTACTAACTACACTAATAAATAATATTTTCCAGTATATAGGTATTATCTATTGAATATTATTATTATATCACTAGCCATCTAAGAGTTAGACATTTTTCACAAGCGTCCTAAAATAGTCCAGATTTGTGGAAATCACTCCAAAACTTCATATTTTATATTTTAGACATAAATTTTTTTTCCAAGTCTTAACAAAAAATTTGTCTTCTGATCAAAAATATAGGTTTTTATTTTAAATAAATTAATTTATGTCAATTTCTGGTATGTCCGGAAGTGGCAGATAATCAACAATTTTTTACCAATAACTATTCACAAATAGAAAGTTATAGGTACGGGATAAATTTTAGAAGAAAAAACAAGTCAAAATTTATAAACTTTTAGTAGGTTAATAATTTAAAATCTTTTCAAAAATTAATTTATCTTAGATGACAAGTTATTGATATAAAAATAAATATTTTAGTTGTAGATATTACAGTGGCGTATACACGGGGGGGGGGGGGGGGCTAAAGGCGTCAGAACCCCCAGAGGCAGACCCTATTATCTGTCAAATCTAAAGTTGAGTAAACAGTAAAAATGAAAAATACTAATTATAATGATGCTGGACCGGTAATTTTATTTTGATTCATCCATCCATCCTGAGATTAAAAGTCCAAGTAAAAGAGCGGATGAATAAAAAAAAAATTCAGTGGAATTGAGAACCTACTCCTTTATAGAAGTCGGTTAAAAAATACATTTTGGTGTTGGGAAGATATGGGTTAATAGTCCAGTCAAATTAGACCAATTTTCGACAAATAAAAACATTAATCGGTAAAGATCTGAATTTTGGTATACATGCTTATTACGGCTTCCCATTGAACATACTTATAAGTCCCCGTCAAAATATATTGCGCTCGAGCCGCAATCTAGGAAAAAAGGTACACTTTTTCAGTTATGTGTCTATATCTCGGCAAGTAAAACTGATACAAAAAAAATGTTCAGATAAAAAATATACTAGAAAATCATAAGTTGGTGTCATCTATTAAATCCGATGGAATGGAATATTTTTAATTATATGTCAGAGGGGTTATTTTTCACCCCCTCGGGAATCGAACCCGAGCCAGTAACAGCAATTCCGGCCATCTGGCTCACCTGCGTGATGCGAACCTCTCTGACATTGGTTACTGGCACTCGGGTTCGACTCCCGAGGGGTGAAAAACAACCCCTCTGACATATAATGAAAAATATTCCATTCCATCGCATTCAATAGATGACACCATCTTATGATTTTCTAGATTTGAATCTATTACCATCGGCAAATTGAAATCTTTCATATTAAATTAGGAAGTCATTACATTGCCCTTCGAATTTTGAATCTCTTCAAAATTCGAAACACTCAACGACCTTTATTTAAATTATATGGCAAGGCTATATGTTTAAATATGGCGAAATTTTACAAATTAAGATAACAATCTTTGAGTCAAATATTTTACGCGTTTACATATGTCAGAGAGGAACGCATCCCACAGGTGACCCGGATTGCTATTACTGGCACTCGGGTTCGATTCCCGAAGGGATGAAAAACAACCCCTCTGACATATACTTAAAAATATTCCATTCCATCTGATTTAATAGGTGACACCATCTTATGATTTTCTAGTAAATTTGAATCTATTACCATCAGCAAATTGAAATCTTTCATAGTAAAAAATATAGTTTATTAAATTTCCTATAAGAAAAGCATAATAACATTTGTTTGTATCTCCAATACTTTAACAGTAATCGGAGGTTTAATTTTTCTGAAGGCGTGAAAACGATGTCGATATAAAGATCTCTCAGTAGCAGGCGCATTATACAGGGTGTTTCAAATTGATGCAAAATATTTTAAGGGGTGATTTTTTAAATATTTTTTTTTTCAAAACCCTTTCTCCTCCAAGTTACAGCCAAATCTAAGCATTGTTACACCCTACAGCCGCAGCCCTAACTTTATGAGAGTTAAAACTTGGAGGGAAGAGAGATTTTGAACAAAAAATTATATGAAGGCCCCCTTAATTTTTGCTGAAAAATCACCCCTTAAAATATTCTGCATCAATTTAGAAACACCTTGTATAATACGCCTGCTTAGTGAGAGATCTTTAAATCGACATCGTTTTCACACTTTCAGAAAATTCTTCTCTATTCAACGTTGGTTTACAGGTAAAGTATTGGAGATACAAAAGAAATATTAATATACTTTTCTTAGAGGAAATTTAATATACTATTTTTTATCTGATGAATTTTTTCGTATCAGTATTTAGGATAAGCAAAAAACTGAAAAAGTGAACGCTTTTTCAAGATTGCGGATCGAGCGCAACAGATTTTGACAGGGACTTTTAAAGGCCGGTTGCATATCCTGCAAAGTAAATGCTTTTTACCACTAGCCAAGGTAGATGGTAAATGGAGGTGCTGGATGGCCAATCAGATGACAGGAACTATTCAATGCTTGTCATCTGATTAGCTATCCAGTCACTCCATTTACCATCTACCTTGGTTAGTGGTAAAAGCATTACTTGCGACATGCAACTGTCATAAGTATGTTCAATGGGAAGCCGTAATAACCATATATACCAAAATTCAGATCTTTATCAATTAATATTATATTTTTTCTAATTTAACTGCACTATAATATTTATTAATATATAAAAGCAACAT
The DNA here is from genome assembly GCA_024734495.1 of Forficula auricularia. Lineage (NCBI taxonomy): Eukaryota > Metazoa > Arthropoda > Insecta > Dermaptera > Forficulidae > Forficula > Forficula auricularia. Next base: position 17,086,115 of record JALMQS010000149.1, read on the forward strand.
ATTTCTTTATTAGCCCAGTATATAGAGTATCCAAAAAGTGGTTCAGCTTACATTCATTGCGGGAAAGGATTTTTTTCTAGGATCGCTTGGTATGGTGTGGGTATGCCAAATTGAAGTTTGCGACCTCGAAAGTGTGGGGGACAACTTTTGGTGGCATAAAAAACCTCGAAATTTTCGGACGTTTTACAGTTTTTCGCTTCTAACTCGAAAACAGTTCATTTTTTGTAAATAACCGTCCTATAGTAAATTAAAGAGAAGAAAATTTCGAGTCAATTAAAAAAAAAATTGGTCCAGTAGTTCTATTTTTTATGAGGATCCAAATAACAGCCCCTGGATCACTTTTGAATATCCCAAAAACTCACACTCTTTTTCCATTTTGTCCATGAAAGAGGGACGTTTTCGACAAAGACGACTCTTTACATTTTAAAACTAGATTAAATTTGCTACAAGTCAAACAAAGTTTCATCTTAATTGGATAATGGTTACCCTTGCCACAAATAGGTTGAAGTTATGAAAAGTGCAAATTTTTTGCAAAAAAATTCGGTTTTCCTTCATAAAATGAAAAGCACTCATCCTAGAAACTTGATTCCTAACTCATTCTCTAGGAAATTTTGTTGACTTAAAGATTTACTTGACCACATTTTAGTTAAAACTCTTAGATTTATAAATATTCAGTATTTTCCATGACACTTTTGAGGTCGCAAATTTAGATTTGGCATAGGCACACCATACCAAAAAACGATCCTAGGAAAAAAATATTTTCCCGCAATTAATGTAAGCCTATAGGCTGGGCTATATATCTTTTTAACTATGGTAACTATTATAGTAATTCAAGTCGTGGGTTTTTTTCAAAATTTTCCCACTCAAATTTTAAAAAATGATTAAAAAAAAAAAAAAAAAAAAAAAAAAATTGTTGTAAATATGGACATGGGTAGGGAGTATTTATTGCTCGATGCTCAAATAATTGTAAAATAAAAAATAAATATTTAAATTTTAATTTAGAAATAAAAACATTTTGCCCCCCCAAAAAAAAACTATTAGAGCCCCCAGAACTAAGTTCTGGCTACGCCCACTGGATATTATATGTAAAATATTAATTTATCACTAACCAACTATATTTTTTTTTGAAAAGCGTCCTAAAATAGTCCAAATTTGTTGGAAAATGTAAATTCTAAAAAACTAAATATTTTAGATAAGAAGTATTAAAAAAAAGTTTGTTTTTAACTAAGAAAACTTCTTTCGTGATCAAAATTTTAATTTTCTATTTGAAATGATAATATTTTTTGTATAACCAGAAGTAGCATATATTCTACAATATTTTATTTAACAATTAACAAACACAGAGAAACAAAGAGCTTAATGCATATAACTATATTTAATATATATGTGTGTATGTTTATTTGCATCAAGCTGAGAACAACCTCTTTGTTTCTCTTTACTCTTAACTCTGCTACTCTTAGATCGCAGGGAATTGGATAAATTAAAACACAGAGTTTTTATTAAGTGAGCCAGACGTTTCGTCAATTTATTTTGACTTTTTCAGTGGCTCATTTTATCACTCTTTGTCAAAAACATTTTTCTCTTATAGTACATAGAAAAAACTGTTTTTGACAAAGAGTGAAATGAGCCACTGAAAAAGTCAAAATAAATTGACGAAACGTCTGGCTCACTTAATAAAAACGCTGTGTTTTAATTTATCCAATTCCCTGCGATTCCTCTATGTGATTTAATTTTTACATATTTATTATTTTGAATTAAGTTCTTTTGAAGAATAAAAAAGTGTCTGTCAATTTTTTTTTCATTTATACAATATTAATCTATTTTGTAATCAGTTTTGATTGGATAGCATTGGCGCTCCCTCAATCCCTATGACTACCAGTTTTATTTTAATATCTGTATTCATATTTTCAATTTTCTATTTAAAAGATGTACATATTTGAGAGGGTTTCCGAAATTAAAGGCAGAAAAAGAATATAGAATTGAAAGCACATCTCAGGTCTAACTATAATAAATAACTAATAGATACAATGTTGATGAGTTGAGGCTGAAAAAAAATCTTAACGCTCTAATAATTAATGAGAGAACGGAAAGAAGTCTTACTTGGTGAAGCGGAAGCGGAAGTGTAGCCCTCACCCTTGGAGGCTCAAATGCAGATGCAGAGGGGGGGGGGCTCTGAAAACCCTAATCTGATTTCTATTAGAGTATGAGATCTCCCAAAAAGAGAATTTAGAAAAAAGATTTTTATTTTATTTTAATCGTAAAGAAGGAAGAAAGGATTGCTAACATTTTGATTATTTAAGGGTAGGTGAGGATAAAAATTAAAATAAAATACAGATATTTAGTCGAAAAGAATGCAAATGATCTCGAAATTACCAACTTTTATTAGCCACACTATAATAACTTTTAAAAAAACTTGAATCCAAATATACTCCCAAGTAACACACAATAACCCCAGAATATTCTAAGTTATTTAAAGGACATATACAGGGTGGTCCCGAATTCATGGTACAAACGTTAATGGTAGGTACAGGACATTGTAACAATGAGTTATTGTATAGGAATGTATAGTCGCAAGTGACGCGGTGAGGCGTAAACAGGGAAATAACGGCTATACATTATACATACATTATACACTATATTACTATTACACTATACATACATATACATAATTACACTATACATTCCTATACAATAACTCATTGTTACAATGTCCTGTACCTACCATTAAAGTTTGTACCATGAATTCGGGACCACCCTGTATATTCCAATTATCTCCAGGAGATCCACAGAATATTTGTATGGGCGTTAATCTTCTGAGAATATTCTTTTCCGAATATTCCAAGAATGCGCAACTAGGAATATTCCGGGAAAGCGAATTTAATGTCCTACACGAATATTTTAGTTCTAAGAATATTCCCAGAATATCTACGAAGATTGAAAGATTATTCACAGGATATTCCAATGTCCAGAGAAGATATTAACAGAATATTTATAGATTATTCTTGTGATACCTGGGAGATGTACTATGTATATAATTTTTTCTTTTTTATTTGGTAAAAATATAATTTTATTTCAATAATATAAATAAACGAGACTTTTTATTTATTTATACATTCAATACCTGTGGAGAGAAATATTATTTAGTGGGCGAATATTGAAATAAAATGTTTTTTTTATTTTCTAAATAAAATATGATATGATACTATGTTTCTATTTAAGTTTAATTAAAAAAAAATCAATTATTATAAGAAATAACTTATTTGTTATTTTACCATACAGGGTAAGGTCAAGTATTGTAATCGTGCATGAAAAAAGTGGTTTTTTCCTTCTTTTTTTCAAAATATCTAAAAAACGGCTGAAACTATTTTGATTAAAAAAATTGAGCGAAACCATTACATTTCGGTCTATAAAAAAGTTCTAATAAGTGAACATCGAAAAAATTACATTTTTCGAGATAATAATTGTTTTGTCAAAATGTCTGTTAGTCTGTCCGTCCGTCTGTTAGTCTGTGCGTTAACAAATTTTTGTGTACGTGCTAGCTCAAAAACTAGTGTGAATATCGAAACCAAATTTCACAAGTAGTTTTGGTCCATTGAGATTAAGAGCTGATTAGATTTTGGTGCATATCGACCCAAAAATTAAGGGGGTGGAGGGGGGGGTAAAAATCAAAATATAGGCCCTTGTAGCTAAACTCAACCAAATTTTGTATGCATAATCAGTGGGACCCCAGAGGTCTAAAAATGCAAAAACTAACCACCCAAAATATAGGCCCTTGTACCAAACTCAACCAAATTTTGTATACATAATCAGTGGCCCCCAGAAGTCTAAAAATGCAAAAACTAACCTCCCTCCCCTACATGATTATAAATAATTTTCATTAAATATTAAATATAAGTGAGGGGCCAGGTTGTATGGTAAAGTCAAGTGGATGGCCACATCAAAACACGTCACCTTATTAAAGTTTATCTTTACTTTAGTTTAGTAAATTAGCGACGTCTAATGGACACTATTTTATAAGGGACGCTGCAAGAGAAGAAACAAATACATCTCACGTAATCTAAGTTAAATTAATTTGTCTAAACTGAATAAAAATAACAAATTCGAAAGAATTCTATGGAATACATTTTTGAAATGGACACCCCAGAATAAAAATTAGCGCCAATGCTTGAGAAATTAAAAAAAATAATATAAATAAACTAAACTTACATCTCAAGTGATTCCAGATGAATGGAAAATACTCGGGGAATGAGGCGGGCGGGAACAAGTTCCTGGTAGATATCTGTTGGTTGATGGTCTGAGCAGAACTAGTAGTAGTGGCTCTGCAGAGAAACAAATTTAATTAAGATTATTAAACTTTGATCGAATTAAGTATTAGAGAGAAATGACTAAATAATAATTATCATTTTCCAATGTTTACTCCAAGATTCCATTTTACTACTGGAATTTATTTTAAATACATTTTGTTTACTTAATATGTAATATTATAAGAATAAGGCTAGGCACAAACGGTCGATTTTCAGTCGAGCGATAGTTTAGTTGATGGACATAAATATATTAAGTTAAATGTAGGTGCATAACCAACACAACTGCAGTGATAAAAAAATCGAGCTTAGTTAGTTAATTAGAGTTAGTTATAAATTGATAAATCATCACGATTTCAAACCAACCCAACTAAATTGTTGGGTCGATTGAAAGTCGACTGTGTGTCCCTAGCCTAAGTGAATTATGGAGTCAACGTTTGAAAATATATATATTTTTTTTTTTGAATAAAAATATTGTATATGGGGAACCGACCCTTTGTAAAATTTTACCTATCACTTAAAGTTAAAAAAATAAAAACATTTCGAGATATTTTAATTTAAATATACTTTTTTATATGTAGGATGCCCATTTAAAATACTGTGAAATTTCATTTCATCCATCAAAATAGAAAAATATTTCCTAAGGGGTGGTACACCCTTTTAAAATTTTACCTCTACACTAATAGTGAAAAAAAATTTAATTTAATTATATATTTTTATATCTATGTTAATATACTTATTTAAATAATACTCGCTCCGTCCCAAATAGTTGCTACATTTGAAAATTTTTCTACTGATTATTTATTGGTACGGATGATTTAATAATTTTGTTTTAATATTTTTCAGAGATTTTAGGTTGATATGCTATCAATCATTAATATTAGCTTGACATGTACTCTCTCCGTTAAGTACAACATCCGTGCCAAATTAGTTACAAAATGTTGCTTCGAAAAATTTATCCCAAAATAAACGATACATTTATTGAAAAGGGTCATTCATTCCATGTCAACTCAACACACCCATTTTACCTCACCACTTTAGATTTTCTTGAAATTTGGTACACTGATATGCTGTGCTAATATGAATAAAAATACAAAATTTCAAATTTTTATCTTGAATAGTTTTTTTTATATGGCCTTGTGAAATTTTCAAAAAATCGCAAAAAAACCACGAACAAACAATATTGAAACTGCTCTAAAAGCTGTCTTAATTGAGTTAGAGAGGTGGGACAGGTGTCATTTTGCAGCTTTTTTAATGCTCTTTTCAGAGATATACAATGACATAGGTAGTAATGAAAATTTTTTTTTCAAAATGTAAATCAAATTTTTCATTTTGATTTTTTTCTAAAAAAGTACCACTTTTAAAATTTTCAAAAAAATTCTCTAAATAGATAGTACTTTCATAAACTACTATGCAAAAGTATAATGATGGGATGGTAATGGGGTCTATGTTTAAAAGAATTATTACTGACTCTTGTTTTTCATAAATACCCAGTTTTGACCAAATAATAATGATTTTAATGTAGTGAAACGACATTTTATGAAAAATCACTTTGTGTATATTAAACTATGGTTATGAAATAAACACTCTATGCTAATTAAATAACTGTTTAATAATAAATTCATGAAACCTATATTTCTTAGGCTATATTTAAATGAATCTCAAAATGCACTTTTGAGCATGAGTCATTCAAATAATTCAATAGGATTTTTGCTAGTTTTTCATAACGAATCAAAAGTATACATTGTTTATATCTCAAAACTATAATTTTCATCTTAGTGACTTTTCCTTGAAAGCCAATGATTTGACCTGAAAGTTAAGTTTATGTTTCATGAATTTATTATTAAACAGTTATTTAATTAGCACAGAGTGTTTATTTCATAATAAAAAAAAAAAATCTCTGGCTCGACCACCCTTTTGGGTATTGGCCTACTGAATTGGTTGCTGTCCTAGTTGGAAACAGTACCGAGGGGTCACGTGGTTAGCTCAACGCATCTCTACAACCTTCGTTTCAGTGTTCTTAACCTAGATTCACTGCTTCTCAATCAAGCAGCTACTCATTTATCCTCACGAGGCTGAGTGAACCCCGTCAAAATAGAAAAATATTCCATTAGGGTTACCCTTGTAAAATTTTACCTCTTCACTAAGAGTGAATAAATTTGTTATTTTCAGTTCTCATGCCAATTCTTGAGAAATTAAATTAAATAAATAAACTATACTTACATCTCAAGTGATTCCAGATGAATGGAAAAGACTCGAGAAGGAACAAGTTCCTGGTAGATATCTGTTGGTTGAAGGTCTGAGCAGATCTAGTAGTAGGTGGCTCTGCAGAGAAATAATTTAATTAAGAATATTAAACTTTGAATGAATTAGTATTAGATAGAAATAACTAAATAATAATAGTTATCATTTTCAAACGTTTACTCCATGATTCGATTTTACAACTGGAATTTATTTTAAATACATTTTGTTCAATTAATACATTTAATATTTAAAATGAAAGAATCAGTGAATTCTGGAGTCAAAGTTTGAAAAGTTTTTTTTTTATTTAAATAAAAAATATAAATTTCTTTTACTAAATGATGAATTTGCAAAATCCATATTAACAAAAAAATAAATACTCCAACAAATTAAAATATATTAAAAACAAGTCTTGAAATTAAAGAATTATTCTTATTTTAAAATAAATTCTTGGTTAATTAATATTTGTTATTTATAAAAACAATCAGAAAAGGTTTATTAAAAGTCCAAACGTTTGGGAAATTGGTTTATCAATGAAAAAGATTGAAATTCTAATAAAGTTTTGCAAATATTATTTAAAGAATATAATTAAAAGGTCTTTTGGGAATTTGAAATTTACAGAATTAATAAAATTTTTAGATTAAATTTTAAAAGCAAACTCAAATCCATATAGAAAGGAAAGAATTTAGAGAATAGGGGCAATATCAAAAGAAAGAAGACAAGAAACCATTCTACGTAGTTACGCGATTAATTTTAAGAAAAAAGAAATATAAATCAATTTTTGAATAATCATAGATGAATTTCAAATATGTAATCATCTCAACTAAAATTAAAATTTTTCATATAATGAATAAGATTCAATTGTTAATTTAATCCCCAATAGATTTTTAGTTTATTATCTAAATTGACAATTTCAAAATTATCAATATTAGGAGTAACATTTTTATCTTTAAAAAATTCCATATATATATATTATATATATGTAGACTTACGCTTGCATGAATAAGCTTTTTGAAATGAAGAAGGGACGAATATTCAAGTCCATTTTTCCCTGAACGACATTTCCTGAAACAGAAAATTAATATTATTTATTAATTAAAATAGCAATATTGAAATTAATGTGAAGAATTAGTAAATTTGGGAGTAAATTATTAAATTAATCCAAGCTTTCGGCATTTCATTAGAGTTCTAGAGTTGATGATTAACATTAAATATTAAATGATTAATGTAAAGATTTAATAAGTTAATGGAGACTCGTGGAAAGGTCCACAGTGATATTGTAGCCAAAGTTTCCGTTTGTATGTATGTATTGTTGTTACTAGAATGTTGAGGTATTTCGAAATACCTCAACATTCTACAACAACAGTAAATGATTTAAGCATCTTTTTTGAGTTTCTTTTTTTGAAAAAAGATTGAATTTTTCAAAAATCAACCCAATTATATAATATTGAAAAGTGAATTTATTTTTATTTAGGAAACAAATCAAAGATTTTAGTAGAAATATTTTTACATTGCATATCAGAGGGTTTTTCAGTTTAGCCTGATTTTTTACTATTCCATTCGAGTTGAAAGTAGTGAAAAATTTGTAGCTTTATTTCTTATATATGTTGCATATCGGAGAGAGATTTGTCTTAAGGGTTTGGCTAACAGCCCGGCAAGCTTAGTTAGCGCTTGGGTTCGATTCCCAAGGGGACGAAACCCTCAGATATGCAATGTAAAAATATTTCTACTAAAATCTTTTATTTGTTTCCTAGATAAAAATAAATTCACTTTTCAATTAAATATTAAATTCCTATCTTATATTAGTTTGATATTTAAATGTTATTTGATGTTATTAAATTTAAATTATCTTTCTATAGAATTCTGATGAAGGCTTTAATAATGTGCCGAAAGGTTGGATTAATATAAAACATTTAAGTGAACCTAATAATTCCTTACATCAATTAAGATTATTAATCTATAATTGTGTATGTAATTGAAAATATTTTTTTAAGTTGAGCTCAAAAACAAGATTTAATTTTAATTTGATTTGATGTTCATAAATTTAGAAATTAATTTAGTAAATTTAAAATTGATTGGTTATTTCGTATTGTTTATAAAAATCTAACCTAATGTGTGTGTACAGATCTAGGTTTCAAAGGCCCAGGGTCTTGTGCTATGTTTGAAATAATATAGGGGTCGTCACTTTGTGTATATTAAACTATGGTTATGAAATAAACACTCTGTGCTAGTTAAATAACTGTTTAATAATAAATTCATGAAACATATATTTATTAAGCTATATTTAAATGGCGGTTTCGGGCAAAAATTGATTAGGCCTGTATAACAAAAATGACATTATAAAAATCTACAATTCAAGTTGAACATATTGTTTTGTTGTTTGGTGAATACATGAATAATTATTTCATTAGGTCAGCTTTACAATAGTTAGCAGATCTTTGTCTGGAACATTCACCTCCGACCTGGAAAAATCTTCATTTTTCAGAATTTTTATCACTAATAGGCACTGTATTTTTTAACTTGGTTAGGTCTTTTCTACACTGATCACAAATCACGGAGCCATCAAGTATTTGTGGAAATGAACCTGTCATCCAAGGTGTGACATTTCTCAGTTTTTTTCTATCTCTAACACGATGATTTGTTTTCTTCTTCAATGGATTACAACACTGAACTCTTACCACAGTACTGCATTTTTCACTAGTTTCCATATTTTCTAAAAATGTCTTAAACTTTGCCTTTTAATTATAAGTGTTAAATTAGCTATTAAAACACAAAAAACACAGAAGTTTAAAAGTATCAATTGTTTTATGTAAGGTATAACAAGTATTTTACATTATGGAATTGATAACTTAAGACATTTAAAACACTACTTGTCAGCAAGGACTCTAGTGGATTCCGTTTAGAAATATCTATATAAATAAAAATGTACTGTTGTGATGTGTTAGTGATACGTTGAAGGATCTCCGAAAGTTCTTCACCGATTTCTTTGAAATTTTTACACAACATTCCATTCAAATACACGAGTGTTTTTATATATAGTGTTTTTATAGATATCACACATGTGACATAAAACGAGACGCTCCCCGCCAGGGGCTAGGTGACGCCGGGCCGAAGGTCCGGGCGTCAGCTAGTTAGAAATAAAAAATTATATAATTATTTTTTATATGAGACCTGCACTGACCAATATTAAACCCAGGCTTAATTTATTGTGCCAAAATAAACAGGCTCATCCATCACAGTAAATTTAATTTAAAATATGTTTATTAAACTTAGTTAATGTCGAAACATATACATAGAATATTTTGTTCAAAGATGTACCAAAGATGAGTTATTAATTTTTTTATTGATACTAAAAGTAAATCTGCCATCAAAATTATGAATGAGTGTTTCTATGCAAAATTAAACAAAAGAAATTAACTCATTCTCCCCCCCCCCCCCCGGAAATTCCTTTGAAATTTTTAAGTACAAAAGGTGGTCGCAGACCAAAAAGTTTGATAAACACTGATCAGGCCAAGGGCTTACCCAGTTAGGGCAGGAGGGGGCAGCTGCCCCCTCCTAGAACAAAAAAGAATTAGATAGATAATTTATTAAATTTCTTCCAGAACAGTTATCAATTAAATAATACAAATAGTTATTAAAATTATTGTTTTATTATATTTGTGACAAAACCAACCCTTCAATTTAACGA
>JALMQS010000149.1:17096444-17109848 GCA_024734495.1 Forficula auricularia
TAAATCCCTAGAGGTTATAATAAGAGCGCTAAATTAGGAATAAGATATTATTATCTAATTTACACCTCCTCTGCTAGGGGGACTCTTTTTCTCATAAGGGGAAAAAGAGTAAGGTCTCAGCTTCCTACTGTTCACCACACTTTCCTTGTTTTTCTTATTACACTTTAGTTTATACATAGAGTTTGAAACTTTCTTGCTAATGATGAATGGTCCGCTTCTTATTTCTTCTAACTTGCCCCTGTTTAATTTATTTCCATTCATAACATATACCCATTCTCCTTCTTTGAATTGATGTTCTTTTTTATTCACATCAAATTTCTTTTTATTTTTGAGAAAATTTTTTTCTGAGTTTCTGAATGCTTCTTCTCTATCTTTCTCTATATCTTCTTTTTTGTGTAACTCTTCGGGGATAATATCAGAACTTTGTTCGTACAACAGGTAAGAGGGTGAGTATTTTGTTACGCTATGATTTGTAATATTATATTCTCTTACGCATTCTTCTGCTAATTTCGGCCATGCTCGTTTATCTTTTTCATTTATTTTACATCTTAATCTATTTACTAAAGTCTGGTTTAATCTCTCATTTAAACCATTAGATTGTGGGGAATCTATAGATGTAAATATTAGTTGAATTTTCTTTTCTTTTAGATACTTTTTAAATTTAATTGAATTTAAAGCACTATATTGGTCAACTAAAATCATTTTTATTTCGTTTTTATTTATAATCGGGTTTAGTAATTTAATGAAATCATCTGCAGACTGGGTAGTTGATGTCGAAATCCAAGCATATCTAGAGAAATGATCCACCAGCAAATGCATATATTTCTTTGTTGATCTATTACCACCAAAACCACCTATTGTGTCTATTGACATTATTTCAAATGGACATTTTGCTGGTCCTAGTTTTGATAATAGACCTATTTCTCTTGGACCCCTTGATTTATTCTTTATGCATGTTTCACATGTGTTACAATAATCTTTTATTAATTCGTCCATATTCTTGAAGTAATAAAATGGTCTTATTTTTTCTGCCATTAGATTATTACCAATATGACCGTAGAATTTATGTATTTTATCTATCAATTTTTTTCCAAATTCTTTAGATACATATATTCTTTTATTATTTTTTAATATTTTGAAATTTATATCACCGTTTTTAAAAGTCTTTTTTGAATTTTCAATTTCATCTTTAATAGATTCCTGATCATTAATTATTTCTTCTATCTTGATCATATTCACTATTTCTAAGCAATCTTCTTTATTTTCGAAATCTTCCAAAACTGGATTTCTCGATAAGGTGTCAGCTTCTATATTTTCTTTTCCTTCTTTGTAGACCACTTTAAAATTATATTGTGTTAAGTATAACATCATATCTCCTAGTGCTTCATCAGTTCTCGCTTTTGATTTTAAATTTACAAGTGGTTTATGATCTGATGTGACTATGAATTCTTTACCTATTAGATAATGTTGCCAGTATACAATCGCTTCCTTAATTGCTAAACATTCCAAAAACATTACTTCTTTCTTCATTTGTCCCGGTGTCAATTTCTTTGAGAAGTATGCTACTGGATGTAGAAATCCATCTTCCTGTTTTTGCTTTAGAACAGCACCCAGCCCCAATCGGCTTGCGTCCACTTCTACAACTGTGTCCTTATTTCTATCGTAGATTGCTAAAATTGGTGTTGTGCATAAATATTTTTTTATGTCTATAAAACAATTTTCGCATTCTTCAGACCATTTAAATTTTTGGTTCTTCTTTAATAAGTTGTGTAGTGGTGCCAACTTATGTGTACAGTGGTCGATGAATTTTCTGTAGAAATTTATTTTTCCCAATATTTGACGAACCATTTTTTTTGATTTTGGACGTTTAAATTCCTTAATCGAAATTAAATTATCCTTAGTTGGGTATACTTTCCCATCTTCAATTTCGTGACCTAAATATTTGACAGAGTGTCTAGCAAACATACATTTTTCTAATTTTAATTTAAAACCTTCTTTTTTTATTGCCTCGAAAAATAACCGAATGTGTTCTAAATGTTCATTAAATGATTTTGAAAAAATCAGTATATCGTCTATATAATTTACACAAAATTCGTTTAAATTCTGTCGTCTGATTATACTTGCCAGAACTCTTTGGAAGATAGCGGGCGAATTCTTGTAACCGAATGGTAGTACCTTCCATTGCCAGTGCCCTCTTCTTGTTATAAAGGCTGTTTTTTCCCTGTCTTTTTCTCTAATTGGGATAGCCCAAAAAGCTGAATTTATATCTAATGCCGTATACCAATCACAGCCGTTAACGTCCACTACTAAATCTTCTATTCTAGGGAATGGCTGTGGTTCTGGCACCACCAATTTATTCAATTCTCTCAGATCTATACACAATCGAGTTCTTTTTCCCTCTACTTTTTTAAAAGCTAACGTCACCGGTGATGCAAAAGGTGAACTCGATTCTTCTATCAGGTCATTTTCCATTAATTTTGAAATTTGAGAATCTATTTCTTCCTGGTCTGGGAATGAGCATCGATATGGTTTCTTTGAGATATATCTGTCTTCTTTTAACTTTATTTTTACTTCTCCAGTTTTAACTGAACCGACATCATATTTATCTTTTGCGAAACATGATTGGTATTCTTGAATTAATTTAACTGTTTTCATTCTCTTTTCTTCATCTAAGTGGATCACATTTTCCTCAAAATTTTTAATATTTCTGTATTCATAAGCTGTAGGATGGTTACCTTTTATGGCTCTTTTCTTCATGTGTATGTTATTTGTAGCTTCTTCTGTTGTTTCTTCTTTTATTTCGTTCTTGTTCCTAAATATATCATCATCATTGATATTATCTATGTCTATTATTTTATCATTTATTCTTTGTTTAATTTTTAAGTTTTCATCTTGTATTAAATTGAACCTTTTTATTGTATCCAATCCAATCAATAAATCGTAGTTAAAATTATCATTTTTTACAACTATTAAATTTAATTTGTCTTCTATTTCTCCAATTTTCATATGTAGGTTAGCCCGGTTTTCAGTAAATTTCACACCATTTATGGTTTTCAATATACTTTTATTCTTTATTAATTTTGTTTTTAATAATTTTATAAATTTTTCATTAATTAGTGAACATGTAGAGCCATTATCGTATACTGCTTGAATTGTTTTCTCTTTATTTACAATTACCCTAATCTTTATTAATGAAAGTGGTGTGGGATTCCCTTGGCCAATTAGTTTTTTTTTAACATCATTATCTTGTAGTCATGTTTCATCTTCATCGTCTTCGTCTTCTTCAGTTATATTTATTTCATTTTTATTGATTCTTTTATTCCAACATGCCTGTATTGGGTGATAACGGTTTTTAAGACCCAACGATTCACATCTTGTGCATGGGGTCTTCTTAGTTTTTGAAATTTTCAATAATTTATCTTTAACATAATCAAATTTTTTTTCTTCACTTTTCTTCGTTTCCCAATTCGTCGTTATATGGTGATAATCATTAATTTTCTTTAGTTCGTTTATTAAATCATCCATAGTCTTAATTTTCTCCCTTTCCAATTTATTTTGTATTTCAGCCGGTAAATTAAACACAATTTGATAAATCCTAAATAATTCTGGTATATTTTTATCCGCTTCCAGTAATAATCGTTCTTTCTTAATTACGTATTCGATTAATGATCCAGAAATATATTTAAATCCAAATGCTGCGCAGATGGGAGCCCAATTTCTTTTTTCATAAGTCAGCAAAAAATTTTTTTTCCAACCATCCCAATCAGAAGCTGATAATTTCATTAAATTGGCACTATACCACTCTTTTATATTGCCCTCAACGAAGATTTTTAATATTTCTATTTTTGTGTTATTATTACTAATTTCACACCTAAGGCACTCCTTTTCGAATGACTCCATCCAAACTGTTGCCTCTTGCCTTCCATTAAATTTTACAATTAAAAATTTTTTTTCTATCTCGTTTAAATTTACTTGAGTATGCGATTTTAATTTAGTTTTTAGGTCATTGATTTGCTCTAATAGAAAATGTTCATTGGATGTTAACTCACCCTTTTTTCCTGTTGTACAATCAGTTTCCTGATATTCCTCCAAAACATAATCCTTCACGCAAAAATTTTCTTCTTCATCCAGATAAATTTTTTTTAATTCTGGTTTAAATGTTACACCTATTTTCCTGTATCCTCCGTTCTTTGTAATAGATTGCAGAGTATTACTAACCGTCCTCAAAGATAGCAGTTCGGGATGGTTTTCAACCTTCTTCAATTCTTCTGGAATTCGATACCATACCCTCTTGTCCAAAGATATTCCGATCAAGATGTTCTCCCTTTCATTCATCTTCATCAGATGTAAATGCAGTTTTGGTTGAGTCATTATTGTATCTTCTTATAATCTTTTTGTAATCTTTAGATCGATTAGGTTATAAATGATTCATTAGCTAGAAACTATAAATGGGTTTTATTAACAAATATACAATACAATTTATACAATAAATAATTAGAAGATAATCTTACCTATAAATGAAAAGATTATAAGACCTTTATCACGTATTTAAAGATGTACAATTTATTCTTATTATCTTCTATTTATATTAAATTACAAGTTCATATTATTAACCGAACTGACATGTGCATAGCAAGCCAGAGCTACTACCAACATAATATTTAATAAATCCCTAGAGGTTATAATAAGAGCGCTAAATTAGGAATAAGATAAGATAAAATGGTAACAACCCATTTTCGCACATTGTTGAACAAAGAATCAAATTTAGAGGTATGTTTTTTTTTATGCATAGTAGAGTTAAAAAATCTTAAATCTGAACTTTTTCAAAATTTATTAATTTAATAACTTAAAAATAGGAAAGAGATTAACCAGTCAAGTCAAATATAGAATAGATTTCGTAAAAATTAGTTTATTTTTCATATTTAAAGAGAAGCTGGCTTAAGCCGGGATTATCTAAAGTCATTCGTGGTATATGAGCTTTGAGGCCCAGTTCTGAATATAGTCAGGGGAATGAGATTAGCCAGGGTCCAAACACCCTCATATAACAAAATAGAACATTATGATTGGCGATGTACCGTAGAAGGGATAGAAAACGGAGAATAGTATGAAATGCATAAAAGGACCAACACGGAGAAATAGAGGGACTTCTTCTTCTTTTACTCTCTCTACATTATACCTCTATTATTTTATCCAGCTCTTACCTTACATCTCTATATCATACCTCTACTTTATCCTGCTCTCTTACATTACATCTCTCTTACACTACACTCTCCATATTCTACACTCTCTCTATTACTCGATCTCACGAGTATATTTCTTCTTCCTGGAGTCGCTTTTGCGGGCATTTTCATTCATCCACTTGCGAGCCCCTCCATTGGCACTTCTATCATTAGCACGATCGCTAATTGAATAGCACGGACAAGAATATCTGTCCGGCTCTCGTGAAGACATCACGGAAGATTATCAAAAAGGCGAGACTCCAGGCCCGTTACACACTCTTCGACGTGGCAGTCTACGCCACCTGAGCGAGAGGGAGTGCGGCACAGCTAGCGCTGTTGAAGTATTTGAACCAGTCGGCACACTTCAAGAGCAAACGTAATCAATCATAATTTCTTTGAACAATCTCCGTTCACCCTTTAAAGCCATCAAATCATTTAATTCTTTCTGACTGTTAAATTCACCAAGGACCTCAATAAATTATATACTATAAATTGAATTCTTGATTATCTTTCACTGTTAAGAAAATTTCCCCATTCTCCTTTGCAGCTAGAATTCATTTAAGTATTGTTATTTTATTTTTGCCTATTTAAAAATTTTTTTTTTTTATTATTTTTTTTGTAAATTCATTGTATCAGATTAACTTCAGTAAAGTAGAATTTGAAACATAAGAGTAAATTCAGTAGTTTATCAAACTAGTACAACGAGATACACTGAGTTACACCACCACCTCCACGTCTATAAAGGTTAGTATTCTCACACTCAGGAATATTCCCCTTAAACGTCCCCTTACCAAACTAATTTCCAGACCCCTCCAACCAAATACCCTCCCTAACCCCATTGCAATATTATTATCTAATTTACATATATATATGTATTTTATAGACAAAAGGAGCTGCCGGGGATCGAACCTGGACCTCACGTTCACGCTCTAACCAACTAAATCTAGTTGTTTAAATTAAATTAAGATGATATTTTAATAATACATACATTATTAATTCTTTCTTTATTTATTTTAACTACTACTATATAGTGGCCTGCTTATCTTTCGACTTGCGTCATTGAGATTACACTTTAAGGCTAGATCAAAAAAATATTTACCAGCTTAGAGTGCTCTGATTAATTGAGAGGTGTTTAACTATATTTAAAGAGGAGAGTAACGAAAAAAAAATAATTAAAATGAAATTAAATAGGATCTTCATAGTATCTAGGATAATCAGTTGGTAGAGCTTCACGCCGAAGACATGAGATCCAGGGTTCGGGCCACAACTGGCCCTTTTGAATATAACATTTTTTTCTTTATTTTATAATTAGATTTATTCTTAAATTTTATATGCTTTTGTAATTATGTCAACCAGGAAGAACTAGAACAACAATTTTTGGAAATTGTGCGGTTAAAAATTTTAAACAATTCAAAACTACAATTATCTTGACTCAAGTAATAAATAATATAGGGGAAGAAATCAATCAACGTATCACAATAGCAAATAGATGACTTTTTGATCACCGAAGATATTTTCGATCACAACTCATGTTCAGAAAAAATTAATTAACACTAGTTTCTTATCTAGGCATCAGAAACCCTCATTTAAAAGCCATAAAACACCATTGGCAAAATTAAGAAAAAAGTGATAAGTTCAATTTTAGGAGACTTTTTTTTAATGATATTGATATGAGAAGGAGTTGCTCGAAGAAGATGCAGCGTCTATTGGCCTGGATTGGCACCTTCATCGAGAAAAGAAGAAGAAGAGGAAGGGGTTTTATGGAAATTTTATAGGAAACAAGCAAAAGTAAAATTGGAAAATAAAATTAACACTGTTTATAGGCAAATATCCAAAAAATATGATAAAAAAATCACAAGTAAAAGGAATGAAAATTTTTACCAAGATACCAAGAAAATTTATATGTTCAAAATATTTATTTTTAAGACTATTTAGAGACTTTTACATTCTTACATTAATAGAAATGAAATTCAAGACCTTTGCAGAATATATACTGAACGACCTGCCAATTTATTGTCCTATGTTTAGGAATTCCGAGATTAAATTATTAATAGTTTTGAAGCTACAGGACTGCGATAAGAGGGATAGACAGCAACACTTTATCTCATAAAGGTTTAAAATGGTCATGACAATGAAAAGATACCAAGAAAAATCTTTAGATCATCAATGATATAATTAGAAATTTAATAAATTTCTTTACGACAAGGTTTCAATTTTTTTAATCTAGAGCAGTGATCAAGTAAAATTTCATTCTTTATGAAAGAAGACTGGCCACAAGCCAAGGTTATTTTGTTGGTTGTATTGTAATACATAATTCTTAGTAATAGACAATTTTATATATAAACGAACCTCTAGGTCCTAAAATCAGAACAAAATACAGAGACGTTTAGAATTAGAGCTGACATTCGAAATCGTGAAACTTTTAAATAATTCTATACAAATACAATCTCAAATTGATTATATATAGAAATACCTATTTGAGAGAAGTCATTTCTAATTGTAAATCACGAAAGTGAGAGGAATTAATTAAATTTGTTTATTTCTCTAGTCTAAATAGAATGCATGCTATTTATTTCAATTGAATTTTAATTTAAAAGCCAGTTAAATTGTCATCAAATATCCTTTAAACAAAAAATAAAAATAAATAGTAGCTTGATGCCCGGTAAATTCACAAACCATAAAATAAACTGTATTCTTCAATGCGCATTCTGATAAAACTCAATTTTTCTTCATATTTCTGTAATAAAATGTAATTTTTTCATTAGGAAATGGTCGAGGAAAATTACTAAAAAAGGGCGCGGATACAATCACTCTTCCTTTATAGGCAAGGCTCTGCAAGGATGCTAAGCACAAGTTCAGACCTGTTTCAAAATTTTAATGATTAATTTCTTAATTTCTGTTATTCTAGAAATGACCATTTGTGAAGTTGACTTGAACCAAAACGATAACCGTTATATAGACAGAATCTTCAATTAGACTTCAATAAAATTCCGACAAAAATGAAATAAAGAATTTCGGTATTTTCTAATTTAATTGTTTATTTAATAAAAATAATGATTTAAGTTTGACATACACAATGACAATAAAACTGTAGATTTGATGCTTCGATTTAATTATCAAAAAAGAAATTTCGACAGAAAGGATCTGAAGCAAACTAAATTTGTGAATTCCAATTCCGGGACACATGCCAAAAACTATCAATTAATTCTAACATTTTTTTCTTTATTTTATAATTAGATTTATTCTTAAATTTTATATGCTTTTGTAATTATGTCAACCAAGAAGAACTAGAACAACAATTTTTGGAAATTGTGTGGTTAAAAATTTGAAACAATTCAAAACTACAATTATCTTGACTCAAGTAATAAATAATATAGGCGAAAAAATCAATCAGCGTATCACAATAGCAAATAGATGCCTTTTTGATCACCGAAGATATTTTCGATCACATCTCATCTTCAGGAAAAATTAATTTACACTAGTTTCTTATCCAGGCATCAGAAACCCTCATTTAAAAGCCATAAAACACCATTGGCAAAATTAAGATAAATGATAAGGTCCATAGAATTCTTCCCTTTATATTATCTGATTCGATTTATACATGGGCAGCGTCGAATAAATATCCCAGTAAGATAAGTACCAAAATAAAGATATTATAGAATTGAAATTCATAAGTTTAAACAAATATTTTTCTTATAAAACTTTATAATTACTGATTTGTTAAGAGTTTATAAAATAATATAAAAAGAAAAGTTTAGTCCCATTTCCATATTCATAAGTTTCCTTTATCCCTTTTGATTTCCAATTAACTGAATAATAATTTCTACAGGTGTTTTCTCCACTTATCTTCAACTTAAAATAAAGTAAGTGGTGGTCCATTCAGTTCACCCACTCAATTATCCACTTACTTAGAGTAATCAGGCTGAAGGATTAAACAGAAATTGAAAGACTGCTATGCTTATATGTGTACAATGCTCATTAGTCCATTCGAGAAATTAGTTTAAACTATTAACGAAATAAAAATTTATATAGCTAATGCGCCAACAGATTAGATCAGATAGATTGACTACAATACCTATATTAAATTGAAAGTTTTTGCCGAGAGTAGCAGAATTTTTATATATTGAAGGAGACAATAAAAGAGTGTGTCTTCTGCTGGAATTATAAATTTTATTTATTTATAACGAGACTATAGTTTCGAGGGCTTTGCCCTCTTCATCACTCTATTACAATGTATTCACAGGAATTAATTTATGAAGTATAGTCTCGTTATAAATAAATAAAATTTATAATTCCAGCAGAAGACACACTCTTTTATTGTCTCCTTCAACAATACTTATAGTCGAGCTTAGGTAAGTATGAGTAATTTTTACATATGTCTGTTATAAGATTAACAAGAATAATAAATTCTATTATTACTTGTATTTATGATGTAGAGCCTGAGTAAGTCTTGAAACTTGGCTAATGAATATTTTTTTTTATAATGAAATTTATGTGAGAAGGGGTTACACCAAAAAGGTGAAACCCCTAAAGGCTTGGATTGGCCCCAGCATCATGAAAAGAAGAAGAGGAGATTTAATGGTCTGGGTAGGAGTCGAAGGTATCTGTGGATTCGGGCTTTAAACAGATGAAGATTATAGGTATAAAAAACTTGACGACTTATTTCAATTCTTATCCAATTTGACAGCGAAGGGGTGTTATTAATTTAGGTTTCACTAAGAGTCAAATGGAGGGTTTTTCGATTTTGAGATGCTGGAATTCGTCCTCCGAAGGTTTTATTGCTAAAGATGCTAAGGATAGACATGATCCAGAATGAGTAAGAGGGGGTACGTTAATGAATAAAAAGAAACCGGAATCACAAGTAAAATCTAAGAAAATTAGATAAAATCCAATATTATAGTGAGTTTTTAAGAACTTGAAAAGTGCGATAATTAAGTTCCCATGTTATAAGTATTTAAAAAAAATGATTTTCCTTATTCATCAAGAATTTAAAATTCACTTTAAAGTATAATGTTAGAAAAGCAGTGTAAGTAAAAAGTCATGTGTTGTTGGCTGTTTAAATTAACAAAATCGAAAACGTTTCTTGTTTGTCATATTAGTTATAAATAGATTTAAGATTTGACAAAATTTCAAGCGCTCCAAGTCTATTGACATAGAGGACTGTCGCAAACCGAAATTAAACAAGCATTGAGACACCTGCGACTTCATTAATTAATGTATCTAACCCTTTTAGAGAGAACTGGATGATAGACAGAAAGACGTGGAGGAGAATACGATGGGAGAAGAACGAAGGAGTAGCAGGAATTGGGCTTTACAAACAGACATGTCGGATCTGTGAAAAGAAAGAAGACTTTGCTCGAGAAATTATTTATCGGCTGACAGAACAATTAAAACAATGGTAAGAAGAAATGGGACAAAAGGAACAATTACTAGCCATAACAATTTATATTAAAATTAGGGAGAATTATTATTTATTTAAAAATAAAGTGCCTGGAACACCGAGTGTTGCTCGGTAACTTTTTGCCTCTAAATAGCTTAAGTTTCAAATTTCAAGGCTCTACGACTTACTGAAGACGATATATGAATGATTAAAATATTTATTTTACGACACTTCTTATTTACACCCCCTTCCTTTATTTCAATCGGATTAGAGTACACGACTAATAACTCATGACATTTGATAAGTACACCAATTTTAAACCAAATAGTTAGTGCCGTTTTCGAGAAAATAAAAAAAACGAAAAATCTTTAATGTAAATGTCCACTTCCGGTGTTTCGATTTCAAGCAAAAGTTTGCTAGACCCTTTATAGCCTATATCGAGCTTAAGTTTCAAATTTCAAGGCTCTGCTACTTGCCGAAGACGAGATATTAACGATTAAAATATTTATTTTGCGACTATATATATATATATACAAGAATTGCTCATTTAATATTTTTTTTTAAAGGGCCTCCACATCTCCCCTTATAGCCCTCTGATCCTCCCACTCAGGATCCGGTTGAGTGGCTCAGGGTGTGGCCACAGCAGAACGGTGTGAAACCTTAGTATGCTGCGACCAAGAATAAAATAATAATAATAACAATAAAAAAGAGAATACCGCATGTCGTCCAAACAATAAAAATAAATAAATAAATACACTAGGAAGAATAAATAAATGATCAAATAAATAAATCAAAAAATAAATAGTTATAATATGTCACTGGGTTTGAATAATTGTTGTTAAATTATTTAAAAATGAATAATTTAAAAAACAGATAAATAGTATATTTTCTCTTCAAACTCAGAAAGACTAAATTTAGTTATCCTGAAAAGTAAGAATTTTTTTCTTCTACTGTAGGTAATTGATTTTAATTTAAATTATTATTTGAAAATCAGAAAATAAAAAATTGATACTAAACGTAACTGAAATTTTTTAAAAAATAATAAACTGTCAACAAAAATCTCTCTTCGTTTTTTTTTTCACTATGATTTTACTTCAGGTGGTCCTAATGTCAGAAGACGATTTCATTAATCTTTATTTCATTCTTTATATGAAAATTTTATATTATTTATTTTTATTCCTATCAGAATATTATTCCATTACACTTTTCTAATTAGCCTATGCTTAACCAACGCTATGCCTGACAAGACTTGTCAGCTGCCTCCCTTTATAAATGTACCAAAAACATATATAAATTAAGTCTGATTCTAGAATAAATCCAAAAAATTACAGTTGATCTAAGCATCTAAGGAAAAGAAATTCAACTGCATTTATCAAATAGTCAAAAATTAGAATGACTTATTTTTCTTTCAATACAATTGAGATTTTTCGGTATGATGTAGCTAAAAACATTTTAAAACAAAGATCAAAATTTTATATAAATAATGTAGGTATATATAGAAATAAAATACCGGAATAAAAACCATATTAAATGCAATTTTAAATTATATTTTCGTTATATTTACATTACTCGACAGACGGACAGACCGGGCCAATTGAATTTTCACTAGAATTTTTTTTTTACTTTACCATACATGGTCATGTATTGTAATCGTGCGGGAAAAAAGTGTTTTTTGCTTCATTTTTTCGAAATATCTAAAAAATGGTTGAAACTATTTTGATAAAAAAAAATTGAGCAAAGCCATGGCCTTTTGGTCTATATGAAAGCATCATAGAGTAAACATAAAAAACATATTTTACAAGCTATTAAATGTCTGCTAGTTAGTAAGTTAGTCGCTCCCTTACCAAATTTTGCACACGGTCTAGATCGAAAACTAGTGTGAATATCAAAGTGAAAGATTCTTATATTGAGATTTAGAGCTGATTAGATTTTGGTTGAAATCGAATAAAAAATTAAAGGGTAGATGCTTAAAACATTAAAATTATAACGATTTCAAACTAAAAAAACAAACAACCAAACAAACAAGAAAAATGGAATTTACAACAAATGGGTCCTATAATAAAAAAAGAGTGTAATTATTTCTTTCGGAGAGGGGGAGTTTTCTAAAAATAGAACTATCAATATAAGCTCAAGACCGTTATTGGATCGATTTGTATGAAATTTTGCATATGGACCCTAAACAACCCTAAAATAGCTCACTTTGTGAAATTGATAGTTACCCAAAAATTCAAAAATAATTTAAAATACTAAAATTTTCAAATAAATATACTAGAAAGATATTTACCCTAGATGAGTCCAATATTTAAAAGGAAATATTATTAATGGTCAATGAGCCCAAAATTAAGAGTATGTGTTGAAGGGTCTTTTATCAATGATTATAAATTATTTTCTTAAATTTAAGATAGGGGGCAGGTGTATGGTAAAGTTATGTGGTTGGCCACATCAGTTTATTTCAATTTAACACACTATATATGTTTTAATAATTCAAAAGTACAACTTAAAAAGCATTTCTTTTATTAGTACTAACATATTGAATGAGACAATAAAAGAGTGTGTCTTCTGCTGGAATTATAAATATTATTTATAACGAGACTATAGTTTCGTTATAAACAAAATTTATAATTCCAGCAGAAGACACACTCTTTTATTGTCTCCTTCAATATTTAAAAATTCTGCTACCCTCGGTACAAAAACTTTCGATTTAGTAGTAACATAATTTTATTACTTAGTATTGGGCACACTGTTACTATATAGTCTCTGTATGTCATATCAGGACAAACGGGGGGGGGGGGGGGGGGGGGGGGG
>JALMQS010000149.1:17109948-17182889 GCA_024734495.1 Forficula auricularia
GTCAAACATAAATGTCAAACTTGTATTCTAACAAACAGCACGAAATATATGTTTTTCCCATTGGTTCAACTCCCGAAGGACGATCCCTTTTTACATGAAATAATAAAATATTTGAAAGGGTTTTAAATTTTTCTTAATGCAGAGGTCCGCCCCCCCCCCCCCCGAGATTCGCGACTCACCCCTCCAAGTTTCATGAAAAGTAACCACTCATTTTATTCAGTTCTGACGAATTAGAAGAGCTTTTTATTACCCTTTGTTGAAGTTATAAGACTTGACCGCTTTTATTTTTAGCTAAAATGCAACCATTTTCAACCCCAACCCCCCTCCTGTGGGCACTCCTGCGTAATGAAATTTTTATTTTTTCAGGCCAATTGTAATTATCAAAAAAACATAATTGTCTATTGAAATGTTGATTTGTAAAAAATCAAAAAAAAATCAAACAAAGTTTAGCAAGTATGAATATAAGTTAATAATTTCCATTTTTTTTTGTTTGATCCTTTTGAAATATTTAGAAATGATGATGAGCCTCCGCGTTGGTCATGTCTATAATTCAATCCAGAATATGGAACTCGGTGTTGCAGACTGGCTGGTTGGGCTAATTTGCCAAAAGCGATCGATAAGACTAAAAAGCGCGAGTGATATACAGGGCGGCGGGGGTTTGTCTACTTTACTAACCCATTTATCAACAACCAAGGGAATCTGATAGGAAGTGGTTGCTGTGTTTGTGTACCTCTGTTACCCTCTCTACATATACATGTGATATTTATGCGAATGAGAAAATCCAACGGGCTTTAATCAAAGGCCGGTATACATAGAATGGGATAGAATGGGAATGGCGAGATAGGAAGAGATAGAAAACATCAATCCAATAAAATGGACGTATTTTTGAAATATTTAAATTTTCATTTTCATGTTTCATATTAACAAGAGTCGCCCATTTTGTTCTTAAAAGGGCAAACGGTAAGTATGGTCATTCTCAAAAGTTATATAAATTTATATATTAACGAAATATTAGTCTATGGGATTCTATGGTTTATGCCAAACATCTCTATCTTAATTTTTATTTAACATTTCTTACACATAAAAAACAACAACAACCTTAATATTATAAGACCTAATTTAGAGTATTGTTCTGTGGTTTGGGACAAACATCCACAACGATTAGAGAGAAAAATTGATATGGTACAAAGGAGGGCGGCTAGATTTGTTTTTGGTAAATTTGATAGGTTTAGTAGTGTCACTTCAATGATTAATGAATTAGGATAGTCTAGCTTATTGCAGAGAAGGGAATGGGCTAAATTGAAAGTGATTTTCAAAGCCTATAAGGGTTTTAGGAGTTGGGAGGAAATAACGAATAGATTTCAGGAACCAAATTATTTAGGTAGAGCTGATCATAGAAAAAAGATTCGTAAGCCAAGATTCTTGAAAAATATCGGTTTACATTCATTTGTAGGATCTGGCATTGATTTGTGGAACAGTCTGTCTGTTAATACTTGGGATTATAGTCCTCTGCCCCCTATGATTAAATCAATTATAAATTTTGTCAAGTCCTAATGTCCTAGAGTTGTGCAAAATTTTATTTAGTTCTCACAATCAGAGATTAGGTGAGGTAGAGAAAGGTCATACCATCCTTGTTAAGGTTTTGACAAGGTTTCCTTAACAACTTATGGCAAATGCCGGGATGGCTTATGCGTCGCTTGCTCCTGGTATCGGGTTTTTGCGGGGAATTTTTAAATTACTTTTTGTCTTTTGATGTAAATCTATGGTCATGTTATTTGTTAATGAGCATACATTTCTATTTTTTTTTCTTTTTAAATTGTTGTAATTAATTTGTATTGATGTTTATTAATGTATTGTAGCTAGATTGTATTGATGTTTGGAGGACCTAGCCACTGAGGACTTGTGCCTTTAAGCAGGTCGATGAATAAAGATGTATTTATTTATTTAAAAAAGCTTTGATTTATTTAAATGTCTCTACTCCCTGCTAAGTATAAATATATATTGGAATTTTTTTTCTTCCCCCTTGGCCTCGGGCAGTAAGCCCATTTAGCCGATGCGTAATGCATAAATAAAGCTATAGCATTGTAAATCATAAGCTAAACACTAACATCCACAGATATCTTCAACTCCTAACCAGCCCATAGAATCCCCTCTTCTTCTTTTCACGATGGAGGGGCCAACTCAGGCCTTTAGGGGATGCGATAAGTGGGAGATAAATTTAACCGAATTTATCGCGCGGAGAATTTACCACTGCTCGAAGCCCTTAAAACCTTAGTAAATTGGATATTGAATTGTATCTAAGTTTCTGAGATTGGCTCGTGATCCCGGCTTCTTTTCCTTCTACTCTGTTCTTTTCACGATGGAGGGGCCAGCCCATACATGCCTTTAGGGGATCCACCTTCTGGTGTATCTCCTTCTCACATCAATATCATTAAAAAAATGCACCTTTTTGGTGTATCTCCTTCTCTCATCAATATCATTATAAAAAAATTAAAAACATTGATTTTTTGATTCTATATGTATTTTGGTGTGCTGAATCCGAATCTGAGGTGACAATGTTCCGTGACGTAATTTTGTTAACAAGCCTCAGATTCGGATTCAGTACGCCAAAAAACATAAAGACTCAAAGAAATTACAGCTACCCCAAAACTTTCAGGGTAAAAACACCATTTAACTGGACTATTTGTTTTAATAAAAAAAAATTCTCACTAAATATTTTGCTTTGTGGATTGACTCCACCATGAAAATTTTCTGGCTACGCCACTGAGTAGGTACCAGTTCAATCATTGTTGGAAAATATAGTATATTTATTAATTATTCCTTTTCGAAAAAATAAAAAATTATTAAAATTTATTCAAATATTTATTTTTAATCTTTTGGCTGCCTTTTCATTAATTCTACATCGAATTTATATCAGCCCGTCTTCAAATGAAATTCATTCTAATTTATTACATTCTTTAATGTCCTTATTAGCGACCATATTTTAAGGTTTTTATAGTTAGTTATACCTGGCACAGTCAATAGACAGAGCAATGGCTTTATGCAGTACTTTTTGGGCTCTGAAGTCGCTAAGTCCCTGGGAATTAAAATAATTAATTAATGAAGGTGGGTGCGGATATTCTATTAAGGCTCAAGCACAAAGTTGTAGGCAAACAAGGGTTAGTTCTCCATTTAGTTAGTGAGCTCAAAACTGATCGTTAAAATGTATTACAAGTTAAATTAGCAATTCAATTGAAACAAATTACTTTCTTCATTTATGATATATAATTTGATCAGGCGTGAGTGAGATCTCTTGGCAGTTGGACGTGTTTTTGCTGTTCTCTTATTCACCACTCATCATTATCACAGATAACCTATCTCTCTTTTTATTTCTTGTTTTCTTTCATTATTTCAAATCTTTCTTCATTTTGTTTTATAGATATATATTTTAATATTGTTTATTTTCATTATTAATTTATTTTTGGGAGAATTGCAAATTGCAAGAAGAAGAAGAAGAAATTCTTTCGGAACTGAAAGATCAGAACGTTATAGATCTACATAAAATTACTCGGAAGGATCACGGACAGATAATTCCAACTCCCCTAATTATTCTTACATTTGGATTTCCAACTTTACCACTATCACGCTTTAGTGTTTTTACGGACTTACGGTGAGAAAATATTTTCCACCCCCACTTCGTTGTTTCCGGTGCCAATTATACCTGCACGTATCCTCTAAATGTGTATCAGCCCCTATTTGTTCTTTTTGCTCGAACCCCATTATTAAAACTCAGTAAACTAGATTTCATCTATCTTTCTGAGATCAGACTTGTGATTCCGATTTCTTTCTTTCTTTCTTTCTATTCAATAATTTACACCCCCTCGCTCATTCTACATCATGTCTACGTTGAGCATCCACTATTCCAATATTCGCGGTCTCTTTAGCAATAAAACTTCCGTTTTCCAGCATCTCGAAGACGAAAGACCCTCCATTTTGGCCCTCACTGAAACCCAAATTGACACAAACAAATCCGATACTCCAGATCTCAAATTCGGAAAATATATTCTACACCCCAAATTCCGCAGGTATAACGGCGTCTGTTGCTACGTTCGCGATAACATCCCCTGCGAACGACTTGGATTTTTAGAAAAAAAAGCTTACGACGCATTATGGCTTAAAATTAATACTAAGACCTCAAGTAGAATTCTCTGTACAATCTATAGATCTCCTAATGATAAAAAATTTAATGAATTTTTCGACTATCTCGGCAATTGTGTGAATGTAATTCTTTCATGTTTTCCAAATTCTGAAGTCTCTTTCCTAGGTGACTTCAATGTACACAATAAGGACTGGTTGACATTCTCCAGGTCCAACACCCCTGAAGGCAACGCTGCTCACATATTTGCAACTTCATATGATTTAACCCAAATTATAGATCGCCCCACTAGAATTCCGGACAACACAAACGACACCCCATATCTACTCGACCTCTTTCTGTCATCTGCCCCTTCTCAATTCTCTTTTATTATCTCTGCACCTCTAGGTAACTCAGACCACAACTTAATTAAAATAAAATCACATATCAACTTAGTAAAACCCGCTCTACCCTGCCCAAAGCCCAGAGAAATAAGGCTTTTTCTTAAAGCCAACTGGGATGAAATGCGTAACTTCTTCAGCTCTTTCCCATGGAATGATTACTGCTTCAGAAACAAAAATGCCACCGAATGTGCCTCTGCATTCTCGGAAGTGATTCAAATGGGCATTGAGTTATATGTCCCTTTCAAACGGGTAATTGGAAAACAGGACTCCAAGCCCTGGTTCAATAAGTCTTGCTCCGAAGCAGTTAAACAAAAAAATCATGCTTTCTATAATTGGTCTTCGACACCATCAGAGGATAATCGCGTTCTCCTCACTAAAGCCCGCGCCCACTGTAAAAAAACAATCGATAATGCGATGAAGTCCTTCATTCAGAAAAAAGCTGACAGGCTAGCAGCTTGCCCCAGCAATTCAAACCAATTCTGGTCCCTTGATAAGTATGTAAAAAGAAATTTTACAAACTCATCATTTCCACCTCTCAATCTCTCCGACAACTCGATAGCCATTGACGCCCCCGACAAAGCCGAAGCTTTTGCCTCATATTTCGCGTCCAACTCAAACCTGGACGACAAAGGGCTTGAACCACCCACATACCCCCCCAGTACTAATATAATGTCAGATACTGTTTTCAGGATACCAGCAATTCTAAAGATCATCCAGAATCTAAAGAACAAATCTTCTGCTGGCCCCGACGATATCCCTGCCATTCTCATTAAAAAATGTGCCCCTGAACTTGCTCCTATACTATCCAAATTATACAATCTCTCCTATAACTCTGGAATATTTCCGGAAGCCTGGAAACTAGCCAGAATCCAACCAATTAAGAAAAAAGGCGATTCTTCCAACATAAAAAACTATCGACCCATAGCAATCACTTCTGTCTTATCCAAAATTATGGAAAAGGCCATCAACGAGCAAGTTCTACGACACTTAGAGTCAAATAAATTTATCCACGATAGGCAATACGGCTTCAGGCAATCCCGGTCGACAGGTGACATCCTAGCATATGTAACTCATATCTGGAACAAAACCTTGGAGGCCGGGAATGAGACCCTCGCGGTAGCTTTAGACATTTCAAAAGCCTTCGATATGGTCTGGCACAAAAATCTTCTTGCCAAATTGACCTCCGTCGGCCTTGCACCGAAACTCTGTAAGTTGCTCGAAAGTTTTCTTTCAGACCGTAGTATTAAGGTTGTCATCGATGGAATATCATCTTCCCCCTTCCACACCAACGCTGGAGTTCCTCAGGGATCGGTTATCTCCCCTACGCTTTTTCTTATCTATATCAACGACCTTCTTAACTTGCCCTCCAATCCGGTACATTGTTACGCAGATGACAGCACCCTACATAACGCCCCTGCATCGCATAAAAACCGTGCAGACATTGCCTCTTCAATTAATTTAGACTTATGCAAACTTAAAAACTGGGGATCCCAAAACTTAGTTAACTTCAATGCAGGGAAAACTCAGTGTTGCCTTATTTCTAGGCGCGTCGACAGAAACCTCCCAAATATATCATTCGACTCAAACTCACTAGAATTCAGGGATAAAATTTCAATGCTAGGCGTAACTCTAGGGTCTGACCTTTCATGGAATGACCATATCTCAACCACTGCTAAAGCTGCAGCGCGCAAGCTTGGTCTCCTATTTAGGTCTAGACGCTGTTATACTCCCAGTCAACTCCTTATGCTGTATAAGGCTCAAATTCGTCCCTGTCTCGAATATGGCTCTCATCTGTGGAGGGGTGCCTCCAAGCATTCTCTTGCCACACTGGATGCAATTCAGAAGCGAGCAATTAAACTAATAGGAGAACCGGCTCTAACCAACTCACTCGACTCCCTGGCTCACCGAAGAGCCGTTTCTGCCCTTTCCCTGTACTACAGATACTATCACGGTGTCTGTTCAGTCGAGCTGAAATCAATTATCCCCCCTAATGCCCTCTTTGCGCGAAGCACGCGGTTTTCTAACGCTCAGCACCCCTTCGCTGTCAAATTGGATAAATTTCGAACAAGCGCTTTCGCCAACTCTTTTATCCCTTTGACCTCCAGAGACTGGAACTCGCTCCCTGCCACCATCTTTCCCGCGACCTATAACCTTCAGCTATTTAAGACCCGTATCCACAGATACCTTCGACCCCCGCCCAACCCATAAAATTCTTTCTTCTTCTTTTCACGATGGAGGGGCCAACCCAGGCCTTTAGGGGTTGCACCTTTTTTGGTGTAACTCCTTCTCTCATCATTATAATAAAAAAAAAAAAAAACCCCGCTCAGCCCGAATCACCAGATTGTCAAAATGGACCAAAATACCTAAGCTAGCCAGAATCATCTCATCCCAATTTCTCTAAATCTTGTACACAATTTATTGAGGAAAAGCAAATAATTAGTATATCGGTGGAACAAAATATATCTTATTATGCAGCAAAAGCTCAATTTAAAAAGAATAATTTAGCTAAACAAACAAGTTTTGCCTCTACACTTCTGAATAAAACCTCTTGTTCCTCTTGTGAAGAATTTAAAAATACTATTAAGACTTTAACAGAACAAATAAAATCGAATCCATTGCCAAAAATAATTCCAATATTGATACAACTCCTGTTATTGAACTTGTTGAAACACCTGAAGAAAATATTAATATGGATACAAATACTTCTACACCTACTCTAACAACTGTAGAAAATTTAAATTCATATAAATCAATTCAGTCTGCCTCTGATTCGGACGCCTCGATGCGCTCCTTGGGGGGACTTCGGCCTCTCCCCGGCGGCCCCCCCCGGGGCGGGGGGGCCGAGTTAGGGGTCGTGGTGGGGTTCCAAGGAAAAAAGAGTAAAATAAATAATAAATTATTTCTTTAGAACTTGTATTACTATCATTGCTGTATATTTTAGAATCGTTAAATTATTAAATCACTTCCCTTCTCCTTTCTCTTCTGATAGCTGAAAATACAAATAATATAATTCAATGGAACTGTAATGGTTTTTTCAGTCATTTAGGAGAAATTAAACTGCTTATTGATGAATACGAACCAATGGTAATAGCTTTGCAAGAAACTCACACTCCTCCCACAAATAATGTCAACCTAAGAGGTTTTGATATTTACAGAAAAGATTGCGACCTAGGTCAACAACGGGCATGTAGAGGTGTTTCGATTCTTGTAAAAAACAACCTGCTCTCTTCACCTGTATACATCAATAGCAATTTGTAAGTCGTCGCAGTTCAAATGAAATTGCCCCTCCTTACTATTTGTACTTACTTACGAGGAAATGAAAAAGTGTCTAAAAATGAAATAGAAAATATTATTCAACAACTACCCCGCCCTTTCTATTGTTGGGTGATTTTAATGCCCACAGCTCTATCTGGGGTAATCAATCATCATCTACAAGAGGAAAAATAATTGAATTAATATTGAATAATAATAATAATATTTCTCTCTTGAATACTGACCAATACACACACTTCATCTCAGCATATGGCACTTTTTCATCAATAGATCTATATTTTTCTTCATCATCTATTGCTACAAAATTTTTTTGGAGAAGACATCCGGATTTATGTGATTCTGATCATTTTCATTAAGATCTCATGATATGGTAACTAGTAATTCGTGACATACATAATAATGCATAAAAGCCAAGTTTTAGGAAAATAATTTGAATTAAAAAGGTGAAATCAATAAAAATATAGATGGACATGTGAAATGAAAAACATGCGTTTTAATTGAAATTACTAATATATTCTCGACTCATTTAATAAATTGATGATGTTGAGCTTGGCACCACATTAGATCTTATTACTTTTTTTGGCAACCGGTTTTTATTAATCGAACTTGGCCTTTTTTTACACAAGTGTTTTTGTTGAGATTCCACTTCTTTTTGTAAGTTGGATGTGAATTTAGCCTGCAAGATTCACGCCTTTATTTTAAAGCCTGCGATGAAGATCTGTTTCGATTTCTCACTTTATTAGTGATTCAAGTTATTACACTATGTCAAATTTTAACATTCTAGTGTCGTTGAATTTTCACTATTAGTTAATTTAGCTCATAAGTTTCAGTCCTTCATTTGAGATGCTGAAGAAGAGAAACTCACATTTTTTCGATTTCCCCCATTATTAATGCCCAAAATCTACTAACCTGCCAAATTTTAGCATTTTATATCTTTTGAATTTTTACTTGATGAGATTTTATATTATAAACTTTACACCTTCTTTTAAGATGCTGAGGAAGGAAACGTTTCGTTTTTCGATTCTCTTTTTTATCAAGCCAAGATCTAACAGTATGTCAAATTCCATCTTTCTAGACTCATTGTATTTTCACTATATGTTAATTTAGCCACTCCTTAAGCTAAGGCGCTGGGCTCGCTTCAGCATCGTTGATGACGATATTCAAGCGGGAGGCCCGGGTTCGAGCCTGGCTAGCATATAAAATTTCTTCCGGCTAAAACTCGGCTCCCTCACTAAAACTAATAACACTTTAGTGATGTACTGTCTAAATCGTCTTTGTTCCCGATGACAATAAAAAAATAAAAAAAAAATATATTTTTTTATATCAAGAAGGGGTCCTTGAACTACATAAATTTAAGAACCCCTGTCTTAGAAGATAAGTTAATGTACTTGACCACTTATTTATTGCTATAATTTCATTAAAAAAAAAGATCAATTAAAGGACCAAATAAAAGACTATAAGAAAATATTAAAGCTTCAAAGCGATATCAAGGGATCATTTATTATAAAATAAAAGCCTACAAATTCTAAAAACATGTTGTAAATATAATGATCTGAAGTGAATGTATCATTAGAAATGAGATGTTTAAGAGCAAATCAATTTATAAAATATCTAATGAGTGCCATTATTAGCTGTCTTTGACCATTAATATGACCAAGATTTCTCATGCCTGTTCTTTATTAAATTATAAACTTTAGGAGCCAAGATATACCTAGTCCAAGGCTATGATATAGACTTATAGAGCCATCATAACGTATTCAATATTTTTCGTTAAACTATTGATTAATTTATTAACATATACAGGTAAGTTTATTTTCATTATACCTACACATGGACGGTGCTAAAATATAGGAATGGTTCGAAAGTTATTAAATTCCTGTTGAAAGCCATATATTTCCCATGAATTAGTCTTATAATGAAATAATAAAAGTATTGAAGGAGACAATAAAAGAGTGTGTCTTCTGCTGGAATTATAAATTTTATTTATTTATAACGAGACTATAGTTTCGAGGGCTTTGCCCTCTTCATCAGTCTATTACAATGTATTCACAGGAATTAATTTACGAATGAAAGTTTAAAATCTTTCATGTGGTTAGGTTAAGAAAATATACAGTGTGGGTAAGTTCAGAATTGAAATTTAATAAAATTTAATAAAAATTAGTATTTTCGAATCGTTGGAAATTTTAAAATCATACAATAATTCACCAAAAAAATTCTTAAATCGAAAAATAGAAATTCCCGAAAGCTTTATTTTAAAAATAGCGGCTAAAATATAAACTTCACGAAAGCCACCTACAGCCAAAATAATAAAACAAGTACAAATTTCAATTCTGAACTTACCCACACTGTATATTTTCTTAACCTAACCACATGAAAGATTTTAAACTTTCATTCATAAATTAATTCCTCTGAATACATTGTAGTAGACTGATGAAGAGGGCAAAGCCCTCGAAACTATAGTCTCGTTATAAATAAATAAAATTTATAATTCCAACAGAAGACACACTCTTTTATTGTCTCCTTCAATATATAAAAATTCTGCTACTCTCGGCAAAAACTTTCAATTTAATAATAAAAGTAACTTTGAATTAGTTTAAATACTAAAGCATCATCACTTCAAATAACAGGTTTGTAATATTCAAGGTCAAATTATATTTATTATATAGGTGTTTTAGGGCGCATCAACGACAAGTGTTATTAGCGCCTCAAATACAAGACAACCTAGAAACATCTTAAATAAATAGTATCATAGTCTAAGGACAAATAAAATAACAAGATAAATTTTATAAAATAACAACAAAATGGACTTTTTTTAAGGATTTTGGTGTTGGTACCTGGTGAAACATTTTTGAAAATTATTGGATAAAAATACTTGGTAGATTTCACATTAAGATATAAAAAATAAAACGAATTTATTTTCGGAGAATCTTTTATCTTGATATATATATTTCGGGTGACTAACTCATCTTCAGGAGAAACAGAAAGTAACTGATCTGGATAAGTCGAAATATATATATCGAGATTAAAGATTCTCCAAAAATAAATTCGTTATATTTTTTATATCTTAATGTGAAACCTACCAAGTATTTTTTTATCCAATAATTTTAACAAAATAGACCTATACAAAATAACAACAAAGTTAATACTATATAAAACAACAACAAAATAGACCTATACAAAATAACAACAAAGATAGTACCTACTATATAAAATAACAACAAAATAGAGCTATACAATATAACAACAAAGATAAACTATATAAAATAACAACAAAATATACTTATACAAAATAACAACAAAGATAATACTATTTAAAATAACAACAAAATATACCTATACAAAATAACAACAAAGATAGTACCTACTATATAAAATAACAACAAAATAGAGCTTCTTGAGCATCTCAAATGAAGGACTGAAACTTATGAGCTAAATTAGCTAATAGTGAAAATTCAACGACACTAGAATGTTAAAATTTGACATAGTTTAATAACTTGAATCACTAATAAAGTGAGAAATCGAAACAGATCTTCATCGCAGGCTTTAAAATAAAGACGTGAATCTTGAAGGCTAAATTCACATCCAACTTACAAAAAGAAGTGGAATCTCAACAAAAACACTTGTGTAAAAAAAGGCCAAGTTCGATTAATAAAAACCGGTTGCCAAAAAAAGTAGTGAGATCTAATATGGTGCCAAGTTCAACATCATCAATTTATTAAATGAGTCGAGAATATATTAGTAATTTCAATTAAAACGCATGTTTTTCATTTCACATGTCCATCTATATTTTTTATTGATTTCACCTTTTTAATTCAAATTATTTTCCTAAAACTTGACTTTTACGCATTATTATGTATGTCACGAATTACTAGTTACCATATCATGAGATCTTAATAAGAGAGGATGGAAGGGCTAAAAGGGAGAGGTGGAGACCTATCAAACAATAATAATAATAAACGTTGCAATTGATAAGTCGTAAACAAATACTTATTTTGTTCCTCATCCTCTGAAAAACAAAAATTACATTAATAAATTATGTAACTGAATCCCAATGATGAAATAATAATAATAATAATTTAATGCGTAAAAGCCAAGTTTTAGGAAAATAATTTCAACTAAAAATGTGAAATCAATAAAAAATATAGATGGACATGTGAAATGAAAAACATGCGTTTTAATTGAAGTTACTAATATATTCTCGGCTCATTTAATAAATTGATCATCAATGATGTTGACCTTGGCAGCACATTAGATCTCACTATTTTTTTTGGCAAACGGTTTTTATTAATCGAACTTGGCCTTTTTTACACAAGTGTTTTTGTTGATATATATATATATATATTGTTATATTTCGCAACTCCTCCGTGGCAACCGATTCTCAACAATATCCGAAATACCTCCGCACCCGAGAGTACAGTGTGTTTCTCGGAACTGACCAGAGAACCGAGTGCCAGTCAGAGTCACAAAATTCTTCTACCTGTCCCTTATTTAGATGGAAAATAGTTTGTTGATCGGGGGGTGCTTTTGTTTTGGAGCCTCATACACAGGTAGTGATCAACAAACAGGGCTACCCGAATAGGTAGGTATGAGTTTGCTTTGCCAAATGTCGGTTCCTGCGAGTTGCTGGTCCGAGAGTCCAGTAGCCAGTTACGGAATTCCACTATAAGCTGAAATTATGAGAAATGACACTACTGCGAAAATCAATACAAGGAAATGACGCACAGGAACTTGGTGTTCAATAATAACCACTCTGTTTATTTTTGAAAGAACTGGTTATTTAATTTCTATTTCGTTTAACAATTTAAATTAAATTCAATTACAGTAATATTTATACAGGATGAGAAACACTTAACCAGTACTTCAACACAATAAGTTAACAATAACAAAAGAAATTTATAAATAATGCAATTATTACAAACAAAAAAAAAATAAATATTTGAATTACACTTAAGATAAATAATCTGATTAATGTGTCCAATTGACAGTTTGATTCAACTATAATTATTTTGACTGTGCGTCCAGATCAAGTTCGGTAGCGATACTCTGTTTCCCTCTCTCTTTGTATTCAATTTTAACTAGTTTTATTACAGGTGATACCAAAGCTATGGAGAGAGACTATACTTAAAAGAAAATTACAGTATTATAGTTACGTTCGTTTGATAAGGGCAAATTGTTCACCAATAATTATTAATCACAAATTTATTTAAATTTATACTACTTAATAAAGATTCTATTTATATTAATTGAAACGTTTCAATAATATTTATGTATAACTATCGTTCTATTATCTTATTAATTTTATAATGCAAATACTTCTTTATGAATATTTAGGTAGGTTGCAGAATTCTATTAACTTGAATTTACTCTTTTAAACAATTTACTTTTTTTTACTAATTTATCACTTCTTCAATTATCTATAATTGTATTGATTATTTTATAAATCCTTCAATATATGATCTTTCCTTTAACAGTTCAAAAGCCAAGACAAGAACAACACTTCCTCCCTCAGATTGATAAAACTCAATTGCCTACCGGAATTATCTAGTCCAGACGTAGGTCCTGAAACGAGAAAACTTCACCCTTAAATCTTTATTCACTTCTAGAATGCTTCCTTATTCCTTCTTATCCCCCACGTTAGTTACCTGTTCCCAAACCCGGAATTACCTCGTCCAGTCGGTTGGTGACACACGCTATAACTAACAAATTCTTTATTTATTTCTATATATTTGTAATGTAAATGTATATTTATTAAACCAATTATTTTACATTAATTAATGTATACATTGTATTTTTGCTTCGATTCCGGAGATTACTTCTCCACCATCGAGTGTCCTTATTCATCTTTAGTCCTTGTTTTTAATAAGAGGAAAAATCTAATTAGATAAAAAAACCTCTTTTCCGATAATTATTTCAATTCCATTATTCCCCAATCAAGTCGATTGGTTTTCCTTCTCTCCCCCCCCCCCATCTATATTTTCCCACACAATGATAATAAAATTCAATTCATTAGCGGGTTTTAAATGAAAGTTTTAAGATTGAATTTTTTTTATTATAATTTCGATTATTTGCTTATATGAATTGGAGATTTCCGCGATTCTGTCTGTCATTGATCATATCATCAAATTTATATGGTACCAATCGAAAACTATACTGAACCCAATGCAAAAAAAATCATCAAAATCGGTTCACAATTCCCGAAGAAATCGAGTAATATAGACACATAAAAAAAATCAGTGAATTGAGAAAAACACCAGGAAGAAACATAAAAGTTAAAATTATTTTTCTGCTGGTCACCCTGCATCAATAATTTAAAAAAAATATGTTCTCAAAAATTTGCCGCCTCTAAAATTTTGCCATCGATTTATAGTTTGAAGGGTTCAGGATAAAATAGAAATAAGCCGTATTTGTGTTGTTAAATAATTAATTTCAATTAATTAAATTCTCATTTTTTTTAAAAAGTTTGATAAACGCATAAATGAAATTTCCAAACTTATTTACATACCTACAAATATATAAAAAAGCAAGATTAGTAGACTTAGTATTATTATTTCAACATTTTAAATAATATTATAAATTATGTTATATGTGATGTGGCATCTCATGACTTTACTATATATACTACTCCCTTCGTATATAGGCAAAATATGGTTCAAATTGGAAAAAGGGTTCGATGGTTCTTTTTTTATCCGAAAGGGGGTGTCTTAGGGATGGTGTCATATTAATTTGGTCAAGTTCTGATCATATGATCACTATTAATAACATCACTAAAAAGAGAAAAATAAAAGTAATTTTTAAGAAAAAAATAAAAACCGACTTCAAAAAATTAAATGCAACAAATAAAAAAAATACACTAAAAGGTATAAAATAATTATTATCTTATTTAGTTACAACTAAACGACGAAATATTAACATGAAATTACTTTTTGAAGTTGGTGCCAAACATATACATTTTATGAATCGCACTCGACGGATCTTACTTAGTACGTTTGGCGGGTACGATCGCTTATATGTATAGTTTGTTTGGTACCGACTTCAAAAAGTAATTTCATGTTAATATTTCGTCGTTTAGTTGTAACTAAATAAGATAATAATTATTTTATACCTTTTAGTGTATTTTATTTGTTGCATTTAATTTTTTGAAGTCGGTTATTATTTTTTTCTTAAAAATTACTTTTGTTTCATTCTTTTTCCGAAAATTTACTTTTAAAAAATCTGTATTTGGCGCGAAATAGGCAATATTTGACAAAAAATCTTTCAAATATGCAATTATGCAACATTCTTCAAATATGCAATTTTATGCAATATTCTTCAAATATGCAATTTTATGCAATATTACTCAAATATGCAAAAATATGCAGTATTAAATTTAACCCACAGTATCGTAGATGTATGATTTGAATAGATAATTGATCACCTGGCTCGTATGAGGCGGCAAACAAAATATGCAATTGCATAGGAATCCGGTCTCTACTTATAACTAATATCGTAATAAAAAATGATATAAGTGAAGGTGGAAAATTCAAGGCGAGTTCATATAATAGATAGTTAAATTGAAATAATCAACTTTCTTCTATATTTTCTGTAACCATTTTGGTACATCGCCTTTAAATATAGGTACCACTTAGATTAAATGCGGTCTATTGAGTTATATTATTTTGATTTCAACTTACTTTTATCTCATCAAGAAGATATTTATATGTATATTACAATATAACTATAGTCTATCTAGGAGCCAAATGTTATTACTAGGTAGTAATAATTTTCTTCATGAAGTGAGTTTTCGATTTGTTGATTTTAGACGTCTTTTGACCTGTTAGTTATCAAAGCATTTCTATGGCTTCATCGACATTGTTTTTGCAGATACTAAATTTTATCTCGCGTGTCATCATTTTCTCATAACGTTCACGTTATCAGCAGGAAAACTAGATTATCAAAAATAATCACAACTTGTTAAAGTAAGTAGTAATGGCGTGCGGTCCAGAGATGCTGTAGATGAGGCACATCCTTAAAATTTCAATTCATAAATAT
This sequence comes from Forficula auricularia, assembly GCA_024734495.1. Taxonomy (NCBI): domain Eukaryota; kingdom Metazoa; phylum Arthropoda; class Insecta; order Dermaptera; family Forficulidae; genus Forficula; species Forficula auricularia. Next base: position 17,125,768 of record JALMQS010000149.1, read on the forward strand.
ATAAAGTCGACTTCAAAATTTCAAGAGAATCTTTAAATTTTCAAATTATTATCCGTTACTACCTATTGGTCTCGAAATGAAATAAAATTATAATAATAAAACTTGAGTAAGATGCGAGGTAGGTTTCAGAGGATTTTTGTGAAACCTACCTCGCATCTTACTCAAGTTTTATTTTTATATTAAAATGTTTCACCTACAACCAACACCTATCTCCTTAAAAGTTATTGAAATAAAATTGTTGTATAGTTAGCAATTAAAATGAATGATTTTTCCGAAAACGGTGCGGATCCAAGGTTTGATTGATATATCTTCCAGTTCAAGCATGTCAAAGACAAGTCTAAACGAGTTTTAGTCGAATAAAAATTGTTCTCAATAAGGAACTATTAAAATAGAATAAAATACAAAAAACGAATAAATAAAGATGATTCGAAAATCTTTGGACTAATCAATTTATAAAAACTCTCAATATACGAGGCATATTTCTAAAGTAAGTAACTTATAATGTTTCACCTAGAACCGACACCTAAATCCTTAAAAATTATTATTTCTAAAGTAAGTATCATTTTGAAATAAAAAAAAAAAAACAAGTATACTTTTCATAACAATTTTATTTTCACATTAAAGCCTGTATCTCAATCTACATTTCGACATCATTCCCACAAATATTAAGGCATTTATTATATCTTTCCACGAGCTTTTGTATTATTTCCTCAAAGAAGTCTGCCGCCTGATTGGACCATCCACTGCAACTTTCGATAATTTAGTCGTTCAGTCACAATTTCATAAAGAACACCTCGTGACATTAGAGGAAACAAATCAGATGGTAGGCAAATGGGTTAGAACATTTAGGGCCGGTTATATGTCGTTATATTAAGGCCTTGGTAATGGTAAACAGCTTGTAGACCAGCCGATTTCGCAAATGTGCGTTGTACAAGAAAGAATTCTGAGAAAACAAGTCTTTTACACTGTCTTTTGTTTACTCGCCAAGATGGACCGGTAGATGTCTGCTCACAGGCTCGGTATGAACATCTCGGATCTTCAATAGTTTTTAAGGAATTTGGTGTTGGTACTTGGTGAAACATTTTTTAAAATTATTGGATAACAGAAACTTTCTGTTTCTCCTGAAGATGGGTTAGTCACCCGAAATATATATATCGAGATTAAAGATTCTCCAAAAATAAATTCGTTTTATTTTTTTATATCTTAATGTGAAACCTACCAAGTATTTTTATCCAATAATCTCGGATCTTGACTATGATGCCATTATGTCTCTCTTGAATCTGCAAAGCCTTGAGGTTAGACGCGACTTTTTCGATATAACCTTTCTTTCAAAACTTGTCAATGGTAAAATTGATTGTCCTGTATTGCTTGGCATGATTAACTTTAGACTCCCCACGCATAGAACCAGGTCAAATAACCTATTTGAAATTCCCTTCCATAACACAAATTATGGTTATGCCAACGCGATTGACCGAATTCAGAGATCTGCTAATCGGATCTCGCATCGCCTTGACATCTTTCATGACCCTATAGAATCCCTAAAATCAATCTGTTTTGAGAGATCGACCAGCCTGTGATTGATGATGCCTTGCCTGCTGTCTGCCAGTGTTATATCTCCGTGACATTTTAATCTTAATTTGTATTTTGTTTTGTTTCTGTTTTTGTTACTGTAATTGTTTTTTTGTTTTTTTTTTTTGTTATTTTTCTGTGTTTTTCTTTCTTTGGATCTTATGTATATTTGTATATCTTTTTGGGATTATTTCTTAAGTTTTTGTATTTTATTGATTTGTATGTATTGTTTGATCTTATGAATGTTTGTATTATCTTTTTTGATTATTTAAAGTTTTTGTATATTATTGATTTGTATCACTTCATCTTTATTTATTTTTGTGAATTTTGTAAACATTTTCAATTGTATTATTGTGTACAAGGACACTTTTGTCTTGTATTGATTTAAAATAAAAATAAAATAAAATAAAATAAAAGCCATGGTAACCAAAAGATTATCTGCCGGCAAGTTCGTTTTTCAACTAAAATTTTTGCATTTCCAATGTGTTGGATTAGATTTTGTGCTTTTTGCTTTACGATTTCTGGATCAAAAATACAGAAAATCTCATCATGTTTTAAACGATTTTAAAGAGATTTTACTGTGAAATATTTATAATATTTTTTTAATGCAAGAGGGGGTTCTTAATTAAATTAAATTAGAAATCTAATATAATAAAACTACATTTTCGAAAAAATTAAAACCAAACACCAATTTACTCTGAATATTTCTTCAATAATCTTTTTTATTTATTTTTTTTAAACCAAAGGTCTAACGTATCCCTGGATTTACACGGAATTTAAGTCAAAAAAATTAATTTCTGACTCCTCCCCTCACTCAAACAAAGCAGTATCCGTTAATATATTTTTAAAAATCTAATGTTAAATTTGAAAAATAAAGAAAATGATGTCATATTCTATGAAATTTGCAAAAAAAAGAGAAGATTAAAATAAAGTTTCAAAAAATGAAGAGTCTTTTTTGGACATCATCCCCTGGTCGAAAAGTCACCAACCGCCACTGGTAAGTAACATAGGTATTGCGAAATTCCCCCAAATAGATATCATATGATTTTAATAATTGAATTGTATTAAATAATAATAGAATATTTAATTTTCTATAGAATGGATAAACCTTCAAACAAAAGAACTCCCAATTTTTTCACCGAAGAAGAAAACAAATTGAAATCCTTGGTGACAAAATCTAAGATATTATAGAATGCAAAAGAACAGATTTAGATGCCAATTTAAAGACAGAAGAAACCTGGAAGATAATTTAGTTCAGGGTGCAGCAATTTCAGATCTAGTACAAAATAAATATGAAAAAAGATCTAAAAGAAAGTTTGGGGATAAAAAGCATAATATAATGGGAACAGGAGGCGGCCCCCCCCCCCCCCCAAATGCTTTTACTGAAGCAGACCGAGGCATTATTAACTTAATATGTAAACAAGCCACTGGACATGAATTATAAGTAAATTCGATGATGATTGAGTGTAAGTCAATTATTTTTTCCTTCTTTTACCAATAAGATTATTACAGTTGTTAATAATTAAAATAATCATATAAAATATGTATTTTTAGATAGTGTGGGAAGTTTAACAGAACTGGCAATACTTCACGAAGAATCTTTTTTAAATTTAGTTAAGTAATTTAACATACCATAGTCCCTCAAAAAAATAAAACTATTGAATTTAAGCACACGCGGTAATTTTACCAATAAAAACTTTTTAATGATAATTTTATTTTAAAATACTGTGTTTTCTAGACAAATAATGATTTACCTCTCTCTGACCAACACCTATAAATTTTTTTACCAGATTTCTGTAAAATCCATAATGGATATGGAAAATAGAGATTTGTAATTTTTTTGTAACAAAATTTTCTCTGGAGAGAGACGGACTGGTAGAAATATTAATTGAATGTAATGGAAGGCAGCCCAGAGATAGTGAGGAAAGAAAAAAATTAACACATATCAAATAAGGTGTAATTTATTGGAATTCTTCCTCCTTTCCATTCAAACCAACGTTTGGGAGGATTTTTCCCTCCTTCTTCAGGGTTTCAAAGGGTCAATGAATGAAACAAATAAAATGTTTCCTTCTTCTCTCCACAGTAGTGTTCAAAAACTTTCTTCATTTTTAACAAAGGCATAGAAAAACATTTTTTTCCTCCTTTTCTTAATTAGAAAGGAGGAAAAAAAATGTTTTTCTATGCCTTTGTTAAAAATGAAGAAAGTTTTTGAACACTACTGTGGAGAGAAGAAGGAAACATTTTATTTGTTTCATTCATTGACCCTTTGAAACCCTGAAGAACGAGGGAAAAATCCTCCGAAACGTCGGTTTGAATGGAAAGGAGGAAGGATTCCAATAAATTACACCTTATTTGATTTGTGTTAATTTTTTCTTTCCTCACTACCTCTGGGCTGCCTTCCATTACATTCAATTAGAGATTTGTAATATTTTCCATTATAATGCTATGCTATGCTTAGATTGACTTGATAACCGCGGCATTTCGATACAATACGTCTTCTTTGAACTACCTAACCCAGTCAATAAGATATAATTTACACACATGATCCTCGAACAAAGACTATGATGTAAACATGTAAAGAATGAATGTATTTAAATGGAAATTAACAGTGACTTACAATCACGAGAATTGGATTGTCTTGTGAGTCCTTGTGTAAACATGATATATTAAAACTAGATACTTATTTTTGATGACCCTAAAATTAACTAAATTTGGTGATTCATCACCAGAGCGTTACACTTGCTGTCTGAAGCTGTATCTTAGAGACCGAGTATAGCTCACAACCTCCTCCAGGATGGTGAGATACAATACTGAACTGTTATGTGCTATGTGACGCTGTACATTTGGGACTATAGCTCGTTACGGCGTTCAGAATGTTAGGATGCAACGCGGAAGCGTTACAAGTGCTACCTACCCCTATAGGGTAGAGCGTATGGCAAGAGTTCCAAGATTTTACTTTCTTATGGTATTTTTGCTAAATATATGTCTAAAAAAAGTTCTTTAAGTGCTGCATAAAAATTTTTCATGAAACAAATCATCTGTTCTCTAAAATATTGTTGTATTCATGGTTTTCATATTATTTTATAAACTAAACGGTGAAAATTGCCCTACATAGCTATTTAAAGGTTATTAATATTCATTAAAATTGTTTAAAATATTTTATATGTGTAGGTATACCTATGTGTAGCTATCACATAATAAAGCTTTTAATTCTCTACTGGTAAATTAGGAATATTTTACTTAAAATCAGAGATTTTATCTTGCAAGTTGTTTCAAATCGGCTTATTATAATTAATTCTAAAGTTTTCAACATTCACTTCTTAGATAATGTTAACAAAACCTCTATGTTGAAGTACAAACAAATCTAGAGAGTGAAATGCCCCTGATGGTGTTCCTTGGCAAAAGGCAAAGTTAACTCACCCAGTCCAGAGAATGAATTCGATGTTATCCCCCCCATGTTTGGTCTTCATTGCTTGCGCAGCTGATTCAACAAGTGCCCAAGGCGAGTCACAATAAAAATCCCCGAAACGGCCATCAGGCTTCCGCGGGGGTCCATGTCCGCCAGATTGGCCGATGACACGCGACCAGCAATCTAGAAGAAAAAAAAGGACATCAACCTCTAGGGTAAGTAATAAAAAAATATATATATAAAAAATGAATAAATCAATAATAATTTGAAGTTATATAAATGAGTCACCCAGTCTCGAAATCTGATATGTCTTTGAAAACATAATTTTTAGAACTTCTGTTTTGTTGACTATACAAATTAGTGATTCAGTTTTATATTAAAATAAAAAATAAACTACCTTTTCTAATTCTAAAAAAACGGAGAAAATAATTTAATCAATATTTGCTTAATTGTAATTTTCATTATTCAAATATCTCTTCTTGATACCACATACTGGAGTTGTCATGATTATAGCATCATGGTCGCTTCACTCGCTTACACTGATCAACGAATGATTTTAGTAAAAATTAATATCATCATCATCCTTGAGTATACAGTCCTAAGACTGGTTTGATGCAACAATCCGTCTCCACTCGACTCTGTCCCCCGCCAGCTGTTTAACCTCTCTAAATGTCTGGCATCGCATATCCCCAATTATTTGGTTGAAATATTCTAATCTGGGTCTTCCCCTTCCCCTTTTCATTCCCACCTCCCCTCCAAGATATCCCTAAGCAGTCCCCCATGTCTCAGTGTGTGCCCAATCATCTGACCTCTTCTCTTCTTCAGACTCTTCCACAAGGTTCTTCTTTCTCCGATTCTTCCAACAACTTCTTCATTTGTAATTTTATCCATCCATTTGATATTCATCATTCTTCTGTAGCACCACATTTCGAAAGCCTCCAATCTCTTTCTCTCCGCTTTTCCATTTGTCCAGGTTTCACACCCGTACATGGCTATGCTCCATACATATGTCTTCAATAGCAACTTTCTGTTTTCTAAGCTGATTGAGGAGGAGCATAGTAGTTTTTGTTTTGAATTAAACCCCATTTTTGCTTGGGCAATTCTTGATTTAATTTCGTTTTTGCTCCTCCCATCCCATGTTATTTTACTTCCTAGGTAACGGAATTCCTTAACTCCTTCTAGGTTTTCTTGGTTAATTTTGATGCATTCCTGTCTCGTTTGTTCTTTTTTTTGTACATACTAGGACCTTGGTTTTATTCTTGTTTATTTTCATTTTGATTTCTTCTATTAGGATTTGGTTAATTCCATTCAAGGCGTCCTCTAATTCTTTTTTATTGCTTCCTAGAAGGGCAATGTCATCGGCAAATCTTAACATAGCAATCTTTTGACCTTGGATTTCGATACCTGTATCAATTTTGTCTTTGAATTCTTTAATCGCTTCTTCTATGTATAAGTTGAAAATCATGGGTGACAGCACACATCCTTGTCTTACACCTTTTTTTTATTTTGGCTTCTCTTTGCTCATCTCCAATATTTATAATTGCCGTCTGGTTTTGATATAGATTGTAGATTGGTCTTCTCTCCTGAATTTTATTCCAGCCTGTTTTAATATTTTAAACATAATTTCCCAATTGACGTTATCGAATGCTTTTTCTAGGTCTATGAATCCGATGTAGACAGACTCTTCCCTGATAAAAGCCCTTTCTATTATTAGTCTAAGAGAGAGAATTGCTTCTCGGGTGCCTCTGTTTCTTGTAAAGCCGAACTGGTCTTCCCCCAGATTTTCTTCAACTCTTTGTTCTATTCTTGTTTGGATTATTTTGGTTAGGATTTTGGAGGCATGTGAGGTTAGGCTAATGGTCCTGAAATTTTCACATTTATCCGCACCTATCTTTTTGTGAAGTGTGACTATTTTGTTTTTTTGGAAATCTTTTGGGATGATTCCCAATTTATAGATTTTGCTAATTAGTTCATAAAGTTTGTCACGTGCCTTTTCTCCAGAGTTCTTTAGGATTTCAGCTTGTATATTGTCTATTCCGGGTGCTCTATTATTTTTTAGTTCCTTCAAATCTGTCTCGAATTCTGATCTGAGTATGGGGTCTCCTAATTCGTTTTCGTCCACAGATTCTTCTTCTTCTATTGGGTTCATTGTTTTTTCTTCTCCATAGAGTTCTTCTAGGTGTTCCTTCCATCTATTTGCCTGTTCGTTTTCGTTTAGAATAATGTGGCCTCATTTATCTCTTATGTTCTTGCTTTTTGGCTTGTCTTCTTGAAAATTTCTTTTTATTGCCCTATAGGCTACATCAACTTTTCCCAATACTAAAATCTTAAACGTACATAAATTGCCTAATGTTTTGTTTAGCATGCATTTAATATAAACAAGAGACATTATTTTTTTACGAAAACACAAGAAGTTGTGATGTACTAGATATACGTCGAAGGGTTGTGTTCACCCCTTCAGAAATCGAACCCGACCATTCTAAACCAATCGGCTACCCAATGAAGTGAACCTCTTGTGATTTCCTTTGTAATTTAAAGTTTACTATAATACTATCGACAATTGGAACTGTTATAGACATTGTTTTATCAAAAGTTTATTGTTTAAAATTTTGTACATAGATAAAAGCAAAAAATACATTTTTAATTTGGCACACCTCTTTGTCAAAGAGAATATTACTCCTGTATGGAACTTGATGAATTTAGAGGACACACCGTATTTCAAACAAATAGTGTGAGATGTCTTTCTTTTGTATCCTCACAGTGAATTGAATTCAAACATAAATTCAAGCCATTTCTGTTGCTTTTTGAGACAGATTTAATTGCGATTATTTAACATCTGTTATAGACATTGTTTTATCAAAAGTTTATTGTTTAAAATTTTGTACATAGATAAAAGCAAAAAATACATTTTTAATTTGGCACACCTCTTTGTCAAAGAGAATATTACTCCTGTATGGAACTTGATGAATTTAGAGGACACACCCGTATTTCAAACAAATAGTGTGAGATGTCTTTCTTTTGTATCCTCACAGTGAATTGAATTCAAACATAAATTCAAGCCATTTCTGTTGCTTTTTGAGACAGATTTAATTGCGATTATTTAACATCTATTTAGGGGGAATAAAATGCCGTATTTTTTTTTGAATATATCTCCATTTGTAATTGTATAGGTGAGCAACATAAATATTATGTGTATTTTTATTACATTATAAGAAATCAAGGGTGATAAACATCCCCACGTGGCTTTACCATACAAATACGCTCTCTAGTATATTTATATAATTTGTAGGATTCTTGCATAAATTGGACGAGCAATTCCATTATCTTTTCTGCTTCTATCGTTCATGTTTGACACCAATACACAGTCCTATGATTACCGCAGCTACAGGGTGATTAACAACGCGTGTGTAAAAATCCTTGAGAAATTTTTCAGGTCTATTTAAGCAAAAAATCTTATATAGAAAATAGATCATATTTCATTCCCTTACAGAACTATAGCTGATCAAAATTTTATCTAGATATGTACATTTTCATACTTTTAATATTTAGTCAAGTCAACAACACTTATGGGGTTCCTAAAAGGAACTCGTATTCACTGTTAAAAAAATTAAGACTCGCAAACAGTTGTTTGATTTTGTAGTACGTAAAAGTTAAGGTAAAAAATAAAAATAGAAATAATAAATTTGACTCTCAATCAAACTGGTACTAATAGTAATCATAAGTGTATAAATAAATATAAATTAAAATATAATAATAAGAATGAATTTATGAAGGTGTAGACATAAATGCTATTTTTACTAATTATACATAAAAGTAAGAATAATAAATGTACCCACTCTAAAACAATCAATGGTTCGGGTTTATAGCCCAGTGAATCTCAGGTGTCATGCTTGCATACGATTTTAAGGAGCACATTTTGAGCAATAATTTTGTCAATAGATATTAAATGTAAGTATTTCTAAATAAAATTTTGATCAGTTCTAGTTCTGTAAATGATTTAAATACGACCTATGTTTATATACGATTTTTTGATTAAAATGATCTCCCCTACAATTTCCTTAAGTTGTTTGCAAACGTTGTGAGTCACCTTGTATATAAAATAATAATAATAAAGAAGACCACTTCACGTGTTTGGCAGGCACGCTTTACCTGAGCCAACCCTGGCTAGGGTTAACCCCCCTACTAGGTGTACAACAGGTTCCTATTGGAAATACACAAGCCTCGGACGAGCGTCGTCGCGATCGAGGGCGGCGCGGGAATGATGGCCTCGATCAAATGAATACTGACCCTGCAATTTCAAACGGACAAGATTCTCAACCTTCTAGAAGTGTTTCGCGGACTACCGCGTCTGCGACCACCCTAGCGGGTTTTCCTAGACAGCGTATGAAATGGACTGATGAAATTAACTTAGATCTCATGCGCTGTTATCTAATAGTTACCGATAATGAAACAAACCTAACAGGATACAGGCCGGCTGTTTGCCGCGAGTTTGGTAGATGCAGACCGGATTTGGCCCATTTATCTGAGCAACGCCTGTCAGACCAAATACGAGTCATCAAAAGAAATGTAAGAATGGCACCAGCAATACAACAATTGAGAGAACATCTTCTCGAAACCTCCACGAACAACGAATCTCCTATAAATGTAAGAAATGCTGAGCTGCAGACAAACAATGGTGCCCCTGGGTCTTCAGAGCACAGTGACCTGGCCGAGAATGTGGGAGGTGTAGATCAGAGTGGAACAACTGGTGGGGATAATATAGATAATACAGCTTCAAGGTTGGAGGAGCAACTTTCTGAGCGACAGGCAATTGAGGTACGGGAAGCATTTCGATGTGCTAGCGCCGAGTTTGAGGGGATGGATCCATCTTTGCGACATATACTCCCAAAAATCAACAGTAGTAAGAAGTTGGCGCTGATAATTAAATATCTAAACGATGTGTTGCTTCCGGAATATTTGAAAGAGCACAATACGTTCGGGGAGGTCCACTTGGGTGTCTATTGCTCCGCGGTGGCGACTGCTAGAATTCTGGGATTAAAAGATAGAGTACCTGGCCAACCTTGGAAAAAGAAACCAGATCCACCTTGGCAACGGAGACTGATAAAGAAGATTAAGGTCCTTCGGCAGGATATTGGACGTTTAAATCAATACATCGGTGGAAACAGGAGCAAGAGAGTGACTCGAGCAATGGATATCCTTATGGACGAAGCAAAGCACCATGCAGGTTTTAACCCTGAAAATACAACGGTTCTCCAGGTCCTAGATACAAAGAAACAAAAATTAAAAGCCGCAGCACAACGACTGCGTAGATATAATGAATCCAATCTACGGAAAGAGCAAAACCAGAAATTCGTCCAGAATGAGAAGCAGTTCTATCGAAATTTATCTAGGGATCAGAAAGTGGACAATGGTACTCCTATTCAACTGCCTACTAAAGAAGCACTATCCCAAGTTTGGTCTGAAGTATGGTCTAAATCTGAAACTCATGTAAGGGATGGTTCTTGGATTGCTTCGGAGGAACAAAGATGTGAAGGTGTTAGACAAATGATTACTGAGTCTATAACAATCGAAGACGTTTCCACAGCTATACGAAGCACATTAAACTGGAAATCTCCGGGTGTCGATCAGATTCATAATTTCTGGTATAAAAGGTTGACCTGCACTCACCAGCTTCTCGCTCACCATTTTTCGGTCTTTCTGAGAGACCCAATGCGCGTACCACCATTTTTAACTCAGGGTATAACATATATGATCCCTAAGGGAGAATACACTTCAGATCCAGCTAAATATCGCCCAATCACATGCTTGCCTACTGTTTACAAGCTTTTTACGGCGTGCATTGCTAGTGCGATATATAAGCACTGTGAGCAAAATAACATCCTGGCAGAAGAACAGAAAGGTTGTATTAAGGGCTCAAGGGGATGTAAAGAACAGTTATTGATTGATGCTGTGATTTTGGGACAAGCAAAGAGCAAACGAAGAGGTCTGTACATGAGTTATATTGATTATCGTAAGGCTTTTGATTCTGTTCCTCATGCCTGGTTATTGCATGTGCTTGAGATTTATAAGGTGGAACCAAAATTAATTAGCTTGATGAAACATCTCATGACAATGTGGAAAACAACTATTTCTTTATCCTGTTCTGGAGATACTGTCAGCTCTGCTCAAATATCTATAAAACGGGGAATCTTCCAGGGCGACTCATTAAGCCCCCTTATTTTTTGTTTGGCGTTGAATCCTTTGTCTCATATGTTAAACAATGGAGGGTATGGATTTAAAATCGAAAGCGGAGAAATTGTTGAGAAAGTAACACACTTGCTGTATATGGATGATTTGAAACTATATGCATCTAAGGAGGCTGAACTTCGATCGCTTTTAAGACTGGTGGAGGTGTTTTCTGAGGATATCCGCATGTCTTTTGGGCTGGATAAATGTAGAACTATAAGTGTCAAAAGAGGAATACAGCAGTCTGTTGGATTCACTCTTGAAGATGGGCAAACAGTTGATCCGCTGAATGAGGAAGAAACGTACAAGTACTTGGGAGTGCAGCAAGCTCTCAGCATAGAACACAAGACCATGAAGCAACTCACCACCAAGAAATTTATAGATAGGGTCAAAACTTTGCTGAAAACTAAACTATCGGGCAGGAGGTTATGCAAAGCAATCAATTCATGGGCAGTTCCAACACTCATGTACACGTTCGGGATAATTCACTGGACAAAAACAGATTTAGATTTTCTTGAGAGAAAAATAAGGGTAAACTTCACTAATGCGAGAGCCAATCACCCTAAATCTGCAATTGAACGATTTGCGCTTGATAGAGAGTATGGAGGCAGAGGAATTATTGACCTGCGACAGCTGCACAGGAAACAGATTATGAATCTTCGAGAATATTTTTGAAAAAACAAATAACATCGCGTCTCCACGCAGCAGTAGTCCGGGCTGATGTTAATCTTACTCCGGTGAATCTCGGGGGGATATTAGTGGGATTCAGCAGCTCGGCACGCAGGAGGATCTTAAAAACAACTGGAAACGGAAGGTGTTGCATGGGAGGCATCCTCATGACTTGGGCCAGGACCATGTTGACGGAAAAGCGTCAAACTATTGGCTGACTCATGGAGATCTGTTCCCGGAGACTGAGGGCTTCGTAATTGCAATCCAAGACCAGGTCATAGCCACAAAGAATTATCTTAAATACATAATCAAGGATCCTAATGTGACCGATGACAGATGCAGAATGTGTGGTGGTATGTCCGAAACTATTCAACATGTCATTTCGGCCTGCCGAGTCCTCGCCAGTACGGATTATACACATAGACATAATCAGATGGCAAAAGTCATCCATCAAGAACTTGCTCTTCACTATGAACTAATAAGCACCAGAGTTCCCTACTATGAGTATACTCCGGAAAGTGTACTTGAAAGTAGTGGTTGTAAACTATATTGGGACAGGTCCGTGCTGACAGACAGGACTATACTTGCGAATAGACCTGATATAATACTCACCATAAAGAATAGCAAAATGACATACCTTATTGACATCACCATACCAAATACACATAATCTCCAACAAGCCTATGGCGAAAAATTAAATAAATATCTTGAGCTCGCAGAAGAAATTAGGAAAATGTGGAGACAGGATAGAGTGCTAATGGTGCCCCTTGTCATGTCTGCGACTGGTGTCGTCCCGAAGACGCTCCCTAAGAACTTAAAGGAGCTGGGCATTTTTGGAGGGGGCATTATCACGACGGTGCAGAAGGCTGTACTGCTGAGTACGTGCGCGACAGTCCGGCGGTTCCTGAACCTTCCTTCAACAAGATAATAACAAAATAGAAGCTATCATCTCTGCTGTTTACAGCCGATGTATAGTAAACAAACCTCCTTCAAAAGGAGAGAAAAGATAATAATAATAATAATAATACTCGACAAAAACAGATTTAGATTTTCTTGAAAGAAAAATAAGAGTAAACTTCACTAATACGAGAGCCAATCACCCTAAATCTGCAATTGAACGATTTGCGCTTGATAGAGAGTATGGAGGCAGAGGAATTATTGACCTGCGACAGCTGCACAGGAAACAGATTATAAATCTTCGAGAATATTTTTTGAAAAAACAAACAACATCGCGTCTCCACGCAGCAATAGTCCGGGCTGATGTTAATCTTACTCCCGTGAATCTCGGGGGGGGGGGGGGGGTATTAGTGGGGTTCAGCAGCTCGGCACGCAGGCTGATCTTGAAAACAACTGGAAACGGAAGGTGTTGCATGGGAGGCATCCTCATGACTTGGGCCAGGATCATGTTGACGGAAAAGCGTCAAACTATTGGCTGACTCATGGAGATCTGTTCCCGGAGACTGAGGGCTTCGTAATTGCAATCCAAGACCAGGTCATAGCCACAAAAAATTATCTTAAATACATAATCAAGGATCCTAATGTGACCGATGACAGATGTAGAATGTGTGGTGGTATGTCCGAAATTATTCAACATGTCATTTCGGCCTGCCGAGTCCTCGCCAGTACGGATTATACTCATAGACATAATCAGATGGCAAAAGTCATCCATCAAGAACTTGCTCTTCACTATGAACTAATAAGCACCAGAGTTCCCTACTATGAGTATACTCCGGAAAGTGTACTTGAAAGTAGTGGTTGTAAACTGTATTGGGACAGGTCCGTACTGACAGACAGGACTATACTTGCGAATAGACCTGATATAATACTCACCATAAAGAATAGCAAAATGACATACCTTATTGACATCACCATACCAAATACGCATAATCTCCAACAAGCCTATGGCGAAAAATTAAATAAATATCTTGAGCTCGCAGAAGAAATTAGGAAAATGTGGAGACAGGATAGAGTGCTAATGGTACCCCTTGAAAGGTCTGCGACTGGTGTCGTCCCGAGGACGCTCCCTAAGAACTTAAAGGAGCTGGGCATTTTTGGAGGGGGCATTATCACGACGGGGCAGAAGGCTGTACTGCTGAGTATGTGCGCGACAGTCCGGCGGTTCCTGAACCTCCCTTCAACAATATAATAACAAAATAGAAGCTATCATCTCTGCTGTTTACAGCCGATGTATAGTAAACAAACCTCCTTCAATAGGAGAGAAAAGAATGAAAATAATAATAAGCCTTTTATTATCATAAATATACAAAAATTTTAATTGAAAATTAATTATTTGAAACTAGGCCCTTCCGGGCATAGGCGTCTCCAAGGAATTGCCATGCTCTTTTTTGTCTCGTAGTTCTACACCAATCCCTGCCCATCATCTCCGCGATGTCGTCGCTCCATCTCGCATTTTGTCTTCCTCTTTTCCTTTTCATAGTTATTGGGCACCATTCTGTTAGTATCTTGGACCATCTATCGTCTTGACTCCTAGCCAGATGGCCCGCCCATCTCCATTTATACTTTTTAATTATTATTCTCAGGTCCTCGATCCCTGTTCTTTTATTGTTATTCTGTTGTTATGCGATCTGTTCTCTTTATCTTCAAAATCGATCTTATCATGGCTCTCTGTGTTCTCTCCAATATAAGTAGAGTTTTTGCTGTAGTGGTCCAAGTCTGGGCTCCATATATAAGTACTGATATAATACATATTTTGTAAACTTTAATCTTATTCAGTAGAGAATAGTAATTTAATAAATTAGTAAAAACAGCTTCTGAAATTCTTAGTTAAACGAAGTTGAATGTTAGTTATTTCAGCCAGATGATTCAAATTATATTCCACTTCAACACAGTTATTTCTACGGAATCGAGTTTTTTATTGAGTTGGGAATTAAAAATAATATCTAAATAAAATGAAACTTAAGCTGGACTTATTTTTAAAGTTGAAAATAAAGATCGATATATCGTAGATTCCAAAAGTACGCTACTTAACAGTAGTAGGAATTTAATGCAATCAAGATGCCATCTTCAGCTTATTTGTAGATATCGATTGATGCTTTGGCTGTCTCAAATAGAATTGACCTTCTTTTAGATTCAAGGCTTAATAAAAAGTAATTTATCCCAGGCTAAAAAGAGAGAAGCCGCAAATATTCTCTTACAATTCGTAAGTGAATAGCTCTGATTGGATTGAACCAATAGCGAACGTCCCCGTCTCTTATTTATAGATGAGAAACGACTCAACTTGAGATCTTGCTTCTACAAAAAAGATCTGTCGATTATTCTCTTCTTTTTTTCGTTTATCTTCAAAGGTGCAATTTTAAAAACAGTTTATTTTAATGGAACCATTTGAGGAACAAAAAACTAATAGTTAAGTCTTTAATACAATTTATTATTTGAATTAGAATCGTGTAGCAATAAAAAAACATAGTTGCTCTCGTAGTTTCTATAAATCATTCTCCCTCTTTTTCATTCGCTATTTCATCAAATAGTTACGGATCTCTTTGTTGATAGTTAACTTTTATTCTGTCATTCAGCGCCTAAGGTGACCTTAAAGTTGACACAATTCGAAAATTATAGAAACGATAACCCCCTTGTTTTTTGAAGTCGCTTAAAAATCGAATTATCGTATATCTAGATGTGTGCATCATCTATTTCTTTTTGTCTACAAAGAAAAGGTAACTCACATGGATTAATTTTAAGAACTCTGGCGAAAATGAAATGTTGAAATTAAAAATTGAACTATTAATAATTTGGGTTTTTGACCTAGCACTAACATTTATAACTCCAAACCTTCGCTTTGTTTGATGAAATTGAAAAATTTTGTGGAATTTTATGCTTTAAAATACGTTGTAAATTAGCTGAAAAACGGCCAGACTCTTGCATACTGAGAGTTCCTGAAATTTTTATTTTATTTTATTTTATATTTGACGAAATTTTCTCTTTGGAGAGAGACGGGCTGGTAGAATTTTCAGGTGAAAGTAATGGAAGGCAGTCCAGGGGTAATGAAGAAAGAAAAAATTATCACATTTCCAAATAAGGTGTATTTATTGAAATGTCATTTTTTACTTTTTTTCTCCTTTCCTTTTAAACGCGTTTCGGAGGATTCTTCCCTCCTTTTTCAGGGACTATAAACGTATAAACCAATATAACAAAATCATAAAAAACGGTGTTAGTCATCATTCAATTCATTCACAATAATATACTTATAAATACATATACAAAATAAACACCCAGATTATCAAAAGAAATAACAATTCACATACTTACTCAAAGGATCAATGAAGGTTGTTTCCTTGCGAAAGAATTGAAGATGACCAGCCCAGTTTTTTTTTATAATTTTGTTACATGGTTTATAGGCCCTGAAAAATCCTCCGAAACGTTGGTTTAAAAGGAAAGGAGAAAAAAAAACAATTCAATAAATACACCTTATTTGGAAATGTGATAATTTTTTTTTTCTTCAGTACCCTTGGGCTGTTTTCCATTACTTTCAGCTGATTTTATTTTATTTTTTTAATGAGACTGAATGCAAGAATGGGCGTTAATAACCCTTGCCGTTGAAGCGCCCTAAAACACCAATATATTGATAATATACAATGGTTTTAGTTAGAAGTTGCTATTAAGATAGTACTTAAAGTCATTATTTTGTTTTTATAAATATAAGGAAAGCAATTATTATTCTTAAAATACTTGAGATTTCATTAACTTTTTTTTTTTAGTTCATAAACAGATAGTTTTTTCATACTTTTAAGCTCAATTGTTTGGGAATCTTGCTAGGGACTTGAATAATGTAAAAAAAGTAATTTGAATCTTTGCTACAAAATCAATTTAAAGTCAATTATATATATATATATATAGTTTTATTCTGCTTAATGAGAACTTAACGGTAAAATAATATTTTTTTTCAACCTCATTAAACATTTAATCATCCCCAAAAAATCATCTGATAAAAATTTAATATTTTTGATATCAGGAAAATTGAATACATAAACATGAATTCTAATTTGAAGTTTGCATATATTTGTAATATTTATTACGTTATACGTTTGTACAAAATCCTAAAAATAATGTAAAACTATATTCGATCATAATTTCTAAGCTATTTGGTAAATTTTTTCC
Source organism: Forficula auricularia (assembly GCA_024734495.1). NCBI lineage: Eukaryota > Metazoa > Arthropoda > Insecta > Dermaptera > Forficulidae > Forficula > Forficula auricularia. The sequence goes on from JALMQS010000149.1 coordinate 17,142,752, forward strand.
AATGAAACTCATTATTTCTTCTTTCATTCTCGTTTTTATATTTATTTTAAAACAATACTTTTTTTAACCTACCACTAATTCAATTATTCAAACAAGGAGTAGGTACTAGAGACTACTCATATATATTCTTTATTGAACCGCCCTGGAGGGGGCCTCTTACAGGAATATAAATAGAAGTTTGGTTACAATATAATATACAAGTGGCATTTTATATCAGTATAACAAACATAAAATTTCATAGGGCGGGTCATTAAGTGTCTTTGGATAAATCCCTTGTCACTGGACTTGATTATTATTATTTTTACTTTATTTTAACATATATACAAAGATATTAATTAACTTTGACTCGCCCAATAGGTTCTTCTATTAAATATATGAAAATTTAAAAGAGAACCCCTCATCGCCCTATAATATGTGAGGTTTTAAGTGAGTTCTGTGATAGTTATGATTTAGACCAGAGATATCCAGCACTGTAATGAGTGTGGCCCAACATAAAATCATAAACTTCATTAAAACATTGAGATTTATATTTATGTAGAGATATATTTATTCCCTCTTTCGAAATATGAATGTACATTTGTACAATATGTGAAGCATTTTCAAGAATAAAATTCACTAAAAGCAAAATTATAAGCTCAACTATACAAGATAAAAAAAAAAAATGAAGTTTCGAATATTTAAAAATTCTTCTTCTTCTCATATTTTAATTTTCTAAAATATTTATTATTTCAGCAATTTATATGCTACGACACCAATCAAGTCTATAGTTATCATTCTAGTATAAGGAGATAATAAGGAATCGGGGTTTTCCAGAACAATCACAAATAAGTGATAATTTCCCTCTAGGTGTAAAACTTGTCAGGACTTGTCTTTTAGATGTTTTCACGTTCTTACATGTCAATAGATAATGTATACTCAGGGATTATTATATCCGTGACCCTTTTAAAAAATAAATTATCATTCTTCATTTGCTTATTTAATCTCATTCGATTAAAACCAGGACTGTCCAACCCCTCACCCAATATAAAGTCATAAAATTTCTTAACACATTGAGATTTATATGTAGATACTGGAAAACACACAACGATTTGGCCTGATCTTTTTTTTTCTAAAAGAAGAAATATGAAAATCTAGTGTGAAGTTTTCAAAAAATCAAAGTGCTAATTTTAAATTTTGAATCTGGAACTAGATTTCAAGATTTCTGAAAAAATAATCATCATTTTAGTCTATTTTCGACTCCATTTTCATTAGAAATAAATTTTCTACTTGCAAACTTTCTGATTGAATGTCCTAGATCAACAATTGAAACCGATCTGAAAGAAAAATTGAATATTATTTCTTTATTAGAATTTTATATTAATTATCTAGCCAGGAAAAAATATAAACAAATACTAATACATGATATCACTTTTGTAAATAATGTAGGTATGTATTTACATATAGAAGAAGTTATCTTCAAGTATAAAATTTACGAAAAGTAAAATTAGAAGATCACTATGAGCTAAAAAAATTATAAAGTTCTTATTTCTACATTATTAACTATCTTTTTTAATAACAAATATCAATAGAATTATAATATTTTATCAGATGCCCGAAAAATTTGTTCTTTCTTCAAATGTGGCCCGTGTAAGCCAAAAGATTGAACTCCCCTGATTTAGACAACGAATTTGATAAAGCTTTTTATGAAAATCTATAACATGTTATTTTTACAATATAAGAATAATTTTATTATGTACCATAATTTTATCGACGAAGTAGAAAGAAAATTGGTGGAAGTGACTGAAGATGAGTAGACTAGTACTCTAATAATAAAACTTGAGTAAGATACGAGGTAGGTTTCACAAAAAAGTGAAACCTACCTTGTATCTTACTCAAGTTTTATTATTATATTAAAATGTTTCACCTAGAACCAACACCGAACTCCTTAAAAGTTATAGACTAGTACTCGATAGATATGTTTGAATAATTAAATTTCTAAAAGATTGAAAGAGGATTTTTTTAACGTTCATTCAAGAATAAACAAAGGATTATTAATTTTGGATTTGTTTAGTTGACAAGTGTACAGAATACCTATAACTACTATAGGTAAATATAGTTTTGAAATAATGCGCCAAATAAAGTTTCTATTGTTAATGAGACAAATTGATTCAAGATCAGTGTTAATAATAGGTGAAGTAAAAAGTTATAAGACTTTTTTCTCTTTATTTCGCCGATAAAATTACCAGTTAGGATTTTCCGATTTAGATAAAATATACGCCGTTTTCTTCGATAACTTTTGTCCTTTTTGAAGGCAATCTCATAATTCCGCGGTTGAAGAAGTCCTCGTCCCTATTGGTGAAAAACTTGACCAACTCATTTTCACAAGCCTCTCTTGATGCCAGTTTAGTACCATCAAGAAAATTTTGTCAATGCTTGAAAAGATAATAATCGCTTTGTTCCAGGTCTGGACTATAAGGTGGGTGCGATATAACCTCCCATCCAAGCTCTTGGAGCGTCTGACACGTCGTTAACGATGTGTTCGGCCTGGCGTCCACTTGATGGAACACAACACCCTTCCTATTGGTCAATTCTAGCCTCTTCTCGTCAATCGCCTGCTTCAATCTGGTCAGTTGTTGACATTATAAGACCGAATTGAGTGATTGGCCCGATGGAAGAACCTCATAGTCGATGATTCCCTTTTTTCCAATAGCACCAAACACACAGTAAAACCATCTTGGGCGTTAATTCGGGCTTGGCGATCGTGTGGGCCAGCATACCGCGTTTGGACCACGATCTTTGTTGCCTGTTGTTCTCGTATATGACCCATTTTTCATCGCCAGTCACCATTCCCATCGCCATCGCCATCGATTCAGCAAAAAATCGCAGGCATCAATTCGGTCCAAAAGTTTATTTTGGGTCAATTCGTGTGGCATCCATACATCGAGCTTCTTCTTGAGACCAGGCTTATGAAAATGGTTCTAAACGGTTTTCTGGCTAATCTTCAGTTCCTGGGCAATGGAATAAGTGCTCGCATACCGGTCCGACTTGACAATTTCCATTATTTTATTGACTTTTTCGACGATTGGGCTACCAGACCATGTCTCATCTTCGACGTCGATATTACCAGAACGGAATCGTTGGAATCACCACTTTGCTGTTGCATTCGATACTATATTGGGTCCATAAACAGCACAATTTTTTTTGGCCGTCTGCTCGGCTTTTTCCACTTGGTTGTAGTGGTACTGAAGAATGTATCGAATTTTCTTTTTTTTTTACCTCCATTTTGGAACGCTCTAACACACAACTGACTTCACCAAACACAAAATTGTCAAAGCAATTTTTTTAAATCGTTATGTCACCTTTAAATCCCAAAAAGAATGAGCAGATGCGATGTATACATCGTGAGATATGGCTCATTAAAGCCATCTAACTGAAAAGGCTCAGAACTTTTTACTTTACTTATTATTTTCATGCTCATTCTTCTTGGCAACAAGTCCAAAAATAAAAACCAAAGCAAACTCACGATTCAAATTAGTAACTCGTTTATTATCTTCTTCCTTGAGCTCACGTACTATGTTTTCCAAATTCATTTGTTCCATTGTCAATTAAGATATATAAATGTCGAAATCAGCTATCATCGCCAACCAAGCTTATTGCTGGGCTAGAGAGTTTGGATATTTATAAAGGAAATGATTAATTGTCATTAGGTAATTCAATGATTAAATTGGTATTGCTCTTATTGATTAATCCCTAGATTAGAAAATAATGTCCGAGAGGAAGAGTATTGTACTGCAATTGCGTTCAATGCTTATCAATTGTAATTCACCCTCCATTAGCTGGTGATTTGCCCAATGATAAATGATCCTAGTCATTATTATGCATTTCTTTTTTCGTTTTCTTTCTCTTTTGTTTAATTTATTGAAAGCAGATTTTATTTTAAACAATTCACCAATTGAAAGTCAGCCTAATATATTGACAGAAATATACCTTTTAACCTGTTATTATTTATTATTTGAATTTATTTAACTTAGGTCCTCTATCTTTTTGTCTTGGTAGAATCTTGAAACCAAATTTTGAACCACTTCTATCATGCGGATTTTCTTGAAATTTTTCAAAAATACACATTTCCATGGCAGTCTTTAAGATAAGGCCTAATAGGCCTCCGGGGTGTTCAAGTAATTCTTTAAATGTTTATTTTTATTTGTATTTTATAAACGAAGCATTATTTTAATTAAATGATTCAATTTAATGATATTTAATAAATCTTTGAGAAACTCTTTTTTACGGGATTCCTTACTTTGAGATTTTGAGCCTTTTTACAATCATAAAAACGTATAACCCTTTTGAGAGAGGTGTATTATTTCCTTTTGTCTCCCATGATTGATTTTGTCTTTAGACCTTCATGCAACTTCTTAACTCAAGTTTACACTCAAGAATTAATTAAAAGGATTGAATCGGAGGAAGGCAAACTTGTTACGAAAAGAGATGAGACTTCATTTGCAGCCATCTGTTTCACTCGTGTAAAGCCACGGGGATATTTAATTATTCAACAACTGTTAAACGGTTCATGGAAAATTTATTTTCTTGTGGACGAGATTATTTGCAATCTTTCCGCAGTATAATTTTCAAAATAGTAAAATAAGCATTTTCCTTCAATTGATCGGTCAGGGTTTCCCAAAATTTTCCGAGTAGCGGCTCCTTTTTTCAATTACAAATTTTCCTTGGAGCCTTAAACCCTAAATAAAACTATGTCTAATCGTAAGTAGGAGATAAAAATAAACAATAAATACATTTTTAGCTTCTCATTTTTTTTTCCTAGTTAGGCCAAATTTCTTCGTTCAATTAATTATGAAGTTTCGCGGCGCACCTATGAAGAGGCCGTGAATACCCTCTGTTATTTAATTTCCAGTTTCCTCCGATCCTAATAATCATTAATTATTAAATAAGGATACTATTAATCAAACATTTCCAATTATTTTCTTTCTAATTAATAAACAAGCTAGTTTAAATATTTGTACGTATAGAACAGGGGTGGCCACTAACCTTAACTTTGGGAGCCGCAAATTTATAAAACTGTTTTAAAGCGAGCCACATTGTTTGGAGATTAAATAATGGTTTATTAAAAAAAAGACTAAAAAAATATAAATGAAGTAAAATTTATTTTTTGCTCTACTTTCTTATACCATTACAAATTACAAATTAATTTATTTTTGTATTATTATTTTTTTTAGTTTAATTATTATACAGAATTGGGGCATAAAGATCTACCACATTTTGAAGAGATATAAAAAATGAAAAAATTTAACTAGAAAAAAAACTAAATATATTTTGAAAATAAAATAAATGAAATTTATTTTAAAATGTATTTTAAACATTATCAGACAAAAAAAAGGGGGGGGGGGGGGGGGGGGGGGTAAAAAAAATGTCTAGCCCTTTTGACCAACAAAATTTTGTATACATATCCTGTGGATCCCTAGAAGGCTAGAAATTGCAAAAACTAACCAAATTTTGTATACATAGTTTGGTCGAAAGGGCTAGAATTTTCATTTTTGATCCTCCCCCTATTTTGGGTGGTTAGTTTTTGCATTTCTAGCCCTCTGGGGGTCTACAGAATATGTATACAAAATTTCGTTGAGTTTGCTCAAAAGGGCGAGGATTTTCATTTTTGACCTCCCCCCCTTTTTTTCGTCTGATATAATGTTTAAAACACATTTTAAAAAAATTCATTTTATGTTCTTTTCAAAAATATATTCAGTTTTTTTCTAGTTAAATTTTTTCATTTTTTTTATAGCTCTTCAAAATGTGGTAGTACTTTATGCCACACCCTGTACTTTTTAAAATCAGTATTATTCAAGTGGGTTCAAGAGCCACATGAGATTGACTGAAGAGCTGCATGCGGCTCGCGAGCCACGTTGTGGTCACCTCTGGTATAGACTAAAGAAGCGGGCGCCAACCCACCGCTCGCGAGCGCCATTTTTGGTAAATATTTAAAAAAAAAAGTAGAAAGTAAAAATTAAAATATGATTTACTGAGAAATACTTAACCTAAAACACTTTCATTGAAAAAAATATATTAAAACTGATTTTTTTTAATCTGATAATTAGGGCTTCGCACGAGACGAGACGAGACGAAACTTGAGAAAATATCGTCTCGGTCTCGTCTCGTCAGGGCTAGTCTCGTTTGCTCTCTTTTGTTCTCGTTTGGTCTCTTTTAGTCTCGTTTGCTCTCTTTTGGTCTTGTTTGCTCTTTTTTGGTTTCTTCAAGTATCGTTACATTCTTATTTTTTTTTTATAGTATAGTAAAAATATAAAAAATTGAATAACTGAAATTAAATTTTTCCCTTACGAAGAAATATTTCACACGAAATTTATTATTGAACTATTTAAAAAGTAAGGTAACACGATATTTATTTAAATTATATTTGGTTAGAGTTGGTGGTTTTTACAAAGAGGAATTTTTTTTTTTAATTTCTCGATATACCAGTATTTCGGGTTGTTAGCCCATCACCAGGAATACATCAACTATAAAAGATAACGTGAAGAAAACGGAAAATTGTTTGTTTTTTTGGCAGTGTGCTTGTGTGGTCTTGAATGATTTATCAGTTAATAGGATGGTAGGATTGGTAGGTATGGAAGATATCATATTCAAGTGCTTGCAAATTTACGAGAACAATTTGAACAGCTTTTTAATGATTTTAATAAGATCGAATTAATTTCACAATTAGTTTTTACTCCTTTTATGATTTTTCTCAATGTATCGTTGAGAATTTTAATGAACATGGCCCCTTATCAGAAATAGAGTTGATGGATTTTCAATGTGATTTGTCACTCAAAGCTACTGCTTCTAGTTGAGAATTTATATCATTACCTTTAGTTTCTGTAAAGAAATATACAATATTGGTTCGAACTGCCCTTCGATTGAATCGATTATTTTCTTCTAAGTAAGTCTTTATTTTCAACTATGAATCTGCTCAAAAACAAATATTTATTTATTTATTTATTTATTTATTATTTTCAACGGCTAAATGCCTTATACATTAATATAATACAATAATTATTGAATATAACAAAATTAACAATAATAGACATAGTAATATTATTAAATTAATATAATAATGATAGAGTATATGTTAAATAACAATAGAGAAATAAAAATAATATAAGATAATAGTAATGTGATGAAATATAATAATAGATTAGTTACTTGTAGACTAGGGTCAACATTTTGTGCTGAATTCTCTCCAGTCTGTCCATGTTATTCTTTCCGATTGGCCTCCAGACTGTTGATGCATACATTAGCAAAGATTTGATTAGAGTCAAATATAAATATTTAATTGTATTAGGATTTTTAAATGATTTCGTGTTTCGAAATACAAATCCCCAGCTCCGATTAGCTTTACCTACAATGTAGGCCAGGCGATCGCTGAATGTGAGTTTCGAGTCAAAAATGATTCCCAAGTCTTTAATAGTGTCGACTCTACCGCAGTTTATGTTAGTCGAGAGTAAATAATCAAAAGTAATTTGATTAATACCGCTTGAAAAGGTAATAGTGAGACATTTATCGAAGTTGAGGAACAGCAGGTTCATGTTACACCAATTCATAATTTTATTCTATGTTTTTAGATATTCGTCCAGATCTTGTACTGACGTTGACTGTGCCAAGCGAGTTATAAAAATGGATCTTTTTGGAATTCTTTTTGGTGCCGATTGAAGAGCAGCTGTAGCGTTTCCTTTACAGATGGTCATTTGTCTTCTTTTTTTTTCTAGAAACTTCTTCGGTAAACTCTTATGGATTGTTAAAATTAACGACATTAAGAGAACCAGAAGATTCGATTGTTCCTGTTGTTATCGTTGATCTGTTGGGGGTAGTCGGTGATCGAGTCGTCTTTTTAGCTTTTGCTATCTGTGACTGAGCCTGCGTATGAGTAGGATTTTGTTGATTTTGTTGATTTATATTCAAGTTACTAGAAATAATAGATTTCAGATTGTCATTGTCTATCTTGAGAGAAGATATTTCACCTCTCATCAAAGATATTTCTTTATTCATAGAAATCAGTAACTCGAACAATTGATCAAATTTGTCCTCCTCAGGCATAGTTTCGGCACAGTCTAAGTGAAATACATTGTTGCAATTACCCAGACAGACATTATATTTTTGCTTGCCAGTAATTTTCCTTTCACATTTCCCGCACTTTTTACTCATTATGAAAAAATATTATGTTTGCAGCTAGTTTCAGAAGTTAGATGTTGCGCACCCTTTCGACTGTTAAATGAACTATACGCGTAGAGGTTGTTTATAGGTTAGAAAAACGTATAATTGCTTATAAAAATCTGAATTTATAAAATAAAAACAAGATTTTTACAATAAAATACTTGCGATTTTATCCTGAATTCGTTGAGTGGTTTTAATGTACGAAGTTATGCATAATATCGAAGAATTTCTAGGAAATAAGACACGGTCTTGAAATCGATGTGTACACTCTGAAGGTTGAAGCGATGATGAAATATAGAAGAAATATACTCAATGATGAACATCTTGTTGATAACTGTGTTCGGATAGCAGTAATATATTATTTACCCAAAATTGAAAAAATCGCAGAGGAAAGTGAATGTCAACTTTCTCATTAAACCTTTCACACTTTTCAAATTATTAAATTTAAAAATCATGTTTTATATATGGGTCAATCCATTTCAAATCGCCCAATATAAATAAAATTTGTTGCTCATGACTTTATATTTTCCTGATTTTTTTAGTGTAACGCCTTCTCTCATCATTTTCATTAATTCTGACACCCCCCCCCCCCCCCCGTTGCTACGCCTCTGATTGTGTGTATTCTGTACGCAAGTGTAGTACAACAAATGTATCGGTAAATCAAGTTAAAGAATCAGAACTCCTATTGTTATCACTGGCCATTTTTATTTAAATTAAGAAATATTTGTTCATTTATAGTATGTATGATTTAATCATCATTCGACTAATGTCAATTGTAATAATTTCAAGCCCTTATTTGCAAGCTTGACACTGCATGCACGTGTAGCAGGGTAGCGTTTTTACTGAAACTCACTGCTCTATTACTCAAAATGTAGTTGAATATCAGTCATAATTTTTTTGTGAGATATTCCTATTTGTATAAAGAACATTTTGTAAAATTTTCAATTTTTTTCATTCACTCCCTTTTCAGATATTGACCTGTGAAAATTGACATTTAAAGCGTTTTGGTCATTTTTGAAAAGCTCTAGAAAAAAAACGAGTGCATTCCCAGAACTACAACTTATACTGCAGGTAGTTATATAAGTATACAACTCAGAAATAACTTATTATTAGTGAGTCTCTTTTTCTTCATAAAAAATTATGGATTTAAAAAGTAACGATTTATACATTTTTTCCGAGTTTTTTCAGGAATAGTTTGACTGATTCTCTTTCATGATAGAAAAATTAAAATAATGTATACCTGAAGTTCATTTCATGTTGAATACACTGGTTTTTGAATTATTCTACTATCTTTAAAAATAGCTTGGCAACTAAACTTTCCGCGAACCACGTTTTTCATTAAAATATGCCCAACCACCATTTTAAAATGGCTGCCAAAAAAAAACTATGGCATATAAATTTTTTTCAAGTACGGTTTTGTGACTGTCTACCTATAGGGAACTCATGGTAAAAAAATCAGGAAAATATAAAATCATGAGCAACATCACCTGGGTGATTTGAAATGAATTGACCCATATATATTTATTTATTTATTGTCATCGGGAACAAATCGCATTTAGACAGCGCATCAGTAAAGTGTTAGAAGTGTTAGTGAGGGAGCCGAGTTTTAGCCGGAAGAAAATTTATACGGTAGCCAGGCTCGAACCCGGGCCTCCCGATTGAACACCGTCATCAACGATGCTGAAGCGAGCCCAGCGCCTTACCCAGCTCAGCCAACCCGACTCCCCCCAATCATATTTTAATATTTTAAAATTCTATATTTATAAAGGTTTTTTTAGACTTTAAAATTATTGTTTTTTGTGTACTTTTGTAAAATTTTAGATATAATAAACTATTATTGGATAAAAATACTTGGTAGGTTTCACATTAAGATATAAAAAAATAAAACGAATTTATTTTTGGAGAATCTTTAATCTCGATATATATATTTCGGGTGACTAACCCATCTTCAGGAGAAACAGAAAGTAACTGACCTGGAAAAGTCGAAAATTTTTTAAATATTTACCCTTTTGTTATCTTAAAAATAAATTTTAACATTGAGTTGTATTCAAATTCGAAATCCTCATTTCTCAAAAGGCCATTCAAAATTAAATAAAAGTAGACTTCCTACCTTTTCTCCCTCCAATAATTTTAAATATTTACGCAATTGGATGTTGATGAAAGCAGTCCACGGTGGTTGTAAAAAAATAAGACTATAGAGGTTTTATTATTTTACATTTATTTGTTAAACCGACGTTTCGGAGATTTATTCTCTCCTTCTTCAGGGTCTATATAATTGAGGGGAAGACGAACATTAATTAGTATTGGGATTTTCACATGTCATTCATAATATAAAACAAAATAATATACACAAAACAAAAATAATAATCATAAATCTACTTACAACAAAAAGTCAATGAAAGTAGTTCAAATCATAATTACTTTCTGTCTCCTTTGACAATGCCAAAAAAACATTATAAAAATTTTTAATCTCGAATAGAAATAAAGTAAAAAGCAATTGATGATCAATATGTTAATGAGATATATATAAATGAATGAATGTATAACATGTCCCCACCAATCATTGGATGCGCAGAATATCGTTGCGCATATCGGTATAGTTGTTGGTTTTTTTTGGTTTTTTTTATTTATATTACAATTATTTACATTATGAATGACATGTGAAAATCCCAATACTAATTAATGTTCGTTTTCCCCTCAATTATATAGACCCTGAAGAAGGAGAGAATAAATCTCCGAAACGTCGGTTTAACAAATAAATGTAAAATAATAAAACCTCTATAGTCTTATTTTTTGCAACCACCGTGGACTGCTTTCATCAACATCCAATTGCATATTTATACCAGTCCGTCTCCTAAAGAAAAACTCTATCAATTAAATATTTACCCTTTTGTTATCTTAAACAATACATTTTACCATTGACTTGTATTCAATTTCGACTTATCCAGGTCAGTTACTTTCTGTTTCTCCTGAAGATGGGTTAGTCACCCGAAATATATATATATATCGAGATTAAAGATTCTCCAAATTCGTTTTATTTTTTTATATCTTAATGTGAAACCTACCAAGTATTTTTATCCAATAATTTTAAAAAATGTTTCACCAAGTACCAACACCAAATTCCTTAAAAACTATAATAAACTATTCATTCTTAATTTTGTTTTATTTTAATAAACTAGTAATATAATTTCTAATATTTAGAATGATTTGGTCGTCTTTTTTATACACAACTTGATATTTGTTTCCTAATAAAAGTATTTAGTCGGACGTTAACATACTTTATGTCTTTTAAAAATCTATGTTTCAAATTATCTTCCCTCCTTCTTCACGGTTTAAAAGAACCAATGATAAAAGTTTATAACCTTCTCCTTTTGACTCCTTTAACCGTCATTGTTTGAAATTAAGGTTTGCTATTATCATCGAACATATTTCTGTTTTTTTTTTTAATTGCAAACGATAACCTCAAACACGCAGTGTTAAAAAAGACCAAGAGTAAGGGGTTACAAGCTTCCTTCAATGTCCCTTTTAAGCCGTGAAGAAAGGTAGATTTTTAAAAGTTTGGAAATGATTCAAATTATTTATAAAAGGTAAAACAAAAATATTTTGCTTAATACACAATTATGAGAAGTCAGTAGTACCTACATTATTAAAAATTTCCTATATAATCTATACATATAAAATTAAGGTTTTGTCTGTACATTGCTCCAAATCACGCCAAATTTTGGTTCCACACGTTTCAAGCAAAGTTATGAACGAAAACACCCTCAACAAAATTTCTGTCTGTCTGTATGTCTGTTTCAGTGGTTTCCGAAAAGTTGCTCACGATTCTCGTAAAAACGGCTGAAGGGATTATTATGAAATTTCATATTTGAATCAGATGTCTTCTAACTTACGTTATTAGCTATATAACGTTTTGATATTTTGACCCCAGAAGGGGGTTTTGGGGTGCGCACGAATGAAAATTATCAAATAACTCCTAGACTATTAACCCTACGGAAAATTTTATGATAAACAAAGTTGTAGGGGATGTCATTTCTGACAACTTTTGTTTGAAAAAATTTCCGCCAAAAAACAACCCAAAAAGTGGGGAGGGTGAAAATATGTAAATTCTTGCCCTTGGAGCAAACTCAACAAAATTTTGTATACATAATCCCTGGGCCTCTAGAAAGCTAGAAATGCAAAAACTAACCCCCCCAAGAGGGGGGGGGCGGGTCAAAAAATGAAAATTCCTTCTCTTGGGCCAAACTCAACCAGATTTTAAATACATAATCTATGGGTTACTAGAAGGCTAGAAATGCAAAAACTGGTTGCGGAGTGAGGCGGAGTAGGGTGGGGATGCAGGGGGTGGTGCGGGGTGGAGTCCAGGGGGCATAGCGGGGTTGTGGTGCGCAGGGTTGGAGGGCACGAGGTGGGGTCCGGGGTGGATGGGGTGCGGGATCCAAGGTGGGTGGGGTGCGGGTGGTGGTGTGGGGGCGGGGGTTGGGAACGGGAATGTTGGAGGAGTTTCGTGGGGGTGGGGAGTGCTGGGTGGGTTTCGAGGGGTGTGGTGGGTGGAAGTGGGGGTGAGGGTGTGGTTCAAAGGCTGGGGGTTCAGGCGTGCACCCTGGCTAGCAAGAGGACCCTCCCTCTCACTTAATCAACTTTCCCTTCTCTTCGGTAATGCAAGGGTCTTTCGAGATCCATAGGGGCTGCATCTTTACTGGTACACCCCTTCTTGCATTCGATTGCATTGAAAAAAAATAATAATAATATACTAGTATTTTGTTTATTACACAGAATCTTGTAAATTTCCTATTTGTATTGTAAACATAATATAGTAAATTTACAATTTTTTTAACAGTCTACATATCACTTGTTCTCAAATGTCATCAGAATCGAGCTGGAACCTTATCGAATTAATGCTCCAGAACTCATTAGATTAAATTGACACAGAGATAAGAAAACAGACCCTATATTTCGGTAAGACTTGAAATTCTTGTGAACGCTTCAGTCTGAATTTTCACTATAAATTCAAAATACAAAATAAAAAAAAAATAAATAATAATAATAAATAAAAAAATCGTTAATTTCCTGTATTAGTGTATTACCTACCTATTCTAATTTTCGGATCATATTTTAAAGAGCTTATACAATAGAAAACTATATAATATTAATTTAAATTAAAAACTCTGAAACCCAAATTAAGCCATATTAAAATTTAGTATTTATTTGCAAACTTACTTCTTCGGGCATCTCCGTTGAGACTGAATTGTGACTCATAGTGGATATCCGTGATGTGCCAGAAGTAACCTGAAACATCAAATGATCGGATTAGAAATCTTATTGGTTCATATATAAACTTATAGAGGTTACATTTTAATAATATTATATCCTAATAGAGTAGATAATATCAAAGATAAACGAAGTTTGATAATGTAGAAAAATTGTAGAAATGTTAATCAGGTATTCATTTGAATTTTAGTTAAATAAGATTAAGTTAGGAATCGACATTATTTCAACATAACCCTAATAAATAAAACACAATGCGACCCGAAAATAAGTAGTAATACATCGATCGCGACACACTTCCGAGATCAAAAGTAGATCTTATACACCGCACCCCCCCAAATCAGAGGTCTGGATCCGCGCCTGTGCGGATTGAAGGTTTATAGTCTCTCCCTGGTATATCTTCCAGTTCAAGCATGTCAAACACAAGTCCAGACAAATTTTAGTCGAATAAAAATTGTTCTCGCTGAGGAAATATTAAAATAGTAATAATACAAAAAAAAGGAATAAATAAAGATGATCCGAGAATCTTTGAACTAGTCCATTTCTAAAAACTCTCAATATATAAGATCGGAATTAACTAAGAATGCTAGAGGCAAGCCATAGCTTGCTTATAACTATAGAATTAGGAGAAATTTAAGATTTTATAATAAATGATTCATTGTGAAAGTGAGTTTCCATCTCAGGGACTGTGGAGCTTAAGTCACAATAATTAATTTCTGACTCCTACTATCACTCACACACAAACCAGTATCCGTTTGGGGGCGAAGCTTCCAAAATATATTTTATATTACGAAAATTATTAGGTATTCGATGAAATTTGCAAAAAAAGCTAAGATTAAAATAAAATTTCAAAAAAATGAAAGCTACTTTTTTGGGCAGCATCCCCTGGTTGAAAAGTCACCAACCGCCACTGATATAATATATATTGCTTTACATGAATACACTAACTATGAAAATATAGAAAAGAAATTTTTTTATTGATTGTTTTTAATTTTATTTTAAAACCAAACGTTTCGGGAGAATTTCTCCCTTTTTCAATGGTGAAAATTTTCAAAAAAGAAAAGAAAAAAGTTGCTTCCTCTAAAATTTTTAGAAAGCAACACTAAGATATTAAATATTTTTATATAGATTATAGACAATTGTACAAATTGTGACCAAATTACCTTTAATTCAAAATATAAATTTTTATGAAAAATTATTTTTCTCTAAAATTTTTTTATAATCGAATTTTTGTTATCTAAAATTTCGATTATTTCTAAGATAATGTTTTTTCCTAGTTATGTTCTATATCAGAGGTGGCCACAACGTGGCTCGCGAGCCGCATGCGGCTCTTCAGTCAATCTCGTGCGTCTCTTGAACCCTCTTGAATAATACTGATTTTAAAAATTACAGCGTGTGGCATAAAGTACTACCACATTTTGAAGAGGTATAAAAAAATGAAAAAATTTGACTAGAAAAAAACTGAATATATTTTTGAAAAGAACATAAAATGAATTTTTTAAAAATGTGTTTTAAACATTATATCAGGCGAAAAAAAAGGGGGGGGGGGGAGGTCAAAAATGAAAATTCTCGCCCTTTTGACCAAATTCAACCAAATTTTGTATACATATTCTTTGGACCCCCAGAAGGCCAGAAATGTAAAAACTAACCACCCAAAACAGGTGAGGGTCAAAAAAGAAAATTCTAGCCCTTTCGACCAAACTATGTATACAAAATTTGTGTAGTTTTTTTCAATTTCTAGCCTTCTGGGGATTCACAGAATATCTATACAGTATTTGGTTGAGTTTGGTCAAAAGGGTTAGAATTTTTTTTATCCCCCCTCCCCCCTTTTTTTTGTCTGATAATGTTTGAAATACATTTTTTTAAAATTTCATTTATATTCTTTTCAAAAATATATTTAGTTTTTTTCTAGTTAAATTTTTTTCATTTTTTATATCTCTTCAAAATGTGGTAGATCTTTATGCCACACTCTGTATAATAATTAAATTAAAAAAATAATAATACAAAAATTTAATTAATTTGTAATGTGTAATGTTATAAGTAAGTAGAGCAAAAATTAAATTTTAATTCATTTATATTTTTTTAGTCTTTTTTTTAATAAAACATTAATTAATCTCCAAACAATGTGGCTCGCTTTGAAACAGTTTTATAAATTTGCGGCTCCCAAAGTTAATGTTAGTGGCCACCCCTGTTCTATATCTATTTTTTTTTATGAAAATATATGAATTTTTAGATTTCAATACATTATTTTTCAATTTAAAGGTGTTCCCTCAAAAACCCGGAGCACGGGGGGAATCCCCCCCTTTCGTCAGGTCAGCTTATGTCTAAAAATAAAAGCGAGTATGCTTGTAATTTTAATTTTAATTTAAATAAGAGGGCACGATTTAATTTTTAGTCCAATGAGTAAGGACATTTTGAAAGTCCTAACAAAAAATTTATTTTCCGCTTGTTAATGCATTTTGAAATAAAAGTAGGTATGTTTTTTGAAATGTTATATATTTTTTATATTTTTTTTTTCAAAACCACCTTTCTATTATGTAACTATTAAAATATCTTCTTGCATTATGTATTAAAGAGAGCAATTATATAAATATTCTGAAATAATGAAATAATACTTATGTTAAGTATTCACTATTTTGTTTTACGAATATTTATTTCTTTACTAGAAAATATTAAATATCATTATCTATAATAATAGGTAAGTAGACTCATACCTATAAATATATTTTTAAATTGCTTTTGTTATCTTGTTATTTTGTTTTTGTTTAACTCACATTATGTGCGTATATAGCTTGAGAGTTTAACGCAATATAATTGAAATGACAAAATATCGGAATTGACCTGTTGCCACAGAAAAATAATTTAATAACGATGAACAAAAAAATAAAAATAAAAATCCAGTATGATTGACATTGCATGTCCACAAATTAAAAAAAAGAAAATTAGAAACAATCATAATAACAAAATCGCTTGTCAATCAATATATGCTTGACAATAATAGAAATTAAAATTCTTTCATTAGCAAAAACATCAGTAATTATTAAATTCGCCTTATTCGAGGGTCTGATAAAAGAAAATTTATTTAAATCCTTTTTAAAAATATAAAGTGGCTTCTAAATTGACTTAACTTTTTAGAAAATAGTTTTACTTGTACTATATAAGCAAAGAATTGAATTCACTAATAAATTTTTAACCGACTTCAATAAAAAGGAGGAGGTTCTCAATTCTACTGATTTTTTTTTTTGTTTGTATCTATATGTTACTCGATTTCTTCGCCAATTGGGAACCGATTTTGATGTTTTTTTTTTTTTTTGTATTTGGTACAGTATAGTTTCCGATTGGTACCATATTAATTTGGTCAAGTTCGGATGATATGATCAATGACAAAAATTAAACTCGCGTATTACCTACTAACCTTGTTGATTTCATATTTAATTAGCTGTTTTCATACTTAACTACGGTTTAAATACTTAACTCTCAGTTTTCTTAGTTAACTCCTCGTTTTCCTAATTAACTCGCTGTTTACATACTTAACTTGTTGATTTCATATTTAATTAGGTGTTTTCATACTTAACTACGGTTTAAATACTTAACCTTAGTTAAAAAACTTAACCACGGATCAAATACTACAATTTTCTTAGTTAACTCTTCGTTTTCCTAATTAACTCTTCGTTTTCCTAATTAACTCGCTGTTTGCATACTTAGCTTGTTGATCTCATATTTAATTGGCTGTTTTCATACTTACCAAAGCTCAAATACATAACCACGGTTCAAATACTTAACCAAGGTTCAAATACTTAACCACGGTTCAAATACTTAACCAAGGTTCAAATACTTAACCATGGTTCAAATACTTAACTGTCAATTTTCTTAGTTAACTCCTCGTTTTCCTAATTAACTCGCTATTTACATACTCACCTTGTTGATTTCATATTTAATTAGCTGTTTTCATACTTAACTACGGTTTAAATACTTAACCCTCAATTTTCGTACTTACCTCCTCGTTTTCATACTTAACTTTTCGTTTCAATAATTAACTCGTTTTCATAGTTAAACACTTCAAAAAAAGGAGGCGGTTCTCATTTGACTGATTTTTTTTTTGTTTTTGTTTTTGTTTGTATCTATGTTACTCGATTTCTTCGCCAATTGTGAACCGATTTTGATGATTTTTTTTGTATTGGGTTCAGTATAATTTCCGATTGCTACCATATTAATTTGGTCAAGTTCGGATTATATGATCAATGATAAAATAGCGGAAATCTCTAATTCATATGATCAAATAATCGAAATTATTCGAAAGTTTTCTACATTTGATTCAATCGCGAATCAACTGGCATAAAAATAATAATAATAATTGGGTTCTACTTTGTGAAAAGAAGGAAAGGAAGGAGAAATTTCAGAGCTTGAATCAGATTTAAATATACCTGTGTGAGAGCAACAGGTGGGTTACTGTGCCTAGAAGTCATAGTGATAAACTACACTGAAAAAACGATATACTATTTATAGTTAAGAAATTATATTTTATATGAATAGATGGTGAAGTTAATTATGGCGAAATCAAACTCTGTTCAATTTTAATAAATGATATACGTATTTTAAGTATTCTCATATTTTTGGAGCAACTCTAGATATATTAATAGTTAAGATGCCGCTATTTGAACCGAGCACAAATAAGTAAATTATGAAAATATTGTTATTTGAGTAAAATAGTGGAATAGTTAAATTTAATATTTGGGTATTTAAATGAAATAATATGTAATTACCAAAATAATTTATATACATTTTTAATTTATAATAAAAAATATTCAAACTTATATCATTTATAATCATTTGATGTAGATTCTATTTTAAATCAATTATATAAATATCTAATTTAATTATTCATTTGGTTCAACTAATAATTAATTATTAATTAATTTTCTATATTGATAAGGTACAAGGTAATCTAATTTTAATATATATATATATATTTCTTATAACCTTATAGTGGGTTTTAAAATTAAAAAAACAAATTATTAATAATGTAAACAAAATTTTTTGTTATTTTTTTTTTTTAATATCTTAATTGGGGGAGTCAGATAGGCTAGGCGGTAGCATGACAGCGAGCTAACCAGGGGATTCGGGTACGAATCCGACTCGAGGCATCCAGCTAAAATCTGACCCCGGGAGTAGAGACAAATTTGAAAAATAAATAGTATCGTAAAGTAGCTTATGGCTAAAAAGGCCGAAAAGTCCAAAAAAAAAAAAAAAAATATCTTAATTATTAAGATATCACTATTTGCAGAAAATTGAAGTCGGTTTATGATAAAAAATTATTCATTTAGATATAATAAATGGTTTCACTAGAAGTAAATAAGATATTCATTTGATATTAAGAAATGTCTAATAGAATAAAAGGGATCACTCAAGTACCAATAATAAATTTGGATTAAATACCTAAAAATTTGGTCATATTTGGAATGATTTCGATATATCTTGATTATTAATAAAATATTTTTGAAATAATGAGAGCTAATTAAAAATACTCCACTCTCTCAACATATTTATTATAAATAAATTGTATTTTCAGTGTAGTTGGCGAATGTGACTGAAAAATAATTTTAAGTTATGCTTTTTTCTTTCTGTTTGTCTTTCTGTATTCCGATATACAAGTTAGCTCAAGAAAGGAAAGTCGTAGAAAGTTATCTGGTGGTTAATTGTTTTTTCGATGATTATTTTCATGAATATTTTCGTGTGGAAAAGGAATAAATAAACAAACAGGTGTTTCAAGAAATAAATTGTGAATAGTTTATTAAATTGAAATTTATTCTTAGAGGGCTTGATAATAGGCAATCTCCTCTCCCAACTATCTTGAAAATAAAATATTTTTATCCTACTTACCGAATCTTGAAATAGGTTTCATTTTCCATCTAATTTTATTCAGTTCTTTAGTTAAAAGTAATAAATTTGTATATTTTCCTAATTAGGTTTGTTTTTCTTTTCAACTACCCTTTATAGAAATAAATCAAAATCTACTTATATAATTTCGCTAATTAAAAGTCATACAATAAATGTTAAGACTAATTATTTCATCGTTCAATGGATCAAAAATAAAACACCTTATTTATTGGACTCCTACACCCGAAGGAAATTCAATTAAGCAAATAGGGTATTGTATCAAAAATTAATTGAAGCCTTTGTTAACATGATATTTAGGTTAGGTATTTAAACTGATTTCTGTGAAATCGGAGTAGTGGGGGTGTGAGAAATGAGGTGAATGTAAAAGGGGAGGGTTTAAAAGGTTAACAAGTATCAAAGTTCTCAAAAAAGCGTACTAAAGTATTTCAAGTATTAGTAACGGTTTCAAAATAGAATTCCATTATATGAGTTGGAAATAATATTATATAAATCTCAAATTTAATTAATTTCTCAAAAGGGACTTTGATAAATTAATATCAAACGGAAATTTAAACCACAACAAGCAATTGGGTTTCCTCTCCCCTTCACAGAAAAATATCAACTTTTATTTATTCTCTATTTATACCAGTGGTGTCCAACCCGCGGATGTAATGAATGCGGCCTGAAATAAAATTATAAACTTCCTTAAAGAACTGGAAAACATATCTGATTCAATTTGACCTTATATAAGTTTTTTTTTCTTTCTAAAATAAAAAGAAATGGAAACCCGATTAAAAGTCAAAAAAATAGAAGAAAAAATAAAAACTTTTTCAAGACTCGGTACGCTTTCTAGTTAAAGCCGAAACAATTAATTTCTTTTGTAGATTTTTGTCTGAATTTTAATGAAGTCCAAGTGAATATTCTCTCTCTATATAACGAGTATCGTTTTGGTCCGAGTGTAAAAGGCCATTCCTAGAATAATAGAAATTAAGAAATTAATCCCTAATATTTTAAAACAGGTATATTCTTGTAAGTGGCACCCACTTACATACATGTTTAACTACTTACTAGGCCTGTTTAAGGCATCCTTGCAATACACAATAGCTTTATTCGTTTTGGATGCCTTGGGCGCCCTTATGTCAGCCTCAAGTCACTAACCCATATTCGTTTAGGAATACCAACCGACTTGGTGTGCCCCAGCCCTATTCGTTGTCGGTTGGTATTCCTAAACGAATATGGGTTAGTGACTTGAGGCTGACATAAGGGCGCCCAAGGCATCCAAAACGAATAAAGCTATTAGCTCTAAAGAAAGTGAGATCATTCTATCCATGCTCGGCACACTAGAGCTGCCTAATAATTATTAATAATTGAAGGAGACAATAAAAGAGTGTGTCTTCTGCTGTAATTATAAATTTTATTTATTTATAACGAGACTATAGTTTCATTTATAAATTAATTCCTGTGAATCCATTGTAATAGACTGATGAAGAGGGCAAAGCCCTCGAAACTATAGTCTCGTTATAAATAAATAAAATTTATAATTCCAACAGAAGACACACTCTTTTATTGTCTCCTTCAATATATAAAAATTCTGTTACTCACGGCAAAAAACTTTCAATTTAATCATTAATAAACTTAAATATAAATTGTTCGGCTAAGTACGAGAAGCTAATTTCAAGAATCAAATTCACTAAAAGCAAAATTATAGTCTCAACTATCAGGTAAAACAAAAAATGAAGTTTAGAATATTTAAAAATTATTCTTCATCTCATATTTTCATTTACTAAAATACTCGTATTTATTAGTTCAGTAATTAAAATTTTTTAAGTGCTAATTGATTTTAAAACAAAATCCTTAAAAAAAAGAACTCAAAGATTGTTATGCTTTGCCATTCTTGTCTCTTTGTCATGGTGAATATCATTATTCTACATTATTAACTTACTTTTTTGATTAACATATATCAATAGAATTAGTATATATCTGTGACCCGGGACAATGTTATTTCTTCAAATGTGGTCCGTGAAGGCCAAAAGGTTGGACACCCCAGATCTATATCTATCTATCTTTAATCTCTATATATACTTGTATATATATAAAAGGAAAGTGCGGATGTATAAATTTATGTAGAAGTTAATCTCAAATATTAGTAAGCTCACTTACGCTTACACGTTCGCCATTATTATAGGCTAGGTTCATTTTAGTACTTTTCAAAGAACTGATCACCAGTAATGATTTTGTGAATCAAATATGTATTTCAATTTATTTTTCTTTGTTTGTTTATACCAGCTGGCTGAATATAAACAAAACAAGTGTTTGCATATAATTACTGGATTCATGCGAAGCTTTTCGTGGTACACCGATAGGCTCCCCGCAGGGTCTAAAGAGCCGCCGAGCCAAAATTTCTGTCGGCAGCTTCTTAATTTATGATCTGATCATAGGTCATAGAAAACATATTAAGTTAGATTATTTATTTATTTATTTTAATTCAACTATTATTTAAAGGAGACAATAAAATAGTGTTTCTGATGGAAAATTAATTTTTCAATTTATTTATAACGAGAATATACTTTCTGATGAAGAGGGCAAAGCTCTCGAAATTATAGTCTCCTTATAAATAAATCAAAAAAATTATTTTTCCAGCAAAAGACATACTCTTTTAAATTTATAAAAATTCTGCTACTCTAGGCAAAAAGAAACTTTCAATTCAACTATTATTTATTTATAGAGCTTTTAAATTGTAATAAAATTAAAATAAACTAACATGACTCGAACCTACTTGAAAGTGAATGAAGTAATGGTAGCACACATGTGAATAGACTTATTTAGATCACGGTTGAATAGAACAGTATATTGTACGATGTGCTATTTAATTGGGGTCCAGTTAGAAGGATTTTTGCAAAATGTGTACGACAGTAATTTTCCTAACAGATTGCGATGAAGTCAAAGAATTTATAATCATAAAGAAATTAGATATATTTAAGGTAACATTTTTTGAAAATTATATGAACCTTGAACCCCCACCCCTCCACTAGCCTAATATAGTTGTAAAGTAAATTTATTACATTTTGATATACAAAGAAGATGTCTATGTTTTCATTCTTATGATACTATAATATTATATTCTCAATTTGCTTTTCTTTGAATTATTTATTTTTTTAATCACCTTCAGAGGCTTAGGAATGTGGGAAGCTGAACCCTCGCCCACTGATTGAATATGTTTTTACCCAATCTAAATTCAATTTTTGGGCTCACCACTTTTATGATTTTTATAATAATAGATAAACTAATTATTGAATAGCTTTAAAATGTATTAAAAGAAAAAATATTTATTGATTGTTTTATAATATTAAAAAAAAAAAATACAAATCTTTTAAAATAACAATCTTAAAAACGATTATTTTAAATTCAAACGTTTCGGGAAAATTTCTCCCTTTATCAATGGAAATTTTAATTTGCAAAAAGAAAAAAGTTGCTTTTACTAAGATTTTAAAAGCAATACTTTTTTTTATAAAATGTATATTTAAAAAAATTTGAAAACAATCTTAAACGCAACCTTTGTAAAATTTCTCCCGAAATCTAGCTAGTAAGCTAAATTTGAATTTATTATTCCATAAAGTATATTTTTCTCTTCCACTATATAAATCTATATTCGTGAAGTTATTCATCATTTCAAAGCTTTTCGATTATCGTGATTTTATTTTAGTTGATTTCAAAGCTTTTTAAAAGCTTTGTAAATAAATAATAGAAGAATTTACATACCTATAAATTTTTCATTTAATAGTATGTACTTAACGTAGTAGATAAGTTTTAGAAAAATATAATCTGAAATGATAAATTAATAAAATGTTAAATATATATATATATATATATATATATATTGGCTTGAGGTATACAATTACTTATATTTAATAATTATTTAAAGCTCTAAAATATTTGAAGGGTACAAGGGAAGATGAGGAAAGCCAGAAAACAAAAACTTTTCAACTTTTAAAGCTCGGACATTCCCTCTTCTTTCCTTGTTGAGTGTGAATATCTTTTTCTATTTTCTCGTGACTGTAAACCCTAGTAATCCTACTTAAAAGTGCTTTGGAAAGCTTATTTAAAGAAGGATGAAAAAGAACAATAAAATTCTATTTTTTTTTTAGTTTTCTTCTTATACCCCTGAACTCTTCATTTCTTAAAAATTATTTCTGACTCCAAGAGCCCTCTCATTAAATTCGAAGTACTAAGCCAATGAATTAAATTTCTTAGTATATCGTATAAAAATAGTTTTCTGGAATTTTTAAGGAATCAAATTATTGGAGAACCAGCATCTAGTTATAATTTTATTATTATTTTTTTGAAACGAAATTTTCTCTGGAGAGAGACGGACTGGTAGAAATTTTAATTGAATGTAATGGAAGGCAGCCCAGGGGTAGTGAGGAAAGAAAAAATTAACACATATCAAATAAGGTGTAATTTATTGGAAACCTTCTTCCTTTTCTTTCAAACCGACGTTTTTTGAGGATTTTTCCCTCCTTCTTCAGGGTGTCAAAGGGTCAATGAATGAAACAAATAAAATGTTTCCTTCTTCTCTCCATAGTAGTGTTCAAAGCTTTCTTCTTTTTTAGCAAAGGCATAGAAAAACAATTTTTTTCTTCCTTTTCTTAATTAGGAAAAGGAGGAAAAAAAATTCTTTTTCTATGCCTTTGCTAAAAAAGAAGAAGGTTTTGAACACTACTGTGGAGAGAAGAAGGAAACATTTTATTTGTTTCATTCATTGACCTTTTGAAACTCTGGAGAAGGATGGAAAAATCCTCCAAAACGTCGGTTTGAAAGGAAAGGAGGAAGGATTCCAATAAATTACACCTTATTTGATATGTGTTAATTTTTTCTTTCCTCACTACCCCTGGGGTGCCTTCCATTACATTCAATTTAATTATTATCTTCTATTCGGCCATAATGTATTTTAATGAGAGTTTATAATGGGAATTAAAAACAAGTTTTTGTGTGATTTTTTTTATTGTTCCAACGTTTCGTCGACTTTGCTGACTCTTCAGGGTTTCAAATAGTTACATCAAACATTCGTCTAAAATACATAATTTTTGAAGGAGACAATAAAAGATTGTGTCTTCTGGTGGAAAAATAAATGTTTAATTTATTTATATCGAGACTATAGTTTATTTATTTTTCCAGCAGAAGACACACTCTTTTATTCTCTCTTTCAATTT
Source organism: Forficula auricularia (assembly GCA_024734495.1). Taxonomy (NCBI): domain Eukaryota; kingdom Metazoa; phylum Arthropoda; class Insecta; order Dermaptera; family Forficulidae; genus Forficula; species Forficula auricularia. Next base: position 17,167,297 of record JALMQS010000149.1, read on the forward strand.
ATAAAAATTCTGCTACTCTCGGCAGAAAGAAACTTTCAATTTACATCATTTTTTTTCTTTATCTCTGTTACCAATGACCATCAGTAATTCAAAAATTCGAAAAATTAGCCACATTCAGATAAACAATAATTAGATAAGCAGTTTTAGAAACAATACAAACAGAATCAGACAACAAAGTTTTTTAGAACAATAGAACGGAATCATTTTACTTATCCATTTTTACACATAGAAATATCAATTTTGTTATAATTAAATTGTAATTTTAATTAATTTCTCAAAAAGGACTTTGAAAAATAAATTTCAAGTGCGTATCAAACTTGTTTTATTTTTAAGTGGGATCAAATACACCCATACATTACATACTTTAGCATTGTCTTACTGGTGGCCCATCTGTCAGAGAAAAATATGCTGCCATTAAAAAAGAAAATTACTGCTGCTATAATTAATCCTGAATTAAAGAAGAAGAATAAAAGGCCTAGCTGAATAAAGAAAATTGTGAATAGGACGGGCACTATTCATTCTCAGATGAAATTATTTAATGAACTAATGAGGATCTGGCACAACACATTCCGCCGTTAAGGAAGACACTCTAAAAGATAACAACTGGTACTTGATTACATTTTTAAATTTGCTTAGCTTGAATCACTCTATGCAAGTTTTATTTAATTTTCACTCAGGTTTACTTGAACCCAAGTAAAGTTTTGTTCATAAGAGTTCAAGAGTTCAAATTTTCTTTAGAAGTCAAATTTATATTTTCATGAATTTCACAAAAGTTTGTTATCCGAGATGGCATCGATAATTATATGTTAGAAAAATTGTGTTCAACCCTCGTGAATCGAAAATTAGTAGCAATCCGGGCCACTTGGCTAGCCCTTTCTGACATTTGTATCCCGTCAAATATTTCAATAAAAAATTCAAATCTTCTTTTGTAAAATTTCGCGCTCAGGTAATTCTAAACTTAAACACATAACCATGCTATATAATTTAAATAAAGATGGTTGAGTGTTTTGCATTTTTACATATAATTAAAAATTATACATTCGATCTCGGATCAAGAAGATGAGAATCTTTAGTGATTTCCTTATAAATATAAACTATAATTCTATAGGAAATTTGAACTCTTATATTCAATTTGTAGCAAGTCATTCTAATGCCCTTGAATTTTTGAATAAAATGAAACTTTCAACCACTTTTATTTAAATTATATGGTATGGCCATGTATTTAAATTTAAAATCACTCGACCGCAAAATAGACATGTCGGAGGGATACACCTCACAAGTTAAACAATTAGGCCTGATAATTTTAGCACCCGGGTTCGATTCCAGAGGAGCTGAACACAACCCTTATGACATATAATTAAAAATTATTAATTCCATCTCAGATTTAGCAGTTGATAACCTCTCGTGATTTCTTTAGTAAGTTTTGTTTAAAGTTTTTGTAAATTTGGATCAATTTTATATTTTTCGTTGTTTATTATTTAGGTAGTCATAAATTTATAAATACCTACAAGTTAAATCAATTTTATTAAAGGAGAATGGTGTAGATAAGGCCTGGTCAATCCGCGGGCTGCATGTGGCCCTCGATGGACTTAGTTGCGGCCCGTGGTCATATTTAACAAATTGTTTTTTATAGGGTATTTTAAAATATATTTTAAATCGCATTAAAGTATTTAAAAGAAATAAGGTTCTCTATAATTACATGAAGAATAAATTTAAACTATAATGATATAGTTTTAGAAAAATTAAGTAAACGAAAACAATCGCAAATATCAGACAAAAAAAAAGAAAAAGTCATTTAAATTTGTTTGTTATTTTAAAATAAAATTTACAATATTGTTTGGTTTATGCGACTTAACTAATAATTTTGATATTTTGTTTATTTTACCATACAAATATATTTTGTTGTTGGATCAATGTGTGTTTCATTTAATATCTGGTTCTAGTATGGTTTTTTTTCCCACATTTACACTGATTGAACACCTTCATTGTATCGCTACATTCAAATTAATATCAATAACTTGCAATAAAATTTGATAAGTACCAAATTCGTTGTAAAAGCAGATTTAGAAAAAAAAATTGAAAAATTGTAGGTAATTAAATATGTGAGAAATTCTTAAGTCGTCAATCGGCCAGGTTGGCCAGGGCTGCATTAGATAGTATTAGTACTCAATTGCTCTAGAATTGCCCGTTTTGCATATTTCTAATTACAAATATTTAATAGATTTTTTAATGATAAAAACTCGAGACTATTTCAAACGAGTCGAGGCACGCATGGTCAAGTTGAGACGTGTTGGCGGATTAAAAATGTTTTCTCGAATATTTCGAATTATTTATTTTCTCTGATGAAGAAATATCAATTACGTAAAAAATAAATATCGATTTATAAGATACATTTTCTTTTCATTTGCTTTTACCTGAAAACGTTGTCTGAGAGTACAATACCCATCTTGAAAGGTTTTAGTTAATAAGCTGAAAATTGGTACGCAAATATCTTACAATGCACCAAATTTTAGCTTTTACCTAAAAACGGTCCCTGAGAGTAAAAAAATGCCACTCTAGTAAGGTTTTAGTAAATGAGCTGAAAATTGTTACACGAATATTTTAAAATGCCCCAAATTTTATCTTTTTACCTGAAAACGTTTTATGAAAGTATAAAATGCCAATCTTGAAAGGTTTTAGATAATGAGCTGAAAATTGGACGCAAATATCTTATAAAGCACTAAATTTTACCTGAAAACTGTTTCTGAGAGTACAAAATGCCAATCTTGAAAGGTATTAGCTAATGAGCTGAAAATGGTACGAAACTATGTATTTTGCTTTACAATGCACCAAATTTTAGCTTTCTATCTAAAAACGTTTCTTGATTATATATACATTTTTTTGCATGACTAATATTTTTCATGATTATTTTTTTTATATTTGATTGAAGAGTAAAAATATATAATTATAAAATGGACGATGAAATAATAAAATTTCAATTATTAAACACATATTTATTAGCTATTCTTAGTAGAAAATTTTCGATTGAGAAATGGAGAAATTCTCTCGAAATTTTTGGGTTTGATTAAACGTTTAAAGATTGTTTTATAAAAGACGAGCTGCTCCAGGCGTGCCTTTGGCACGCCCTCTGCAGCTCGGCCCTCCGGGCAGGTGGCCCTGGCGGGCATCGTCTCGGCATTTGATTATTAGGTTTGTAATATATATTTGTAATATTTTGCCACCTCTTTCGCCCCCACTCATATTTTGTGAGGTTGAAATTATTTTCTAGATATTTGCAAATAAATAACTCTCAGTTTTCTAAAGAGTAAAAATCAATAGCCAAAATGAGTGCGTGGGGGCAAAAAATTAATACTCTCTCCGATATAGATCAAATTTTGTATTGTTAGTTTTTAAGACTATATAGAATGTATGCTATAAAAATCAATAGCCAGAATGAGTGCGTGGGGGCGAAATAGGGGGCAAAATATTACAAATATGTATTACAGATCTAATAATCACATGCCGAGACGCCGCCCGCCAGGGCCACCATATATATTTGTAATATTTTGCCACCTATTTCGCCCCCACGCACTCATTTTGGCTATTGATTTTTACAGCATACATTTTATATAGTCTTAAAAACTAACATTAGAAAATTTCATCTATATCGGAGAGAGTATTAATTTTTCGCCCCCACTCACATTTTGGGAGGTTGAAATTATTTTTTAGATATTTGCAAATAAATAACTCTCAGTTTTCTAAAGAGTAAATGTACAAAAAAGCTAAAAATTTCTATAATTTGCCACCCCCCCCCCCCTTCGCCCCCATACAGTCAATTTTGATAGTTGATTTTTACAGGAATAGTTTCTTAAAGTAATAAAGAATAACTCTACAAAATTTGATCAAGATAGGAGAGAGTTTTAATTTTTGCCACCACTCACATTTTGGATAGTTGGGAGTCGAATTTCAAAAAATCCTAAAATCATTTTTTAGATATTTGTATTTAGACTTTTATTAAGTGAAAATCAAGTAGATATCTTATCGTTCTTAATTGAAAATGCATAATTAGTATAAACACATTGCAAAGATATTTTGCCCCTTTTGACCCCTTTAGGGGTCGAATTTCAAAAAATCCTAAAATTAGTTTTTATATATTTTAATTTATTATTTTTATAAGTAAAAAGCAAGTAGATATTTTATCGTCCTTAAGAGATATCGCATAATCAGTGATAACCCACTTTACCCATTTGACCCCCTTAGAGGTCAAATTTCGAAAAATCCTTTCTTAGTGAAAATCCTTTCTTTCTTCACCTATGTCATAGACATAATATCCTCGCGAAATTTCATGTTTCTATGTCCAGTGGTTCTGCCTGTTTTGATGATGAGTGAGTGAGTGAGTGTATCGGGCAAAGAATTTTATATATATATTTGTATTTATTTTAACAATCAATAATTTTCTTTTTTTACTTTATTCAATGCGATGCATGGGGAAAGTATTGTAATCGGTCTCGCGAAAAGCGCCACTTCAAAGGGTCCTCAGGTAAAGAGTACGGAACCCATGGACTCAATTAAGGTCACAAATTGAAGTTTTCAATTAGATTGAATTTTAGCACATGACGGTTTTGCCAAAAATTACATGGGGACTCGTCGAGAGGCCAAAAAGTGCGATTTTTACTTTATCCAATGCGAAGCATGGGGAAAGCATTGTAATCGGTCTGGCAGCAAGCGGGGCTTCAAAGGGTCCTCAGGTAAAGACTACGGAACCCATGAACTCAATTAAAGTCACAAATTGTAGTATTCAATTAGGTTGAATTTTAGCATGTGACGGTTTTGCCAAAAATTACATGAGGTCTCGTCGAGAGGCCAAAAAGTGCCATTTTTTCATTTAGTGCGTGCGGATGGATGGATGTATGGATGGATGGATGGATGGATGTATGTATGGATGTATGTATGTATGTTATCGTTTTTTTGGCCCACGATTTTTTCCACACCGTTGCACCGATTGAAATGAAATTGAAAACCTACCATTTGTTTAACAAAATGAAGCGCTGATTAGTTTTTGGTACATATCGGCCCACAAACATTAGTACTTTATTTCAGTACTTTTTTAGTTTTTTCTAAATATCTTGAAAATGACTTAACCAATTTTGATGAAATTTAATATCCTAATTAAGTACCTTGGGGACCACAAAAAAGGTTAAATAAAGTTTTTAGTAAAATTATATTTTAAAGTACTTTACTCTAGAGTAAGAGAGTACTTTTTTAATTTTTTTAATTCTTTAAAATTTATTCATTTGAAAGTTTTTATATAGCTCATTTAGCCTTGCTTAAGTAAGAATGGATAGGCTTCTCTCTGTGAAATGCTAAAAATTTGGGAGGAATTTTTATAAGTAACCATAGCAACTGCGTTGTTTTCTTATCCGTTACCTTTGCTGAAGACATAGAGAAATCGATTTTAAACCAAAAATAGCGATTGATTCTCATCTAGTACTTGAGGAATAACCATTCTATATTGGATTTTGACATTTCGGTTTTATTGGTAACCATTGCTGAAGACATAGAGAAATCGACTTTAAGCCAAAAATAGCGATTGATTCTCATCTAGTACTTGAGGACTAACCATTCTATATTGGATTTTTGACGTTTCGGTTTTTATTGGTAACCATTGCTGAAGACATAGAGAAATCGACTTTAAACCAAAAATCGCGATTGATTCTCATCCAGTACTTGAGGAATAATCATTCTATATTGGATTTTTGACGCTTCGATTATTATTGGTAACCATTGCTTAAGACATGGAGGAATCGAAGCGTCAAAAATCTAATGTTGAATTATTATTCCTTAAGTAATAGATGAGAATCAATCGCTATTTTTGATTTTAAGTCGATTCTTCCATGTCTTCAGCAATGGTTACTAATTTAAACCGAAACGTCAAAAATCCAATATAAATGGTTATTCCTCGACTATTAAATGAGAATCGATCATTATTTTTGAATTAAATTCAACATGAACTGCAAATTGCAAGTGATATCTGATTAATAATAAAGGATTAAACATATTAATATTTCAAATGAATTTGGATAAAGTTTAGCAACGATCCGTTGCAGTTTATTTCATTTAGTGCGTGCGGATGTATGTATGTATGTATGTATGTATGTATGTATGTATGTATGTATGTTATCGTTTTTATGGCCCACAATTTTTTCCACACCGTTGCACCGATTGAAATGAAATTAAAAACCCACCATTAGTTTAACAAAACGAAGCGCTGATTAGTCTTTGGTACATATCGGCCCACAAACATTAGTACTTTATTTCGGTACTTTTTTTAGTTTTTTCTAAATATCTTGAAAATGACTTAACCAATTTTGATGAAATTTAATATCTTAATTAAGTACAACAAAAAATGTTAAATAAAGTTTTTACTAAAACTATATTTTAAAGTACTTTACTCTAGAGTAAGATACTACTATTTTTAATTTTTTAAATTCTTTAAAATTTATTCATTTGATCGTTTTAATATTAGCTCATTTAACCTTGCTTAAGTAAGAATGGTTGGGCTTCTCTTTGTGAAATGCTAAAAATTTGGGAGAACATTTTATAAATAACCACAGCAACAGCGTTGTTTTCTTATCATTTACCTTTGCTGAAGACAAAGAGAAATCGAGTTAAAATAAAAAATAGCGATTGATCCTCATCTATTACTTGAGGAATAACCATTCTATATTGGATTTTTGACGTTTCGGTTTTTATTGATAACCATTTCTGAAGACATAAAGGAATCGACTTAAAATCAAAAATAGCGATTGATTCCGATCTAATACTTAAGGAATTACAATTCTACATTGGATTTTGACGTTTCGATTATTATTGGTAACCATTGCTGAAGACATTGAGGAATCGAGTTAAAATCACAGAGAGTAGACTATCCACTCTTACTTAAGTTAGGTTAAATGAGCTATATAAAACGATCAAATGAATAAATTTTTTAGAATTTATAAAAGTACTATCTTACTCTAGAGTAAAAATTACTTTTTAATATATAATTTTACTAAAAATTTTTATTTAACCTTTTTTGTGCTACCCAAAGGTACTTAATTACCGCCAGTAAAAGCTAATAAATAAATTTCATTCGTAATTTTCAAAATCTTCAAAAAAACTAAAAGTACCGAAATAAAATCTTTTATTGCATTGTACCAAAAACTTAATCAACGCTTCATTACAGTTAAAAGTATGCTAGGTTTTCAATTTCATTTCAATCTGTGCAACGGTGTGAAAAAAATTATTGAATATTTTTGCTGATAACATCCATCCATCCATCCATACATACATACATCCGCACGTACGAAGCTGAAAAAATCGCACTTTTTGGCTTCTCGACGAGACCCCATACGGTACGACAAAACTGTCACGTGCTAAAATTCAACCTAATTGAATACCACAATTTGTGATTTTAATTGGTTCATAGGTTCCGTAGTTTTTACCTGAGGACCTTTGAAGTCGCGCTTGCCGCGAGACCGATTACAATACTTTCCCCATGCTTCGCATTGGATAAAGTAAAAATCGCACTTTTTGGCCTCTATCGCGTAAGAGAAAGCTTTGGGCGATTGAATCAGAAAATGATAATAAAATCCAATTCATAAATTGAGAAATTCTCACTGTCGTTAGCGGGGTTTAAATGAACGTTTTATGATTTTTTTTTTATAAAAGATTTTATTTATTACAAATTTCAGGTATTTGCTCATAAGAATTATTTCATTATTTTGTCGTGGTCATATCATCAGAACTTGACCAAATTAAGGTGGAACTTACCTAAGGTACCCCCTTCCCAATAAAAAAGAATCAAAATAAAATCGGTCCACGTGGCAAAAAAGTTCGCTGAACATACATAAAAATCAATAAATAAATAGTTAGGTATTAGGTATCTTGACAGCCTTGGAGCTATACTGATCCAAAAGCAGAAAGAATCATTAAAATCAGTTCATAAACAAAAAGTTATGGGTGAACATGCATAACAAAAAAGTCAATACCGATGAAATTTATATGGTACCATCGGAAACTATAGTGACGAAAATACAAAAAAAAAAACCAAAATCGGTTTACAATTGCCGAAGAATTCAGGTAACAAAAAATAGTGCAAGAACCTCCTCCTTTTTTTGAAGTCGGTTAAAAATAGAAATGTTCTATGAGCAAAATTAAATATTTTGAAAAAATATTTGAAAAAAATATCAGTGAATTTTTTTTTTTTTTTGGCTTTTCGGCCTTTCTAGCCATAAGCCAATTTACGATACTATTTATTTTTAAATTTTATCTCTACCCCGGGGTTCAGATTTTAGCCGAATGCCTCTGGTCGGATTCGAACCCGGGTCCACTGGTGTAGGATGATAGGCTACCACCTAGCCTATCCGGCCCATCAGTGCAATAAAAAAAAAATAATAATAATAAAAATAAAATTTTGTCAATATGCTCTGTACCTTTTGCCCATGACAGGTCCACCTGTTAGCTAGACCGGAATCTCATAAATAGTTCAATAAATTTATTATTTCGAAACAATTTATTGGTCTGAATTTATTGTCATGAATAAGTTTTTTATGATATGCAAGAAGGTGCAACTAAAATCGTAAAATGGCTCTTGCATCCTAAAAAAAAGAAGGGGAAAATTTTAGAAAATATGTCTTTTAAAGAGAAAAAAGTATTATTTATAATTTATATAATAAGTAGAGATCAGATTGTATGAAAATAAATATTAAAAATACAAAGCATACTGACAATAAATGAACTAAACTTGATAAATAAATATTAACACATCACAAATTGATGTGATATCATTAAACACAGAACACAAAACATGACCATTATACAAAAATAATTTGATTATCAGTGGCGTAAATAACGCCCAGAACCGAAGGAAGAAAGCCACAAAATATTTTAAAATATCTACGAGTTTGGGAAGGGCGCGCGTTTTTTTCGAAGTGAAGAAATGTTTTGATTTAGGGCCCTCAGGATTTTCTTCTCAAGAATGCAGAAAATATATTTTTTGATTGGTTTTTATTGATATTTTAAGCAGTTGTCATGAAAAAGCATAAACAGGTGTTTTTCAAAATTCATTTAATAAATTTATAAATTGTTCTTTTTTACTTTATCCAATGCAAAGCATGGGTAAAGTATTGTAATCGCTCGGGGCAAGCGTGGTTTCAAAGGGTCCTCAGGTAAAGACTACGGAACCCATGGACTCAATTAAAGTCACAAATTGTAGTATTCAATTAGGTTGAATATTAACACGTGGCGGTTTTGCCAAAAATTACATGGGGTCTCGTCGAGAGGCCAAAAAGTGCGATTTTTTTCATTTAGTGCGTGCGTATGGATGGATGTATGGATGGATGTATGTATGTATGGATGGATGTTATCGTTTTTGGCCCACGATTTTCCACACCGTTCCACCGATTGAAATGAAATTGAAAACCTACCATTAGTTTAACAAAATGAAGCTGATTAGTTTTTGGTACATATCGGTCCACAAACATTAGTACTTTATTTCAGTACTTTTTTAGTTTTTTCTAAATATCTTGAAAATGACTTAACAATTTTGATGAAATTTAATATCCTAATTAAGTACCTTGGGGACCACAAAAAAGGTTAAATAAAGTTTTTAGTAAAATTATATTTTAAGTACTTTCTCTAGAGTAAGATGTTACTTTTTTAATTTTTAAATTCTTTAAAATTTATTCATTTGAAAGTTTAATATAGCTCATTTAGCCTTGCTTAAGTAAGAATGGATAGGCTTCTCTCTGTGAAATGCTAAAAATTTGGGGAGAATTTTTATGAGTAACCATAGCAACTGCGTTGTTTTTCTATCCGTTACCTTTGCTGAAGACAGAGAAATCGATTTTAAGAAGCAAAAATAGCGATTGATTCTCATCTAGTACTCGAGGAATAATCATTCTATATTGGATTTTTGACGTTTCGGTTTTTATTAACCATTGCTGAAGACATAGAGAAATCGATTTTAAACCAAAAATAGCGATTGATTCTCATCTAGTACTTGAGGAATAATCATTCTATATTGAATTTTTGACGTTTCGGTTTTTATTAGTAACCATTGCTGAAGACATGGAGGAATCGACTTAAAATAAAAAATAGCGATTGATTCTCATCTAGTACTTGAGGAATAATCATTCTATATTGGATTTTTGGCGTTTCGGTTTTTTATTGGTAACCATTGCTGAAGACATAGAAATCGACTATAAACCAAAAATAGCGATTGATTCTCATCTAATACTTGAGGAATAACCATTCTATATTGGATTTTTGACATTTCGGTTATTATTGTAACCATTGCTGAAGACATAGAGGAATCGACTTAAAATCAAAGAAATAGCCATCGATTCTCATCTAATACTTGAGGAATAACAATTCTACATTAGGTTTTTGACGTTTCGATTATTATTGGTAACCATTGCTGAAGGCATGGAGGAATCGACATAAAATCAAAAATAACGATCGATTTTTATCTAATACTAGAGGAATAACCTTATTGAATTCATTTTGATGTTTTGACTATTAATGGAAACCTCTACTGAAAATGTGGAAGAATCGACTTAAAATCAAAAAGACTAAATTCTTTTATGGCAAACAACTCAAGCTTGAGTTGTTTACCATAAAAAATTTAGTCTTTTTGATTACAAGTCGATTCTCCATTTTCAGTAGAGTTTCCATTAATAGTCAAAACATCAAAAATGAGTGCAATAAGGTTATTCCTGGTATTAGGTAAATCGATCGTTATTTTTGATTTTAAGTCGATTCCTCCATGTCTTCGGCAATGGTTACCAATAATAATCGAAACATTAAAAACCTAATGTAGAATTGTTATTCCTCTGATAGTCGATGGCTATTTTAGTCGATTACTCTATGTCTTCGGCAATGGTTACGGCTTTCTTCAGTGTCAAAAATCAAATGTAGAAGATAACATTCCTCGGCTAACCAAATGAAATTATTTTTGAATTAATGTCAATATGAACTACAAATTGCAAGTGATATCTGATTAATAATAAAGGAACAAACATATTAATATTTCAAATGAATTTGGATAAAGTTTAGCAACGATCCGTTGCAGTTTATTTTATTTTAAAACCCACTAATATCTCTTTTGAGGAGTCAGGTTAGCCGAGTGGTTAAAGTATATGCCTTCTAATCAAGCTATCGCGGGTTCAAGCTCGACTCGCTGCAAATATTTGGCCGGCTATAATCTGATTCCTTTAGGGGAAGGCAATCGGAAACCATTCCTGTAAAAAATTCCCCCAAGAAAATTACAATGGAGAAGATACTCTCCATAGTAATCTATGACGCTCGATATCGAGTAAGGCACTTGGAGAAGAATATCTTTTTCTCCACATCACAATTATATACTAAAATTAAGAAATTAAGTTTTGTCAAGATAATGATTTAAAACAAAAAAATAATTTATATCGCTTATTAGGAATATATTTATTAGAAGTCCGCCTCCGTGGTGTAATGGTCAGAGTAACTGACTGGCAACCCGGAGGTCTCGGGTTCGATTCCCGGCTATACCCAGACATTTTTTCTGTAAGTATAGGGTCTGGTAATAAAAATTAAGTGGGAGATAAATTTAACCGAATTTATCGCGCGGAGAATTTACCACTGCTCGAAGCCCCTAAAACCTTACTAAATTGGATATTGAATTGTATTTAAGTTTCTGAGATTGGCTCATTGATCCCGGCTTCTTTTCCTTCTACTCTGTTCTTTTCACGATGGAGGGCCAGCCCGCTGAGCCTTTAGGTGATCCACCTTCTGGTGTATTTCAGCTTCTCATCAATATCATTAAAAAAAAAAAAAAAAAAAAAAAAAAGGACGCCCCCTAAGGACATTAGCTGGGTGCGATAGTTCTCTTCTCTCATGAACATAAAAAACTAGAAATTTGCGGAAAGCGTACCGAGTCAAGAAAGAGTTTTTCGTTGTTTCCTCTATATTTTTTTTATCTTAATAAAATTCTGGTTGTTAAAAATAAATTTTTACTATCAATAAATTTGGATACTATTAATATCAATGTCAACTGCAGTAGTTATTCTTCCCAAACTTGTCCCGTCTGCAAAATACCATCAAGTTTTCTTTTACATCCTGGTTATTTCAAAATGCGAAGTATTTCATTTCCGGAAATTCCATTTAAGGCGGCTAAATTTTACTTTATAATCTTTTCTAACATATAGGAGTAATATTTAATTTAAATACTAAGTAAATGCAAATTTTAATATTCAATAAAAATATGAAAAACCGATAGAAAAAACTATAAACCTAAATGTTATTTCTATAAAATGGAACACCTCCACTAAAAATACATTTTATTCTATACTAAAAAGCACGACAAAAAGATAAAAAAAATAACTAAATTTTCTTACATCAAAATTATATTACAGGTTTTATACTTAAACATTGTCTATATAGATGGTAATAAAATACATATTTTATAGCAGGTGGTACATCACTTTTCTTTTTTATTTCGCCTGAATTAAATTCAAGAACATCAACGACATTATTAGCAGTAGCAAGATTGTTCTTTTCCCGTCCGTTTGGATATCAAAAGAGAGTGTTGTTTGCCCCAGGGGTCAACACATCTAAGAACAACCAAAGCATGTTATAGCACTTGTTCTTTATTTTTTCTTCTTTTAATTAAATTAAGATTCATAAGATGAGAGAGGAATTAGTATTCAAATAAAAGCCATTTTCAACGAGAGTAAAATTTCAAGAAAAACAGAAACGGCGAAAACAAGGCTGGAAATATTAATTAAACAGACGGCGAATGAATGTATTTCGATGATTAATGTTACTTTCACTTACCCAAGTAAAATCAAGTATTGCAATAGACTCTCCAGATGTTAACCTTTTGAGGTATTCGAAATCCAATAATTCATAGAAAGAAACCTGGTTTCGTAATTAGTCCCTTCAGTGGCGTAGCCAGAACATTTTCATTAGGGGCGTCCAGTCCACAAAGTAAAATGTTAGTGAAATTTTTTATTAAAACAAATAGGGGTACTTCAGAAATTAAAAAAGAACATAATTCTTGATTAAACATATGAAATATATTTAATTAGTGTTAGTTTGCCATAAGAAACGGTTTGCCGTTGCCGTTACTCATCATGAGCCCTGCCCTTCGGGGGGGGGGGGGTGCTGACCCCCAAAACTCCCCCTGGTTCACTTAATAAAAAAAAACTTAGTGTATTATTAGAAATGTAGCTGTTTGTAGTGTGTCAAGCTAGTAAAGTGTCAATTTTTCTTTTAAGAAATGATAGCGGACGGGGATTCAATTAAAGCACTTATTTTATAGAAAACAATCTTTAATTTACATTTAATGTACACATCGAAATAAAATTAAGTCACAACGGTTAGCTAACAGGGCATGCCGAAGATTCGGCTTCATTTGTGTCCTTCCGAAAAATAAGAGTATCACTTGTGGTCAAATCAAATATACATAAATAGATTTTTTCATGTTAATAAAGCAAATTCTCGCACTTATTATACTTATGTAGGTATTAACAAAATATAAAGTTTCTGCAGAATTTTTTAGTATTGACCATCTTAATATCCATGTTAAGTATTTACGCTCTATTTTCTAGCCGAAAATCAAATATTCAAATAAAAAGATGTGAAATTATCAAATCAGATAATTAAGAAATGTCAATAAAATCTAACCTGAGATATTCGTATAGAGAGTTTAGTCACTTCAAATTGAACATTTTATAAGACATATTGACATCTAACCTGAGATATTCGTATAGAGGTTTATTCACTTCAAATTGAACATTTTATAAATAAAATAATAATCTTATTATATTAAACGTGCAAAGTTTATATATATATATATATATATATATATATATATATAAATTTACTACAATTCTCATCTGTCTGATACTTTGGGGAATCGAAGCAGATGAATTTTGTTCAGATTTTCAATAATAAATTTTATTTAGAATGTTTATATGTTAACATGTTTTCCTCTTATTAAAAACAAGGACTAAAAAAGATGAACAAGGACAGTCGATGGTGGGAGAAGTAAACTCCGGAGTCGAAGCTCAATTACAATGTATACATTAATTCATGTAAAATAATTGGTTTAATAAAATTTATGTAAATTAGATAATAATATCTTATTCTAATTTAGCGCTCTTATTATAACCTCTGAGGATTTATTAAATATTATGTTGGTAGTAGCTCTGGCTTTATGCACATGTCAGTTCAGTTAAATAATATGAACTTGTAATTTAATATAAATAGAGGAAATAGACAAGAATAAATTGTACATCTTTAAATACGTGATAAAGGTCTTATAATCTTTTCATTTATAGGTAAGATTATCTTCTAATTATTTATTGTATAAATTGTATTGTATGTTGTTAATAAAAAACACATTTATAGTTTCTAGCTAATGAATCATTTATAACCTAATCGATTTAAAGATTACACAAAAAGATTATAAGAAAGGTAAATAATGACTCAACCAAAACTGCATTTACATCTGATGAAGATGAATGAAGAGGGAGAACATCTTGATCGGAATATCTTTGGACAAGAGGGTATGGTATCGAATTCAGAAGAATTAAAGAAGGTTAGAAAACCATCCCGAACTGCTATCTTTGAGGACGGTTAGTAATACTCTGCAATCTATTACAAAGAACGGAGGGTACAGGAAAATAGGAGTAACATTTAAACCAGAATTAAAAAAATTTATCTGGATGAAGAAGAAAAATTTTTGTGTGAAGGATTATGTTTGGAGAATATCAGAAACTGATTGTACAACAGGAAAAAAGGGTGAGTTAACATCCAATGAACATTTCTATTAGAGCAAATCAATGACCTAAAAACTAAATTAAAATCCGCATACTCAAGTAAATTTAAACGAGATAGAAAAAAAATTTTTAATTGTAAAATTTAATGGAAGGCAAAGAGCAACAGTTTGGATGGGCATTCGAAAAGGAGTGCCTTAGGTGTCAGAGTATTAATAATAACACAAAAATAGAAATATTAAAAATCTTCGTTGAGGGCAATATAAAGTGGTATAGTGCCAATTTAATGAAATTATCAGCTTCTGATTGGGATGGTTGGAAAAAAATTTTTTGCTGACTTATGAAAAAGAAATTGGGCTCCCATCTGCGCAGCATTTGGTTAAATATATTTCTGGATCATTAATCGAATACGTAATTGAAAGAACTGATTATTACTGGAAGCGGATAAAAATACAGGAGAATTATTTGGATTTATCAAATTGTGTTTAATTTACCGGCTGAAATACAAAATAAATTGGAAAGGAGAAAATTAAGACTATGGATGATTTAATAAACGAACTAAAGAAAATTAATGATTATCACCATATAACGACGAATTGAAACGAAGAAAAGTGAAGAAAAAAATTTATTATGTTAAAGATAAATTATTGAAAATTTCAAAAACTAAGAAGACCCCATGCACAAGATGTGAATCGTTGGGTCTTAAAAACCGTTATCACCCAATACAGGCATGTTGGAATAAAGAATCAATAAAAATGAAATAAATATAACTGAAGAAGACGAAGACGATGAAGATGAAACATGACTACAAGATAA